>JAZDUA010000090.1:222500-725000 GCA_038098605.1 Gryllus longicercus
TTTTAACTATCTATTGGATCAGAACCCTTCTTCTTTCAGTTCGTGATCTTGAAAAACACCGCTGTTCAGAGACGCTGTTCAGAGACGCTGTTCAGAGACGCTGTTCAGAGACGCTGTTCAGAGACGCTGTTCAGAGACGCTGTTCAGAGACGCTGTTCAGAGACGCTGTTCAGAGACGCTGTTCAGAGACGCTGTTCAGAGACGCTGTTCAGAGACGCTGTTCAGAGACGCAGTTCAGAGACGCTGTTCAGAGACGCTGTTCAGAGACGCTGTTCAGAGACGCTGTTCAGAGACGCTGTTCAGAGACGCTGTTCAAACGTACTCTCTACAAACTACTCAAATATTTATTCATTAATGCAAATTTACACAGCAAAAAATAACAATTCAACACGATTAGATTACATCATCGGACATGCTGCTAGTATTGCTCGTGGCTACGTCACAACTGCAGAAATAAATAACAAGAACAAAGAAGATGAGAACACAGTTGAATCGTAAATGCGGTGCGGAGCTAACGCGCTTGATGTCGGGCGTATGGGCTCGTTTCCGCGGCGGCGGAGGGTCGGTGAGTGGTGCTGCGCGGGGAGAGGGCGGAGCGGGGCGGGGCGCACTGGTCGAAATCACTTCCTAGGCAGCGGCGGCGGCGGCGGCAAGCGGCCATTTATCACGCGGCGCGGAATCTGAGCAGAAAAACGCCGCCGAGGAGACGTGCGCTAGCAGCCCGCGATGGCTCTATCCATCATACGCGATTGAGCGATTGACCGATGATGGATGCGACCCGCGGGCGGGCGGGCAGGCGCCGCCACCCCCACCGCCCGCACCTGCCGGCGGCGCCGCTTCCCCGCCCCCACCGCCCCCACCGTCCCGTCCGGGAGAAGCTCACGGTCACGCGCCGGCGACAAGGAGGCCCTGTTCCCGGAAACTGCACATGCAGTCGTTCGGTCTTAGAAAGGCGCAATGAGATCGTTGCCGTTGCAGCGTCATTAACCGGTGAACTCTGGTGGCAGGCTGCTCGGTTTTTTCATGTTTTTTTTTCGAACAATAATAGGCGAGTGTCGGATAAGTATGCTGATAAACTGTTCATGGACTGCTTGGATCTATTCTTGCTTATAACCTTGTGTTCTTCTCTCCCCTTACACACGCAAACTTGTAGTTTCAGCTATATTATCACGCATGCTGGGTGACTAGGCGGGAAGAGCTCATCCCGGTTGGTGCCCTTCTGGGAGAAATACCGGCAGTTAGAACACCAGAAGCTGATGCATCGACCGGTGCCGGATTCACGTTCCAGAGGTTTAATATCCAACATTGTTGCAGCGCTCTTTCTCTCGGTCTCTGATGTGACCTCTGATGTGAGCAGGTGCCGTGAATGTAATTTATCTTACAGTACTACAATCTAATTCGACCCTTGGCCTAACATCGGGGTACTTGCAGTATTGTCGGAGTCGTTATCTATCTTAGGGGGTGGAGTATGTGAAGCCACTGGATTTGGCTATTGTCTGGCTTTAGGGGTCTGGGCTGATTGGATTTCCTCTCTCCAAACGAGAAAGTTCTTGAGAACGAAGAAAACGAAAGTGACGAGAGAAATAAAAGGGGTCTTCAGTAGGGTCACAGTGAGAGGAAAGAGTGGATTTAGAGTGAACGCGAAGGAAACATACTGGGGTCACATAAAATAGCGGAGACAGAACATGTTCGTGGCAAGAACTCGATGGAAACTCGATGGAAACTTGATGGAAACTTGATGGAAACTTGATGGAAACTCGAAGAGGAACATGATCAAAACACAACAAAGACACCGCGGGAATACAGCGGGAACAGGTCGAAAATAAAGCATCATCCCCCGCTGGATGGCGAGATCCGGCGCCGACCTACTTCCATTTGAGAGTATTTTCATAACCAGATATCTCCCACCAGCGAGACATTGCCTCATCCGGAACAAGCTCGAAGCTCTCGACCGGTCTCCCGACATGTGTGGTAGGGAAGAGCATGTGTGTGTGTGTACGTGTGTATTTAAGTAATGGGTGAAGAGAGGACAAGCAAGGGGACGGAATTATCATGCGTGGCCCGTGGCCCGTTTATTAGGTTACTCCTCCGGCATTCGCCTAGTGTTCTTCGGAGAAATCAAGGAAAACTACCGATCAGAGCAGCCTGCTGCTAGAATTTCTCTTTAGACAGCGGTTGAACTCGACGTAGCTGACACGCTAGTGTCGAAAATCCTTCCACTTCCCGCCCTCGAGCCCCAGGACCTCCCTGTCACAGGAACTGCTGTAACATCAGTTGATGCCGTGAGCCGCCTTTGCCGGTGGAGACTTACTGTAGGCTCTGCAGTAACAGCGGTGTGGTGGGTTGAGGGCGTGCGCCCAGCCCGGTCGCACGGGGATCCAGCGGGTGCACGAAGGGAACTCTGTAGGGTGTGGCGTGTGTGGAGCGCGGAGGGGGCGTGCCCCATGTCCCGCAGCTCACCCTAAAACCGCCTCCACCTGGCGCCGCGGCCGCGTGTCGGGCGCCCAATTACCTAATGGCGCTCCGCCCCTCCCTTTCCCTCCCCCCTCTTCTTCCCCCTCTCCACCCACCCTCCTCTCGCTGCCAAATGTCGCCCCCCTGCGTGCTCCCTTCTTTCGCCGAAGCGCCGCCGGTGACGTGAGCAGTGGATTACGCGCTATTTCCCAAAGCGCTTTTTTTCACCTGAATACGCGGCATTGTGTTCAGGCAATGGAATAAAAACATATTATTACTTTTAGTGTATGGAAAAAATATGAAATTATTGTTCATGCATTTTATGGAGAGAACATTATGTTCACAGTTCCGTCGGTGTACTAATTTACTATAGATTGAATGGACTAAAATCAATAGTAAGGGCACAGGGGTATTGTTCCAATATTATCCTATTGTTAGCAGAGTCCAGAGTCATTCTAAGACGCATTTCTAGTCGTTTCAATGACTATGGCCCATCCTTGGAACTATCCAGCGGACGAAGCATGATTCTGGTACGTTCGTCTCGTGTGAAGGTCAAAGGATTCAGAAACATTTCTAAAATGTCTGCAAAGTATGTGATGAATATTTGAATCTTAATCTTATCGATCGACTACTATAGAGCGGAAACGAGATTAAACATATGGAAAATCCTAAGCATACTGAGAGCAATAATGTAAATGGGGATAATATCAATGATTGGAAAATAACGGAAAAAGAGAATCGAGCGCGGTCCTTGGTACATTGTAGGGTACCATGTACCATTGTAGTCTTCCTCCATTCCCCTGAAAGTTATGGGGAAAGCACATACAACACATATCAAGGCGGTTAAATTCGATACCGAGAGGAACAACAAACTCATTGATAAAGAAAAGATCAAGTATATTTCTGACACCTGGTCGATATTGAACCCGTGACCTTCCAATAAATGGTGTACTTTAACTGTAAGACTTTTTCGCCACTACCGATTTTGAAGAATTTCCATACATTTACTCTGCAAATTTCAACCTTATTAACACGCTGTTGATCATTAGAATTTTATGTCAATCTATTAGCCACAGTTCAGTATTCTCAGGAAATGATGTTTGGCAAGTACTAGATCGTAAAAGTTTTATCGTGGTGCCATTAACACAGACAGCTTCGGTAAAAAGACAATAGCCACTGACCTAGATAAAACAAAAACAGACACGGTTTCTTTGTAAGGAAACTAGCCATTTGTGCTTTCTTTTAACAAAAGATCAAGAGGTTATTTTGTTCGCGACTTGAGTCATGAGGAGAGAGATACCGAAACTGTCCAGAACTAGAAATGGCCCACTTTACTTCCAACGTCGCAGTGACATCCGTGTATAATACGTCAGTACCGGCTTGCTTTCTTTTCAATCTGCCTTTTACTACTTTTCTGTTGCCAAGCACATTAAGACAACTTGCGTTACGAGTCTTTGGAGCAAATTCTAAGATCTTTAATTAAAAGTTGATAATAATAAAAATCAAAATATTCCTATAGCTTTTATCAAATCCTATACAATCCATATATTTCCAATACTTTAATAGTTCCAAAATACTTATTATAGTGTATATCAATTCAGTATTAAATATTAAAAATGATAAAAAACGTTGAAAACCTTTAAATCATAAAACTATTGAAAACACAATGTTGTTGGTTGATCCAAGCTTGTGTGGGGTTATATTGCTTATATGTCTAACTTCTCGTTTCTGTTCTTTTAAAATATCTTTGTTTCTGAACTTTCCCAATTTCAGATAGTTTGGTATTACCTATCGCATTTGAACTCATCATAATGATCAGTCGTTCTGTGTTAGTTTTGTGCTCAGGAGCTACCTTTTCAGATTGTGCAGCAAGTGACTTCGGAAGGTACCATTTCCCAGCAGAGGCCTGAGACATCTGCGTGTTGTATACTTCGTCGAGGTCAGATTCAAAGTTTAGTTGTTGGTTGATCCAAGCTTGTGTGGTTCAACGTTTAAAGCAGTGAATTGCAGTGAAGCAGTGAAGCATTCAAAGTTTAAAGCAGTGAATTGACTTGCTCATTGAACGACATTGCAGCAGTCGTCTCAGAATTTTGCTTTTGATGTCGAGTTTTGAACCTTAATAACCAGACCTGAGACCATTTTTAATTTTCACAAGCCATTGGCTCATAAATCGGAATTCCTTGCCTAACCTTCTGTTTAAACCACTCAGAGCAAGTAAGGAACAGATCTTTGTCAGATACAGATGATATTTCCCAGATTTTTCGGGCAACTCAGAGAGCATTGGATTATGCAGGAGATATTATCATAAAAATATTTATTTTTCATTTGATTACGTCACGCTCGCAAGGTGCACCCAGAGCGGACTTATCCCCATTATCCTTCATTTTCACCATGATATCCATCACAGATTATTTTAAAGACTTTTCTACCGAGAAGCAATGACATTTTTGCGTTTAGCATTCATTATTGACCACTCGGAATCACTATGTAGGACGAATGCCAAAAATAAATTGAGAAGTGTAAAATAACCTGCTTGAAAATGAAAAGAATAATTTCCTAGATTAATAACAGACATGTAAAGAACAGATACTTAGTAGGTGATGAATAATTCTTATGAATTAACTCCTAAAACATTTACTGAAAGTGCAGCTACATTTTTCTCAGAAGTACAGCTATGTATCTGTTTATAAATTTCTAGTAACCTAAGTACAACACACTGCTTAGGCGCTTTCCTTTCCTCCTAGGGGCTTTGAGACTTAAAACCAATTTCGGTGATTTTTTTTGGAATAATGAGCACGGTTAATCGCAAACATGAATAATCAACACACGGTTAATCGAGGTTCTACTGTATATATTATACGTAACACCTTGATACATATCATATAAGTGTTATGACCAGAAAAACAACAAAGATAAACACGGTTTCACACGACGTGTTTTATTCCACAGTCCAAAAGAGCAAGTCAATTTACAATAGCCAAGTTCTAACAGAATTCCAGGAGAGAGTCCAAATACGTCGCTAAATCACCAAATATCCGTAGGGGCAGTCCAGAGTTCGTAAGCACTTCGACGTATCAACTATTCACAATGGCACTCGCTAATCACTTGCAGACGCTCGCTTCCAACTGCCTCTCGCCGCCCGAGCGGCTCTTTTTATAGCTCGCTTGCGGCGAAGGATCGCTGGCCAGCCCGCTGATAAGGGTGGGCTCTCGCGCGCCGCTGTCTGCTCGGGCGTGACGGTACTGCCGCGCTGTCGGACAGCGCGCTCTCTTGAGCAGTATCGGTACCGTCGACCGGCGGCAACTTTAAGGGAGCCTGTTCGGCCACGGCACCCTCCGCGCCAAAATGCGTTGCGTATGGCGCAAAACGCACTGAACGAGTGACCCTCCTGGGCCGGAGTTCCGTCCTGGTCGAACAGGCGGGTTCTCTGCTGCTGCTGGTGGCTGCTTCCTCCCGTGTGTCAGCTGCAACTGTTGGTGTCCCAACGGCCGTGCGCTCCTGTGGGACATAAATTATTTCCTTCATCACTTTTCTGCGGAATTCCTCGGGTGATATCCAAGGCCTGCTGTCTACTCGACTTTCGTTAGTACGAGGTCTGATCTGCCCCTGGTGGCGTGTGACCAGCCTTTCTAAGGTCCGCACCGCGTAAACTCTGCTGCCTCGAATTTCCTGTATTATCCCGGGCACCCATGCTGGTTCTTTCTTAAGTGACTGAATATACACCTTGTCACCTACCTTGTACTTTGGTCTAATACCTCCAGCTGTATGCGGGTCGCTAGGGCTGAGCAGTGACAGCAAGGTCCGGGGCTGCCTGCCGTGGAGTACTTCAGCCGGGCTCTTGCCTGTCGAACCTGGCAGGACCCGGTATGTAGCCAGGACCCTTAATAGAGCTCGGGACTTTGGCGTCCCCGCTGCCCGCGCTTTCCCCATGGCCGTTTTGAAGGTTCGTACGAACCTCTCCGCCTCTCCATTAGACTGTGGGTGGAAAGGCGGTGCACAGATGTGATGTATGCCGTTGCTCGCACAGAATTTTGCGAATTCCTGGGACGAAAACTGCGGACCATTGTCTGAAATCAACACTACAGGTAGACCCTCTGTCACAAAAATCCTCTCGAGCATCTCTACGGTCTGCGTAGATGTGGTGCTCCCCATTTCAACTACATACGGGTAGTTTGATTTCGCGTCCACTACTACCAACCACATAGACCCCCAAAAGGGGCCGGCGAAATCCACGTGGACCCTTTCCCATGGTTCTGTCGGCTCCGGCCAAGGTGTCAGGTCTTTGGGGGGGGCACTTTGGTTGAGCTGGCAAGCCTCACATCTCTTCAGCATTTGTACAATGTCGTTATTCATCCCCGGCCACATACAGTGCCGCCTCACCAGCTGCTTCGTACGAACTATCCCCCAATGTCCCTGGTGTAACAACTTAAGCACTGTCTGTCTGAGGCTCTTGGGTATAATTACTTTTGTGAACTCTTCGCCCTCCAACAATAAAACTCCCGCTTTGCATGACAATCTGTCTTGCTTGCTGTACCATCTGGCGTTGCTTCTTAATTTTCGCGTTGGCCACCCTTCTCTGATGAAGCGCCGAACCTGGTTCAGCTCTGGGTCCTTGTCCGTCTCTCTTGCTATAGTCCTAGCCTCTAATGGGAAATCTGCTAGGTTTCCTAGATCCTCCAGGTCTAGCTGGAGGCACTCCTCTTCAGACGCGTCGAAAACTGGGTCTGGGCCGGCGGGTAATCTAGATAACGCGTCCGCGTTCGCGTGTTGCGACGTGCTTCTATAGTGGATCTGATAATCATAATCTGCAAGAAACAACGCCCACCTCTGCAACTTCTTGGCTGTGGATTCTGGGATCTTCTTCCCTGGGTGGAAAAGTTGCACCAGAGGTTTATGGTCCGTAATAATGTGAAATTTGGTCCCGTAAAGGAACTCGTTGAATTTTTTTACCGCAAAAATGATTGCCAACGCTTCCTTCTCTACCTGGGAGTAATTTCTTTGATGTTTGTTTAAAGTTTTCGACATAAAAGCGATTGGCCTCTCGATCCCTTTTCCATCTTTCTGGGATAACACCGCTCCCAGACCGTAGTCTGAGGCATCTGCCGCCACAGTTGTGGTTCTTCCCGGGACAAAATGATTAAGTCTTACCGTGCGTAGTAACTCTTGCTTTAAACTGTTCCAAGCTTTGTTGCAATCTTCCGACCATACAAACTTGACCCCTTTCTTTCTCAGGTGGTTTAAAGGAGCTGCTATTGTCGAAAAGTTTCTAATAAACTTATTGTAGTAGTTAACTTTGCCTAAAAAAGCTTGCAGCTGTTTTAGATCCGTTGGCGGAGGCATCTGAATAATGGCTTGTACATGCTGCTGGGTAGGGGCTATCCCCGTGCTGTCCAACACGTGCCCCAGAAAAACTACTTTCTCTTTGAAAAATTCGCATTTCTCCTGATTTACCCTAAAACCCCTGTCTCGCAACACTGTAAACAATTTTCTCAAGTTTTGTGTATGGTCTTCTAGGCTGCGTCCTGTGACGATGATATCATCTAGATAATTGCAGCAACCATCCAGGCCCGAGGTAATTTGCTCTAGACAGCGCTGGAAGATTGCTGCCGCTGAGTTTACCCCAAAAGGTAATCTGTTATAGCTAAATAGACCGAGCGGAGTGTTGATTACCAGTACTTCCTTGGCTGCGGATCCAACGGTATTTGTAGGTAAGCATCCCTAAGGTCTATTTTAGAAAACTGTTGTCCGCCTGATAGTTTGTGGAAAAGATCTTCCGGCTTGGGAATCGGATATTGCTCCACTTCTACTTGTTGGTTCACCGTGCTTTTGAAGTCACCACACAACCTAATCTTCCCGTTCGATTTTTTCACTAAAACCAAAGGCGTGGCCCACTGGCTCACTGTTACTGGCGTAATCACCCCTTCTTTCTGCAGCCGTGTTAATTCTTCTTTGACTTTGTCTCTAAGTGCCCATGGCACCGGTCTCGCTTTGTAAAAGCGAGGCTTATGTCCCTCTTTAAGCTGGATCTTAGCCTGAAATCCCTTGCATTCTCCCAACCCGGGCGAGAACACCTCCGCGAATTCTGAAACTAAGTCTTTAATGACGTGCACCTCATCCTGGTCTGATATCTGATTCACCTCATCTACGACTCCAAATCCCAGTTTATCAAAGGAGTCTAACCCCAGGATGTTCGTTACATCATACCGGTCGACCACTAATAGTTCTATGATTGCCTGCTTGCTCTTGTATGAAGCTTGCACGCGCACACTCCCTAACACTTTAATAGGCGTCTTCCCGAAACTGGTCAATCTTTTTTGTACTTTAGCGTAACCGGGAGACCCTAAAAGGCGGTACGTGTTTAGATTGATCAGCGTAACCGGTGCTCCCGTATCTAACAGGAAATCTACTGGTTGACTGCCTACCTTAATTTGCACCGTTAATTTTCTCTGCCCCTCTCCACTAATGACCTCACTGACCATGGCTACCTCCATGTCTTCTTCGTGTCTTGCGCTTCGTGCCGCATGTCGTTTTCGTTCACAGACTTCTTGGATGTGGCCCATTCTCTTGCAGTAAAAGCATTGCGCTTCCCTGAACCTGCACTCGGCTCTACTGTGATATTTCTCGCAACCTTTACAAGATTTCTTTGCCTTGAAAATGTTCGTACTTCTTGTTTTCCTTGAGTCGCCGCCCCACTTTGCTGACTTTGCCCCTATCTGATTATTTTGTCTACCTTTCCTCGCTTCACTTCTTTTCTCTCGCGCCGATCTCGTACTGACACAACTACTTAAACTGTTAATACTGTCAGAACTGCTGTCTTTCACTGAATTGCTATCGGTAACGCTACACACGCATGAACCGGCCGTGATTTGGCGGGCTGTCTCACGCGTAGTCTCGTAAGTCTTGCACAGGGTTTTAATTTCCTCCAATGACGGATCTCCCTTTTGCAAGGCTAAAAACCGAATTTTGTCCTCCGGCGTGTGCAAGACCACCATATCTCTGATGAGTGTTTCAGCGTATGATGTTTCCCCTTCTGATGGCGGGCATTTGAAATGACACTGCCGCGCCAAACCAGCTAATTCCGTGATCCACTCGCAGTGCGACTGACCTTCGCTTTTCCGGCACTGGAAAAATTTATACCGAGCTGCCAGTACATGCGGCGTTTTGTTAAAATAAGTGTCTAATTTGTTTTTAATTTCTTCCCAACTCCAATCAGATGAGTCTCTATCTGGGAGTAGTTTTCCCAACAAACTCGTCACTTTGTTCCCAACACAACTTAGAAAGAACGCTTTTTTTGTTTTTGCGTCACCTACCTGGTGACATAATAAGTGTTGTTCAAAACTCTCCAGATACTCTGACCACTCCTCTGAGTCGGGCTGGAAGCAGTGAAATTGGGGCGGGGGGCGTCTGTTGATAGCTTCCAACAGAATCGCCAGCTGCTGCGCCTGCGCCTCCGCTTGCTGCCGCTGCGCCTCAGCTTGCTGCCGTAGCTGCTGCGCGAACGCCTCCTGTTGCAGCTGCATCTGCTGCTGCAGTAGTGTTAGCATCTGCACTAACGGGCTGTCGGCTTCCATTCTAGTTTTCCTCGTCGCCAAGTTGTTATGACCAGAAAAACAACAAAGATAAACACGGTTTCACACGACGTGTTTTATTCCACAGTCCAAAAGAGCAAGTCAATTTACAATAGCCAAGTTCTAACAGAATTCCAGGAGAGAGTCCAAATACGTCGCTAAATCACCAAATATCCGTAGGGGCAGTCCAGAGTTCGTAAGCACTTCGACGTATCAACTATTCACAATGGCACTCGCTAATCACTTGCAGACGCTCGCTTCCAACTGCCTCTCGCCGCCCGAGCGGCTCTTTTTATAGCTCTCTTGCGGCGAAGGATCGCTGGCCAGCCCGCTGATAAGGGTGGGCTCTCGCGCGCCGCTGTCTGCTCGGGCGTGACGGTACTGCCGCGCTGTCGGACAGCGCGCTCTCTTGAGCAGTATCGGTACCGTCGACCGGCGGCAACTTTAAGGGAGCCTGTTCGGCCACGGCAATAAGAATTTGAGTAATTAATACATAAGGACACAGAATTAAAATGTGCTTTGTGACCAGGTAAATGCAGAAACATCACGATACTTATAAAACTTATTTGTAAAGGTGTAAAAATGGTGTATGGTTAGGTGTAAAAATATTATGCATTGCCAGTGAATGATTAGGTACCACGAATTTCTTATTTATTTTGACATTCAATCAGCAAGCAATAAATTGGAATGTAATAGTTACATATTGTAACTGTTGCAATAGAAAAAAGGGAGAGATGTTGAGAAGCAGGAGAATCGTAGAAATCTCTCATGGTTATATAATACAAATGCAGTATTTTAGTAGTTAAATTAATAATTATAATAAATGTATCTCAAAAAATAGGAGTTTGCAGTCAGCTCACCCATTATCATTAAAAAATCTAAAATAACTCTTTATTTATTCAAACTACAAACAGAGAAGTGGCATTGTATTACACATCTCACTATCCATACTGGATGTTTCCCCACCAGTTTCGGTGAATTTTTTGTTTAGAATCTCCCACAAAACGGTAGGGGAATATGCCAGGAAGTACTCAGGTCAACAAGGAGGTTCCAAGTCCAACCATCTACATTGGAATTCATCTAAAAAGAATTTTGAAAGCCAGAGACCATGATGCGGAAATCGGAAGTGACAGAGATGATGCCGATGACAGTGTTAACGAAGGTTACTATGATACGACAGGCGCTAACCGAACAGCAGGGACAAAGAAGTCGTTCTCTATGGTGACGAGGTCAATTGGAACAGCAGGTAGGAAGGGAAAGATGGAACGATGGGGTTGATTGGACAGATGGTGGAAATCAAAGACCGATTTTGACAACGAATGTGAAAGGAACGGGAAAGCAAAGACAATGAGAAGACGATCGTATATCCCTACAAGATCACAATGAGAAATATAAGGAAGATATTGGAATCGCAGGGAGATAACAGAGATGGCCAAAAGATAAGTCGAGTCGACTGCAAAACGTGGAATCTAAATTCAGACGAGGAAGAACTATCACGAACGAATTAATAATGTAGAGGACGAAAGTAAAGGATAATGCTCGGCAAAGCAAATCAGAGAAGAAAAAAAGACATATTATGGAGACATCAACTTCAAGGAACAGAGATAGAGGGCGGGAATGGCTGAGTTATGAGACAGTGCATGGGAATTCGGCGAAGGCAACAGTCGTAGAGACATGTACGAGAGCTGGAGGTGGTTGGGACGCTGGTGTATGTGAAGACGGTGAGGAAATTGCACGGAAAGGAACACAGGCTATGTTGACAATGATCTTTCTTTATATTTGGGAAAGAGTTTAGCGTAGGTAATAAAGAGAGCTATTTCGTGAAGAATGATAAAAGTGGTCAATGAACGTCACCGATGTGGGCTGGATTGCAGAGCTAGGCTGGGTGGTAGGAGCTGTAGCGATGGTATCAGCAGCAGCAGCAGCAGCACACACGGTGGAGCGAAGGCGAAGGCGTCGAGAAGAGCGCGGGGGGAAACACTGCGGCGAAAAAAGAAATTGTGCAGAAGTACGGTATTGATGCTTGTTCAGTGTGCGTGTGGGAAGGCGGGAGAGGTTTTAGGCCCCGAATGGAGAAGACAGTAGAAACAGCGGTACGGATATGGAAGCAGACGATGGAGATCCGAGAAGCAGCAGCGCTGACAAAGGTAAGAGAAACAGCAAAAGAAGAGGTAGACAGATAAGCAATAGTGGAGGAGGAGCAGATAGGGGGCGCGCCCGTCATCGAAGCAGCAAAAACGTAAGGGTAAGAGAAGTAGCATTGGCTGGGGAAGTATAAACATAACAGCGGCCTAGGAACGTAATAGAAGCGATAATGACAGAGATAAGAGAAGAAACAAAGGCGATTGGGGTAGGAGGAGTTGGCGGCGAGGGAAGTAAGAGAAGTAGTAGGAATGGTGGAAGTAAGAAAAGCAACAGCGACGTCAGAGTTAAGGCAGGCGGCGGTGACGACAGCCAGAATACGGGTCGTGGGCGTAGGCGCCGTGGGAGGAGTGAGGGCGAAGCGGGGCAAAGCGGGCGAAGGAGACGCGGAGGGGGGAGGCGAGGAGGAGACGGGGCGAAGACGACGCGGGGCATGGGCGGGGGCGATGTGAGGCCAGGGCGTGACGAGGAGTAGCCAGGGTGTCGGTGCCATGAGGAGGGGGCGGGGGCGGGCGAAGAGGGGACGTGGTGAATGTGTCGCGGGGGCGGGGTGGGGATGAGGAGGGGCTGGGGCAAAGGTGACGTTGGATGGGGGTGAGGTAGTGCCTGGGTGATGGCGACGCGAAGATGTTGGAAACGAGGAGGGGCCGGGGCGAGACGAGGAGAGAATGGAGGCGTGGAGGGACCAGTTTGTCGGCGCCATGGGGTGGGGGCGGGGGCGACAGAGGAGAGGGGCCGTGGCGAAGGCGTCGCGGAGGCGGGGGGTGGGGTGGGAGTGAGGAGGGGGCGGGCCGAAAGTGTCGTAGGAGTGGAGAGTATAGTCGGGGTGAAGACAACGCGGGGGGCGGGCGAGGAGGGGCCGGGGCGTAGGCGCCATAGGGAGGGGGGAGGGTGGGGTGGCCGACGAGCGGCCATGGCGAAATCGTCGCGAGGGTGAGGGTGAGGGCGAGGAGGGGTCGGGGCGAGGCGACGTGTGGATGGGAGGCGAGGAGGGACTTGGACGAAGGTTGTGGTGGGCGAGGAGGGGTCAGGGCGAGAGGAGGAGAGGGTGGGGCAAGGAGGGGCCGGGGTGTCGGTGCCATGGAAAGGGGCGGGGGCGGCAGAGGAGAAGGGCCGTGGCGAAGGCGTCGCGGAGGCGGGGGGTGGGGTGGGAGCGAGGAGGGGCCGGGGCGAAGGTGTCGTGGGGGTTGGAGGCGAGGAGATGTCGGGGTGAAGACAACGGAAGGGTGGGCAAGAAGGGGCCGGAGCGTCGGCGTTGTGGGGGCAGCGAGGAGCGGTCGGGGCGAAGGCGACGCGGTTTACGGCGCCCGTTAGCAGGGCGGGCGCGCTTTGTCTTTTATCGGGGCCGCAGCGCTCCAAGGTTAACGGCGCGCTTAGATCCGCGCCTCGGCGGGGAGCGCCAGACCCCGGGAGGTGAGCCGCGACTTGCGCTGTGGTTTTGCAGCGCCGCTGTTTTCAAGTGCTGGTCGTCCTGGCGGATACAGCGGCTGAGATGCTTCGGGGAAACAAATGTGGCCAGTGTAAAGGGAGGACCAGGAGGAACTAAAGTTTGTGTCCCGACGGTGAGGGTTTTAGACACTAACTATATGCCTAGGGCGAATCCAGCCGCTGTCTGAATAAAATAAGCTGTTCTGATCAGTAATTTTCCGTGGTTTCTCCGATAATTACCAGGAGAATACCGGAGCAGAATCTTAACACATGATACAAACATGGTGCTCGACTTCGTCGTGCGTGTGCCCTCTAATTCCCTACACTCACTGGCAGTTGCACTCACTACACTACCGCGTATGTGGGGGGGGGGGGGGCAAGTCGGAAGCTTAGAGTATGTCGCGGCTAGGGCGATGCTCCATTGAGGGAGATACATGGAGAGGGAAAAGCCTTCAGAAGGAAGTAGGCGCCGAATCTCACATTGCAACCGGTAAAGAACATTGCCATGTCAAAACATGCACTACATGTAAGAGGTTAATGACCTAGCAATTGAGAGAAATCACGAAATAATCGATAATTTGACGTTATTAATTGAAGGATCTTCGGAATTAGTTATGGTTACAATTGCAGAGCATATGGCTGCAATCTTGTCAGTTCAGAAGACATTGTAGGAGTAAGCCTTCTGAATCGCCAGTATGATGCCATGAGATCATGAGAAAAAACAGAACAAATTAGGTTCAAAACGTTAACTCTGAAACAAAAAATATGCATTTTGAAGTGGTCTTCACTACTTATTTAACGGATTATAAATTATATTTTTTCATTATTGAAATGAAATTAATATGACATTTATTCGTAAAAACATTGGTGTTTGTTAGGGGAGTTTTAAGAAGTACATGATTTCGCGACCAAGTAAATTTAAAATAATTTATCTATTACACTTATAGTTTTTACGCAAAAAGTATTCAAACTCGGTTTGCTATGGTAGAAGCTCATTCCCGAAAGTAAGATGTAATGATACTATCAAATATATGTATTATTAATATCACTAATATTTTGGATCCGTACGATCTCTTCGACGAGATTTCGTATCATGTTGAAGAGATATGACGTCATTACAAGATCACCCATGCGTTGTATGCAAAGGTAGTACCGTTATTGTGCAATACATGTCACAATCCAAGGTACATCTAGGCTAGTGCATGGAAAAGGCACAATAAACTTAGTGCCAGTTCTTCCTTCGTAGCATGCTAAGACACTAACAACGTGGACAAGACTGCATTTGTACACATACATCTAAAGTTGGATAATAGGAACTTTTTGACAGAAGTTTCTTGAAAAAGGCCGTAACATTATTTGCATTTACTTTATGTTCAAGAAAAACAATAATCAATCAAAAATACGAAAACTTAATTTTTTACTAATATAAAACTGTAATAGAGCCAAAACTACAAAAAATGCTGTCCGCATCTAAGCCATAAAGTAAAAAAACATGGAACTAGAGGTCTTGGCCAACGGTAACAAGCCGCTTTTCCATATATCTACCTTTTAGCTTTTATATTTAATAGATGAATTATTACGCTTAATGAATGGGTATTTTCACCTTAAATTTGTGACGTTGGAATCGAAGAGAAACTACCTTGTGTTGCATATAATCATCACTCGTGATTTCATTACATCCCTATTGACCACCAACTTTACGTATGCGATAGTATACAAAAAAGCAGGAGAAGAAATAGGAGTAAGAGAACATGGAAATAAAAAGTTGAAGAAGAGGAAGAAACAATCAGCTAAAATTGGAGCCGACATTTTGCCTGAGTAGGAAACTGCCTCGCTGACTGTTTTGACGGCTTTTGGCTATCGCTTCACCCTCTAGCGAAGCCAAATAAAAAAACTGTTCTCGCGTTCGTCCACTTTGAAAAACCCTCGAGTCGCTTTAATACACGTGTTGGCGGAAAGTACAATGCCGGCGAATGGTGTTGTCGGGGCCAGGGCTCTGTGGCGAACGAAAACTAAAGCTGCTGGCCTCGCCCCTTTCCCCTCTCCTCCCCCCCATCCCTATCCCCTTCCCCCCTTCGGGGCTCCTGGGGCGGAGTTGGCCCAGTCGGAGCGGGCGCATTTTATCTCTGTTCCGGCCACACAATACAGCCCGCGCACAAAAATAGCGTTCGCTAATGTTTCATTCGTTTCCCACCGCAAACAATGAAAAGAAAGGTAGACGAAGGAAATGCATGTTTACGCCATGTTATATAGGAACGTCTGCGACACCGTTGTGCATCAAATTGTTTGTCTGGTGCAAAGGACTTTTTTTTAAAAAAAAGAGTTATAAAACAGCGGTTTTATTTGACATAAAAGATTGTTTTGTTCTCACAGACATTTATGGAATAATTTTCTTTTGCATTTATTTGCTATTTCCCATTTGATTTTTCATTCTTTGAAGTATTTCGTGTCTGTTCTCTAGTTGTGTTATTTTCTGTGTCTTTTTCCTCCTATATCTCGGAAAGATGATTTCATCTATACTCCATAAAACATTTAGAATATAATTTTACATATGACGACGCTGAATACTAAATTAAAGTTTGGGCACGTTGATAGAGTCTTTTTTATTAAAAGACAGTTTTTTTTAACGTCAACTGCCTTACAATAGATACTCAAGCATTTGTAAACCTCTATATTCTTTGTCATTCAACTTTCATGATTACTTTTATAACTATTTTTCTATATGATATTTCTGTGGAAAGTTAATTAAAATTTATAAATATATTTTGACTCGATTCTCGAATATTAAATAACAAAAAAACAGTATTTTGAAGTAAAACCTCCGCTAACATCATCAGACAGAAATACTCAGTCACTTCAAAAATAGTAAGAAAATCCAACAATAATGTAATATATTTCTTAAATACTTGTTTAACACAAGGAAGAAATAAACGAAACAACAGTCAAAACTAATATTATTGTTTGCGTTCTACAAAAATTGAAAACGAAATTTCTCATCATTTCGACACGATTTGACACGTACGTGAAATCGCACTCCAAAAAAAAAAATGGCGCGCGAACGTCCGATTCCGCCCACTGCAGCCAAGGGGCGTCGGCGCGCGCCAAGAAGAGCGCGGCTTCCAGGCGGCCTTGGCGGCAGCTGGGCGTCGCGTGCGGGCGCTCCATGCGGGCGCCGCCGCCGCCGAAGTCGATGCCGATCCGGCCGCCGGTGTCGCAACGGTTCACCGCACGCACACGCCCAGGGCGAGACGCCACGCCGACGCGGCGGGGTGGGGGCCAACGGGAGCACGGCCATGTCATTGCGATGCAATGGCACTCACCCGCTAAGTTGTTTTGGTAATGGTAGCGTTGGTCATCTTTGTAAGAAATAGGTGTGAGAGGAATGTTACTGTACAGGGAACTTAAACTGAGCAGCTCTGGTGAATTGCTGATGTTTGAAATAAATTGAATATAAGTGATGACAGTAATGATCATGATTCAGTTGATGGTAAAATAGTTGGCGGTAGGCATCTGGTCGGTAATGGTCATATTGTCGGTGATTGTCACTTTGTGGGAAATTGTCATATTGTTGTAGGTGGCATTGACTTAGGCGGATGCGACCTAGCTAGGTAGATAGTGTCGACAACCCTACTACCGTCGGAACTCGAACCCTACCATCCCGGTCAGAGGCACCGCAGTGACCAACTGATACCCTGAGTCATCAAAGCCGGTGATAGTGGTAGTGCTGCTGGTGGTGGTGGTTGTTGTGGAAGCAGTTTCATAGTGAATATAGTCATAAATAAGACAGTGCTGCGGTAGTGATTTTATTGCGAGGATATTAAGTGAGCTGGTGGCGGTGATAAGAAACCGGTGGCAACGAACAATCGCATACAAATGTAAAAACCGACATGTAAATCAGACCTCTCTCTGTTGAAACAAGATATTTGAAAATAAAAGCAAAAATGGAGACTGTGATAAGATAGGAAGTGATTAAAAGTTTGAAGAAACTATCGAGTATCATACGAAGTGGCACTGGTAGGTTAACCCGTGACCTACCCGCTCTCATACTGCAGACCCTTCGAAATCTGTGTTTTCTGGGCTCCACGCGGTAACTCATTCTAAACACACTCATTTCAGAAAGGGGATTTCCTCATAAATCAATGAGCTCCGCCATTTAAGATAATCTTAAGATGGGCAACAAAGTGATCAACTAGTGGCCAAACGTTTTGTCGCCGAAGCTGACATTCAACAAAGTGTTTAAGGAGCCCTTCCAAAATTAGATGCCCATTTGGATGACTGATTTGAAATAACGTCTACAAGATCTATCAGCAAGGGTGTAATTCGTTTGAATGCAAAAAGTCTGAGCAAAGACGTATGAAGAGGGCTTATGAGCGGGAAAATGATTGGTGTCACAACTGTATCTCAATTTACATAACACTGGGGAATGGTGAATAACATATTATGTTGCTATAATTACGTATTCACATTCATTCGCTGAAAAAAGTAATTAAAATATTTCCATATAATTATGCAAAAAATGCGTTATAGCAAATCCTCTAATATTATTTTTTCAATATGTGAATCATAACTCAAACCAATGATTTTTTTTTCAGTGACACATTCTTGTTCACAAACAGTTCGTAGTGATATATATCACTAACCCAACAAATAATAATCGGCATGCACGAGGTCAGCTAATATACACAACAAAAAATCTATGAGTGACACATGGACGTGAACAGTTCTGATGGATGACAGAAGCGCAGATTTTTAATAGAAACATACGGCCATCCAAAACGCTCTCATAGTTTGCGATTGCAGCATTTCGCTCTAGCGACCCGAAGCGCATACTAATTGAATAGTGGTGTTCCGCGGGATGACAGGTTCCAGCCCCTCCCCTCCGACTATCACCCGTCGCCCACGCACATCTCAACCCCTAGATGTCCCACCCCTCCCCCTTCGAATCTGGGCTGCCTTCCGCCCCCGCGCCATTCCCCCGCCCCGCCAGCTCCCGTGCCGCCCCCGCACCTCAGCGACCGTGTTCTGCCTCCCAGTGCCTTCCACTCCCACGACGGTATCTCGTCCCACCCCTCACGGGCTCCCTCGCTCCTACCACACCCTCTCTCCTCCTTTACGATGTCTCTCGCCACCCCCTCGCCACGCCCTGCCATCACCTCTGCCTCGACGCCACAACGATGCCCATCGCTACCCATAGCCACCCCTAGCACTGCCCCTCGCACTGCCCCCCACACCGCTCGTCGCACCACTCTTGTACCCTCACCCCACCGCCCCTCGCACCACCACCCGCACCGCCACCCGCACCGCCACCCGCACCGCCACCCGCACCGCCACCCGCACCGCCACCCGAACCGCCACCCGAACCGCCACCCGAACCGCCACCCGAACCACCACCCGAACCGCCACCCGAACCGCCACCCGAACCGCCACCCGCACCGCCACCCGCACCGCCACCCGCACCGACACCCGCACCGTCACCCGCACCGCCACCCGCACCGCCACCCCGCACCGCCACTCGCACCGCCACCTGAACCGCCAACCGTAGCACTCCCCGCACCACCCCCGCACCACTCCCGGCACCACCCCGCACCACCCTGCACAACCCCCGCACCACTCCCCGCACCACCCTGCACAACCCCCCGCACCACCCCTCTCACTGCCCTTCGCATCGTCATCACTGGCGCCAGCTCCCAAAATGCGGTCTCCACTTAGACCCCCTAATCTGTTGGCATTTTTTCCCGACAGCCCTCGTCGCACTCTTGTACTGACGCCGACGCCGATCTACACTTCACCGTTTCCGATTCTTATCCTAGCTTCTGCCCCAAGCCACCACGGCGCTGCCTCCGTTCCATCCTTTGAGCCACTTCAGCTGAGGAGTGGGGTAGGTGTGGAGGGAACGGGGTGAAGGGGAGAATGAACGTCATGGGGGAGGCGGTTGGAATGATAAGGCGAAAAGGGGGCTGAGAAGAGGACCGGAAAGACAAAGAGCTGACGGGAGGACGGAGAGAAATGCGCGCAGGAGTTGGAGGGCAGTCAGGACAAGAGGGGAGCAGGTTGGGAGCAGGAGCGCTGGGTAGGAGGGCTGGGCAGGAGGGCTGGGCAGGGGGATGAGGAGGGGAAGAAGCGTCTGGGGCTGGCGTGTAAGACGAGAGAGTGAGGAGGGCGGGGGTATGTGCTCTGGGGCGGTCCAATGACAAGGCGTGCGTGGGTGTAACGCCCACGCCTACCGTGTTGCCTCCACGACGCCCCCAGCGCTTCGCACCCCCCTCTCGAACCGAGCTGCCGTTGCGCTGCCTTCCTGAGGTCTCACGGTCAGCCCCCGTTGCATCACCACCACTCAATTGGGGTCAGCAATTCACAACGGTAAGCGGTTAGCTCTCAAATCAAACCTGTGAACGTCATGTCTAAGATTTTCTCGGAACGAAAATTCATCTACCAACGCATTTTATACCACTTCGGTATCAACCAATCCACTAAAGTCTATTTGCATTTCCTTACATCTCAATCAAATCTAGTACAGTGCATTCCATGGTATCTCGTGACGTTACCACGTATTGCGAGTGAGAAAAATGCTGCAGCGACAATAGCGAAATTAAAACATTGATTTATCAAGTAATACGACAATTTCAGAGGCTGTAATGAGTATTAGAGTGCGAATAAGACCTGCCATTTAAGACCTGCCATTCGTTAGGAACGGAAAAAAGTGAAAAACTTACAGCATTAACAATGCTGAGAGAAAATACATATTGAAAAAAGAGTGAATTGAGACTAAAAGAGAAGAGTGAGGGGAACATTGGTTGAAAACAAATTCTTTTAGAGAGAAGTAAGTCGAGCTACCGCAAATAACGCAAAGATTAGAAGAGGGAAAAGAAAAGGGGGATCAATCGTAAAGAGGTGTTCACGCGTTGACACAAATAAGAACTGTGGATAGGAAAATACTGAGAAACACACCGACGACTATGTAGACGTTCATTTAAAACAGAAGATGAAGTTGAAGAGACAAAACGGGTACTCTGGTAAGGAGAGGACAAAGCCACAAGGAAAGATCAGTTATAAAACGATAAGACCGAGCGAAGTGGCGCTGTGCGTAGCGCGCTGGATTCGCAATCGGGAGGTCCGGATTCAATTTCCGGGGCGGCCATCCTGATCGGGGTTTTCGTGGTTTCCCCCGGTCTCAAGGCGAATGCTGGGATGGTTCCAAAAATTCTACGAACGCCTCCCACTACCGTACCTAACACCTCCTACCATCATCCTATTCCTTTCACCCCTCATCATCACCTTATAATAATAATTAGTATTATAATAAGAGTATTAATAATAATTGTAATAATAATAGTAATAATAATAATAATAATAATAATAATAATAATAATAAGAAGAAGAAGAAGAAGAAGAAGAAGAAGAAGAAGAAGAAGAAGAAGAAGAAGAAGAAGAAGAAAAAGGCTGTGGAAAAGAGTAGCCTAAGCCAGAAGAATAAGCGCGAGTCTCAGAGGCAGGCAGCGCGGGGCGGAGTGCGACCGAAACGGTAATTCGGACTACAACCTCCTGTGTTATCGTTTGTGTTTTAGAATGCGTCTTTATTAGTATTGTCGTCTCCCTTAAGACCGTACTCACATTTCTCTCTTTATAGTAGTTATGTGATTTGTGTTCAATTGCTTAAGGTAGCCTACATTAACCATGAAATGTTGCTACGTATAAATAACGGAAACTCCTTTCTGAGCCAGAGGCATAACGCTGGTTTACTTTGCCATGTTTCGGGATGAAACTGGCCGATCAGATTTTTCAATTCATAAACTACAACCAAATTCTGGAAATACTGTTATAATAATTAAACATTTTGAAACGTGAAAATACTTTAGTTTTCAACTGACGGCTGCGATACGACTTCCACGGTTTCTACACCAACTTCTTGACCAATGTCGAAGCCAGAAGAACATGCGAGGGGCTCATGGGATCGGTAGCGGAATCGGCGCCGGGTCCGGTCCGATCTGGCCCGGGCCAGGCCAGTGCGCAGGCCGGAACAGGGTCCGCCGGGGGCGAAGGAGGGGGAGGAGGAGGGGGGGAGGAGGAGGGGGAGGAGGAGGGGGGAGGAGGAGGGGGGAGGAGGAGGAGTAGGAGTAGGACGAGGAGGGGGGATGGCGGAAGGGAGGGGAGGGCGCCGATAAAACGGCGCTAAGCGCGCGGCTGCTTTACGAGGCGGCAAAGCCGCGGCGGCGCTGCCCGCGGCCGTCGCAGGGCAATTAAGTGGAAGCTGCACGTCGTCGTAAAGTTCGAGGCTTCTTCCCGTCGCCCCGCGCCTTCCGCCCCTGCTGCCTGCTCTCCCCTTCCCGCTTCTCCCTTCCCGCTCCCCACTTCCTCACTCCCCACTTCCTCACTCCCCACTTCCTCACTCCCCACTTCCTCACTCCCCACTTCCTCACTCCCCACTTCCTCACTCCCCACTTCCTCACTCCCCACTTCCTCACTCCCCACTTCCTCACTCCCCACTTCCTCACTCCCCACTTCCTCACTCCCCACTTCCTCACTCCCCACTTCCTCACTCCCCACTTCCTCACTCCCCACTTCCTCACTTCCCACTTCCTCACTTCCCACTTCCTCACTTCCCACTTCCTCACTTCCCACTTCCTCACTTCCCACTTCCTCACTTCCCACTTCCTCACTTCCCACTTCCCACTTCCTCACTTCCCACTTCCTCACTTCCCACTTCCTCACTTCCCACTTCCTCACTTCCCACTTCCTCACTTCCCACTTCCTCACTTCCCACTTCCTCACTTCCCCACTTCCCCACTTCCCACTTCCTCACTTCCCAACTTCCTCACTTCCCACTTCCTCACTTCCCACTTTCTCACTTCCCACTTTCTCACTTCCCACTTTCTTACTTCCCACTTTCTCACTTCCCACTTTCTCACTTCCCACTTTCTCACTTCCCACTTCCTCACTTCCCACTTCCTCACTTCCCACTTCCTCACTTCCCACTTCCTCACTTCCCACTTCCTCACTTCCCACTTCCTCACTTCCCGCTCTTCGCTTACCCCTCTCCGAATCCCGCATTCCACCCTCCCTGGGCATAGCATCCTCCACTTGCTACTCTCCGCTTTTAGCTCTCCAGTCCCGTCCTTATGTTCCCGTTATCCGACTCTGCACTCACACTTCGATCTCTGTTTCCGGATTCTGCCTCCCGCTCCCCACTTTACAAACTCCTCTTTCCTGCTTCCCCCTCTCCGCATCCCGCAATTCCTCACCGTCCTACTTCCTAACCTTTTCGTGATAGGTGGTAGATGGGTCGCCAGTGGGTTGGGTGCGGTCGATGTGTGTGTTTTTTTATGACGGACATTGGACAGTAGACAATGGGCACTGAGCAGTTAATTACAATATAGCACCTCAAGTTAAATTTACAATTAGTGAAGAATCAGAGTCACGTCCCTAAAACAAACCTTTTTAATTTTCTTCTCAATTAGCCATTTTTATTCCCAATTACTGCACAACCTTCATTTCCAACCACATTCCTAATATAAAGTTTTATGTAATAACTGTTCATAAATTAAATAAATATTAATCACAATTGAATTATTTAAAATTCATAACTAATTCTTATTGGAGTGGATATTTCAAAATACTGTAAAGAATATTGATGATTCATACTCTACTCGTAATATAAATATATTTCTCTGCGTGTGTTTTCCTTTTGTCTTGTCTAGTATAAATATATAAATGTATATACTAGTCTATAGAAATTCCAAGCATTCGGCCGCTCTCGCTCACTCAAAAACCGTGAGAGCAGTTCAACAAAACAAAAGGTTCCAGCGCACTGCCCAGGCGGTATCATGAGACGACCAGATGATCTATTATCCTCCAACAAGTGAAACGCATAGAACGCATGTCTGATAAGGTTAATGTTGAATGCACTTAACCCATTAACGATCCTCGTCCTCGTTTGATGACACACATAGTTCACCAACATAAATGTTCTGTCTTTTGCAACAATGTGCGAGCGCGAACAAAATTAATTTTGGGGTTACTGGGTTAATTGACGCTTATTTTCAAGTGGAGCAAAACTTATGAAGAGAGTCCCGCAAAAAAATGGGAAACCCCCGTAACTTTATGGCAAGTAATATGCCGTAAAGGTTTTAAATATTTTTAGTTTTTGATAAATTGAATTACCTTTGATTTTTTAAATAGAATTGTATAACTTTCTCACTAGTATATAGAAATGTCATAAAAATAGGAATGCAATGATATAACATAAGTGAATGTTTTGATAGTATTTTGAGTTTAAATTTATACTTTCTGACATGCGATATTAAATTTAACGTTCAAATTTCTTTTAGTTGCCCTTGCAACTGTTGCTTTTGGAAAATGTGCCCTTGGCGGCGGCAGCTTTGTTGCCGAGAGAGGCCACGAAGGCCACCTTCCCTAAAATCGAAAGTTGCAAGGACGGTGACACGAAATATTGCACATGTACTCTACAATCACACGTCAGAAAGTATCAAATTATACTCGAAATATTATCAATGTATTAGCATGTTATGTTACATCATTGCATTCCTCTTTTTATGAGGAATCTCTTGCTAGTAAGAAAAATTGACGGATCTATTTAAAAAAAATCAAAGATGATTAATTTTTTCAAAACTAAAAGCATTGCAAACAACATCTCTTTAGCATATTACTTGCTCTATGGTTTTGCATTGTTGAGCGAAAATTGCATATATATTGTCAATCATTTAGAAACTATTCATTTTTATTTTAGTCATTAATTATTGTTATTATTTTACTAGCTTTTTCTGTCCAGTTTTAAATAAAATGTTAATTAACTTTAAAATTGTTTGCTACAAATCTAAAGTCTGGATCATTTATTCTTATTTAATTTTGTTTGAAGATCCCATTAATATCCTGTAGTGAGAAACCCCATTAAATGGAGTTGAAGTAGAAACAATTTTATTTTAATACATACTTACGACAAATCCTTATTTTCAATCATTAAATTACTTCAATCAAAGAAAGACAAAAAATCTGATGACGCAGAAGGATGGAAAGCAATCTTCCGGAAAATAATTGCAGGTTTTGTGAAGATTTTAAATACGATTAGCATCTTCAAATGCTTCGATCAGCTCCCGTTTCGCGTGTGCTAACAGGGGCCGAGAGGCGAGTGTTAAGAGGAGCCCGGTGAGATCTTGTGTGGCGGCCTATTACATTCCAAATATTCGTTAAACACGAGTCGCAAAAAAGTCGATATTACTCAAACATTTCTTATCTGACATATGACAATACGTACGTCATTGGATTAATCTTGTTACGCTCGTCATGACGGACTAAAATAATATGTATATTTCCATTTTTTTAAAGAAACAACAAAAAAGTTACCTGAATATTTCGTAAAATGCAAGTGATAATATAGAAATGAATACATGTATCTATTAGACCCATTCCGTAAAAAATGCATTGCCATAACTTCAACCGTTCAAAAAATGCAGGAGGTGCTACATTTACGACACTCATCCTGTATATCAAAGTATATAAATTGAATTCTTTACTTCCCCTTCGACAGGCATGTCAAAATGCGCCAGCACAAACTACTTGTCCGCCTATGAAGCATGGCGCTCCGACTGGCACCGACAATTTCCCCCGACGCAACTTTCATTTTCCCTCTAAATGCAGAGAGCAAGCTGAAGCGGAGAGGTTAAGCACACAGCGTGCTCGAAATATCACGCCAAATGGTCCCTGCATCAAAAACAAGTTTAACCAAAGTCTGTAGCAAACAATCGAGATTTGAATGTTCATATACCTCATTATTTATTACTTTAATTCATGCTTATTTTCTTTTCAAAAAAAGTTTGGCCTTGTATAATCGTTTTTGTAAAGGAGCAGGAACATGTTGGAATGGCAAATTCTTTGCTTGTTTTGTGCTGATTCATTAAATGGTTCTGTCATTGTTGTATGTTTCAATAATGTGAAATAAATTGACACGTCAATTTAGTCCATCTCCTCTAATAAAACTTCCTCTTAGATTTATATCACTCTTACGGAAGAGCCTAATTAAATAAAAGAATATTCGTTCGTAACTCGAACGTAGGAAGTTAATGCAATTATTGTAAAATTAATAAATGCGATTGAAGCGAATTGAAGTTTCGTGTATTTTCTGTCTTTATATTCTTATAAACTGATTTTTTGAGCGAAAAATTACTATTTTTGCCAATTTACGAACCTCCTCCCTGACCCGTATATACATTTGTGTTCTGGAAAATGAGTGTACACGGCCTCTAAATTTTTTTCAGCTTGTCTCTGCTGAATCTAAAGCAGTTGCTACGGTAAAATTTTGCTTTGACAGGTAATACTACGGTAATATTTTTGTACGGTACAGTGTTTGTGAGCTCTGATATGCTTCAAATTGTTTATTAGATTAAGGAAACTGAAAAAAATATACTGCCCTCACAAATTCGAGATTTATTTAAATTATGATGAAATTTCACAATATTTATGGGTTCTGAACAGATGTTATAAACTTTATTTCCTTTACGTTACGTGAAATTTTCTTATATCGATATCTGCCAATTTAGAAAGCGTATTTCAACGTAAACTGATGTAAAACGACTTTTAATTTCCAGAAATATAATACTTACAATTGCCCTCATAATACTCTTTAATGTATTAAAATATGTTTACTACTTACACAATTGAAATGACTCTTGACTAATCCAGGACACAATCATTGCTTATTTTTTATGAATCACAGTAAATTTAAAACTATCCACGGCACCAACACAGACAAATGTTCACTGTACGTCGTACACTTCCACACTGACATTTTTCCGTCAACTAGAGGTGATGCGGCTACCATCTAGTGGCGTTTCGCAGAATTATGAGTAGGAGTCGTACTCCAACGCCATAGTTTTAAATGTGTCTGGCAGAAAATTGAAGGATTTCAAGAATTACTTTCTTAATCGAATTTGGGTGGCAAAGTATATTACTGAAACTGAAGAATAAGAGCTTATATTATGGATTTCTATATTAATGAAATAATTTTCAGTGAAAATTTAAAGAATTCATTTCTTGAGGTAAACCATGTTAGCTGAGCTAGTATAGGCCAGTAGTATAGTACAGTAGTACAACAGTATTTGTAACAATAATAGTATAGTAGTAAAACAGTTGCTGATGATGATATTCGTTTTATCTTAAAAATTGTAATTGGTATATTTTAAATACATTTTGTCTATTGCAGCGAAATCATCTATCATTGTTCTTTACCACACTGCTTTATATAATAAATTCATATTTATTCTCAATTTCTTCATTTGTACGTATTAAGAGATAAAACTCAGTCCGAAAACTTTCATGCAATTTTTTACTAGTTTTCTTAATTTTTATAAAAAAATTCTAAATTGGTTAAAAATACATTTTCGCATATGAATAGAAATAGGTTCAGTTGCTGCTTAAGAATTGTATGTTTTTTAGCTTTTAAGCGTCACTTATAAATACACAAGTCATCATTGGCACCTTCGTGTTAACTGGAGGGGATACAGCTGCCACCTATTGACGTTAGGGAGAATTACGTGCAGAAGAACTTCCCTAGCGCGCTCATTTCAAAATGTCTGGTAGAACGTCAAATAGGGTCTGGAATTTCAATACGGGAATTTCAAGATTTTCAAGATCAACTGAATCAGATATACACAAATATCTACAAACATATTTTGGGGCTATCAAGAACAACTCCTGTTTGCATTATTAGAAAGGAAACTGGCTCAACTAGGATTAGAATTCTAATTTAAAAGTAATTAAAAGATCACTGTCTTATTTGACAAAATTTCTATTTATGGTGCCTTGTCGATACCCACGTACGATTTTAAACAAACTTTTAGAATCCAGAAATGCATATCTAAATTCTAGTAAATACAACTAAATACTTGATAATTGAAAGACATTAGTAGCATAAGATTGTTAAAAGACTTTTCGAAAGGTTCCTCGAGTTAATTGAGTGATTAAAATAATATACTTATAAATTTTGTGAATTACAGTATTCAAATTATTCGTTAATTTTTCATTGATGTTGGTTTTCAATATTTCATTGGTCCAGATTTACAGTAATTATTACTATATTATTAGAAGTAATAATTTATATATACTTCTTACAGAATATCTGCTTCACTTATGTATATGTATAATGTTGATATATCATGTTTCTTTGTATTGTAAAACAAATTATACCAAAATGCGAAGTAAAATAAGTATATTTTGTTTTGAAATAATCACGTACTTGGTGGCACGGAATAACTTTTTTAATCTCTTTTAAACTTTGAATCTTGCTTTACAATACTTTTACATATTAAATTTATTGAAGAGGGGTGGAATAATTTCCTAACTTGACTAAACAACAGACCCTATGGTTATTATTCTTAATCATGAATAATATTTTTTGTTCGACGCTTTTGAATGTGTATTAAATGCCCTTGAGGTTAGGTCAATAGTACATATCGCTGCATTTCGACTTTTTATTCCTTCATTCAAGCTGGAAATTTATTATATTCCTAATTACAAAAGTATTTTAATTATTACTATAAAATTCTTTATATTGATCATACGCAATTTTTGTAAAATGTTTTTGAACACAATAAAATGCTTTACAATATGACTAATTACTTATCCATCATTCGCTTCACAGCTGATAAATGTAGGGTATTCACTCAGCAATAATAGTAACCTCCAATCAGAAAATTTTGTTTCCAGATCAAGACCATCAAGCTCAACCAGCAACACAGGCAGGCTCAAAACAGTAAAGGAAGCACCTTTTCTGGTGAGAGTCTGATAGTGTCATTGTTTCAACATTGTTTCAACATTAGATGAAGTACATGATGGTGGGAGGATAGACGCATTTCTAATAGATTTTCCTAAGGCATTTCATGCGGTTCTTCATGATAAAATTGTTCAGAAATTACTGCATTAGGGCACTCACATCAGATTTGTAGTGTGGATTGGTGAACCCCTTCGAGATAGAAAACAGAAAGTTCGAGTTTGACAACTAAGCAAAGAATATTTCAGAGATCCCTCAAAAAAGCGACATTCGACCTCTTGTATTTCTTGTGTTGGTGAATGACCTTCCAAGCAATTTATTTTCAAAAGTACGTATAATGTAGATAACGGTATCGAGTTATTAAATCAAAATTAGATGAGGATATTTTGCTGAGTGTTCCAGATATTCTACATTTCTCGAGGAGGAAAAATTACATCATGATAAACAGTTTGAAAAGCATAACCCTCACTATTGATACGAGCCGTAATTGCAGTGAAGCGCAATGAGATAATGAGGGTATTCCAATAGTCTTGTCCTATAAGTAATAATTACTGTCAGCTAATTATGTTAGTAAAATCTAGCACACTTGGTCTTAGTGAATATAAAGGCATTTTACTATGCGCATACTAAAAAAAGGGCAGAGTGAAAGCGAGAGACTTAGCTTTCTTATCGCTCATTAAAGGAATACAGGAGGATTTTTTGGAATCCTGATATAAATGTACAATACGAAAATCTGGATACAATACAGGGAAGAGCGTGTAAAGTAAATTCCCCTGGTAAAAGAATGAAAGTACAATGTGGGTCGCTAGAAATCAGGAGGGTTAAAGCAAGGCTCTGCATCCTGTTCAAAGCATATACCGATTATTCAGCTTGGAAAGATATGTACATCCAACTCGGTAAACCCACACACTTAAGTAGAGAGAATAACAAGCACGAAACCAAGTTCAGGTCACAGAGAACAAATGCTGGAAAATTTTTCTTTACAAATAGAACAATATCAAACTGGAATACGTTCCCTGCAACAACCTTTCAATTCTTTCCTCTAAGTGTTCAAAAGTTTACAGGTAAATTAATTAATATTTAACTTTTAATAAATATTAGATTATGCTTATTAAATCATCTATTGTTACCATTAAACGTATTGTTTTATGAAACATATAATGCGTTGGCACGTAGGTGACGCCACGCTTGCAGCTCATTCATTTTGACCGTTCTTTGACGTAGTTAGGAAGAAAAGAACGTACATTTCCAACGTCGCACGTTCGAGAGAGTTTAATTTTGACCCAAAATTCGCGAATTCTGTCACAAGTAACAAAAAATTTATTTTGTATGAATCTCTTTGAAATAAACCTTCAAATTGCTTCCAAAAGTGACCAGTACATCGCACCACCTCCTGACCTCAGTGGCGGCTGCGGCAGAGAGGCGCTAGGGACCCTGCCCCCCTACTGAGATCAGTATTTCTTCTCTTGCGCTGTCTAAAATAATCTCTGTGGGTCTGTAGGGTTGTTTTCGAATCGAAAGCATCTTTAGCTTTCAAACTCCCGCTTGTTCCGTAGAACGATTTTCATTGGCTGGGGACACTCGCCTCTGTGTCCTAAACGCAGTGTTGTTACGGAACTTACAGACATAGAAATCGCTGCCAATGAGTGTTGAAATGGCAACGTAGGATCGGCAAATGGCGTCTTGTGACGGCCGCCGCCCAGCAGCCTGACAGGGGAGGTAGCAACCTCGTTGCCCGGCGCTATCTATTAATCAATTTTTAAACTTACAATATTCTTTTCTCTTGATTTACGTCTAGGCCAGTGCTATCTGCTGGTATTCTGTTTAACTGATCTCCCTTTTCGCAAGCATTCAGTGCAGGCAGTAATGTGCAATCGGCATGGTCGGCATCATCTTTCCGATCCGAAGACAAACTATGTAAATGCTGTGTTCCGATCTTTGCATCCAGTTCGTGTTGTGCATTGAGATTGAGAATGGTTTGCAATCCTTTTAAAATGCCTGAAAACAGTCAATGTAGTTATGATACAAGGCTGTGCATAAAGAGAATTGGACCACCTCAGCCTGATATAAAAATTTTACAATCTGATAGAAATGGCAATCGTTCTTTTGTACGGAAATTTCAAAGAGGTAAATGACCATATTAATTTTAGGGGGAATTTATCCATGTGTTCTCTCTTTGATTGTAAAACGTTCCAACAATATCAAGAAAAATTTTCCCTACAAAGGGTCAATCGCGTTTCACAGTTCTCTCCGTTCGTGAGCTAGCAAACTGAAATCTGAGCTGGATGTGCTATACAAAAGAATCCGAGAGAGCGTTTTCCACTTTGAAAGGATTATAGACATTTTTAAGAAATACCATGTCGGAAGAAAGATTGAATGAACTTTGTATGTTTTCATTATAAAGAGTTTTGTTACAAGACTCATTTAATTTTAAATAATTAGTAATAGATTTACAGAATGTAAAAACAGAAGACTCAATTTAATTTATAGATCATGTGTTTAGCCTGTCTTCCGGGGAGAAAATTCGATTGTGAATTTTACTTATGTGACTTAAACAAACCAAATATAACAATATTTCAAATGCCTAACATTGTTTGATCCTGTAACTTTGTGTACCCTCCCTGATGCCTAATCCCAGAGCCGCCACTGCCTGACCTACCAGCAATGAAGCTCTGAACATTGTACAAATTTCCCGGGATCCAATTTTTTCCACATAAGATGTGACGAGATCGTATTGTTTGAAAATCTGGAGCCGTGAGCTGTTTTGTAGAAATAGTGTAGAGAAGCTAAATACTACGCGTATTGGAGGCATTGAAAGTTGGTTTGGCAGCAAGCATTATCATGAAGTCTCTGTGCACCTGCGCTTCGAATCGCGGCAAAACAGCGTGCGCAAGCACAAAGCGTGAATAACGTAAGGAGAACGTTATGTTTGTCCAAACATAGGTAACCATGACAATCTATTCAATACTTAATTACTCTTACGGCAAGGTGTTATTGTCATTATGTATCATCCTTTCAGAACCTTCTCGTCTAACAAGAACGCAAAAAGGCAACGCACAGAACTTCTCGTCACAGTTTCTGCAAATGTTCTCTCAATCATATAAGGAATATTTCGCAGCTTCAACATAATGTAATGAATTTTATCTTATTTGATCGCATTTGTACGCTGTTTACTTACGTGTCCGAAATCGGTCAAATGGCTCTTTATTAGAGCTCTGTAATAAAGTAGCTATCAATTGTTACGACATACAACAGCAAAACTGCTGCAGACAAAACTGAACAATTTGATGCACACAAAAAATTGTTTTATTGAAAAATGAAGAAATACACTAGAAACACAATTAACTTAATAATTTATTAATGAACAACACACTTATTCATAATACTCATCAAATAGCAAACTAAAATTCACATTTACGTATACATTCCTACGTATACTTACTTTCGATGCAAAATAACCCAATATAACTTACTTGCATACGTCCTTAATTGTTCCTTTCCTTGACAATTTCCTTGACAATTCCGTATTTTTTACGATATTATAAGTTTACTGGTTAGTTAATCTTCCACAGCGTTTGGAGCTTCACTTTTAATATTTTCAGGAATAGGGGATGCGGGGTAATGATGGTCACTTTTTATTTTTTCAATGTAAATCAGTATTAAGTGCTCCTATAAACTGTTGTATGGTATGGTATATGTATCAGTATTATGTGCTGTTATATCTCACATCCGTTATTAAGCTTGTGTTTTCATCACAAAAATTAATCAAAAATGCATTCAAACCCTCTCAAATATCGTATTTTCAATCAATTCTATTTGACCCCCATTTCCCTCACATGCAGGTAATGAGAGTCACGGTGAGGGTAATGGAAGTCACTCACGCAATATGAAGCAAAATGAACACATTAGTAGTATGTGCTCGTATTAGAGGTTTGTATCTCGTCTGTAGCGTGCTCAAAGGGACACCGTGAACACGAGCAGTCCTGCGGACCTGTATAGAATGTTTTAAAATTACTCGCAATTAGTATCACATAATTTGCTGGACATCTTCCATTCTTTCAATTTTCCCACATTCTTTCAATAAATGTTAGTTCTTCCAGAAATTTTCAAGTTCACGCGAGTTCTTTCTAACATCAACCACTCATTTTCGTGGTACGAAGGCGATAATGATAACATAAGCTTTCTTTGGCTGCAGCGATCAAAAGGCTATCGTTATCGTAGCAGCGTATCGTAGCATAGTATCGTTGAAGTACATCTTTCTGCCTTTCAATATGTTTTTTTGCAATATTTATCGAGAACTTACTGCTAACTCCCATTATCCCATGATCCTCGCTTCCCCTGTCTTCTATTTTGTCGCAACAGACAGCAATTGGTAACTCAAGTATACTCACCAAGGCTTCCAATGTATCGCCAAAAGCAACATAATAAAATGCATCTACGCCTACTTGTAGAAGAGAATAAGCTCCAAATATTGCAAAATAAATGGAATAAGATAAAATATTGTATATAACACGTCGTTGAAAGACGATTATGTGCTTGTTGGTAATTATACACTCGTGTTAATGTGCGCGTGAATAGTTAACTAACATTAACATAATGGTCTATTTCTGTCAGTTATAAACTAAAACACTTATAGTGTCGTGTTTGTATGGAAGTCTTGCGTCGAGTTATGGAGTGAAGTGTATTTAGAAATTCACGTGTTTGATACTTAAAAATACCTGTAAAGGTATAGCGATAAACAATTATAATTATTTTTTAATTGTTATTATTTATTTGTTGTTATTATTGATTTTAGTATTTTACAATATTTTTATTATTTTAAAATAACTTAAAGTTTTAATATATTAATATTCTTAATTGTAATATTTGTAAATTTTAAAATTATGCCACCAGCTTGCAAAAATACTGTTGCAGAAACAATAAATATCTATAAGTTTAACATTCAGTACGCTTTAGTTACATTGTACGTATTTAAAATACTCAAACTCTTTTCTCGTTGTGTCACTTCACTCAAAAAGTTATGCGATAAATTTCTCTACTGGCTACTGGTCCACGTATAGGAGAAATAAAACTTATCAAAGTCCCGCGACCACTGCCAACCTCCTCGAGGACCTCACCGCTCCCGAAGACGTCAGGTACACGTCTCTATCGTCAGAGCGTCACAAAAACTTGTTAATCGACTTCTTGTCGATGAGTTGTTCTTCGAGAAAATAAAGGTCTTTCTCGATAACAAAACTAGTAGTGCTGCCATCTTTCTCGCATTGTTTCTAAATGCTCCGCAATATTACACTAGTAATATGCCCGATTCATGTAAAATCACCTTCAACCATCAAAATGTCCGTTAGAAACTGCCAAAGCCTCCAGTCCGTTCAGATCAATCAATTCAGAATATTAATTTTCAAAAAAAAAAAACTGAACAATGTGAACAATGTGTGCGTTGACGACGGATAGACGGGTGTTTTGCCGTCACACGTTTATCCCGCCCGAAAATACGTTTTTTCTTACGGAATTTCGGCGTTTTCTGGCGCACAATTATATAACTTTTTCTTCTTACCGAGAATTCGTAAGGCGAGAAAGTAAAAATAAACATTTATTTTCAAGACTTCTGTTCAATTTACTAGTTACATAAATTCTTAAGCACTTTTATGTTATTATTACAATCACACCTAGCGTAACATGCATATCTTTGCATAAATTCAAATTCCCGTGGATCTGATAATCTTTTTAAACTGTCTCCACGATCTTACAAAACATTCTCCTTCTTAATTTATGGTCTTCTAACATAATATCTCGTTGCTGGACGAAGATAGCAGGCAACGGTAATCCGCTACAGTACACAGGGAATCAAAATAGTCGGTGGGGAAGTATATATCTACCTAAAAAACTCTTGCTTCGAAAACATTGCGAATAAGTGTTTGAAGAGAGTTTAAAGTATACCTACTGTATAGCATTTGGGTTTAAACCATTAGATATTATTGGATCGGATCTTGGTTTTAAACCAGAAAATGACATAATTTTTTTAATCCATTGATTTGTTTTTATATAACCTACTTGAGGGATTCCTTAGATCGGTCCAGTTACATGACTTGGTAATGAATTGATCCTATATCAGTGAATTGAGGGATGTAAAGAAAAAAGTTTCGCCATTGTATTTCAATTAAAGACACTGATGGACGTTTCAAGTGTCACCAACTGTCAAACGCTATTATCCCGTCAGTGTAGTGAATGGAATATGCCTGGATCGATTGATGCCACCCCTCCACTGGAATAGCACCACCCTACACATCAGCATATGTCGGCAAGCGCAATGTACCTGTCTTGTCTCCGACATGTGAGATAGCGTACTGCACGTAAGTGAGTGTTTGTGTCAGAGATGACACGCAAGATCAGAAAGGGAAGATCGCGTGTTGGCCAGCGGCCTGACTGTTACGGTACTTCACCGGCATTCGCCTGGTCTGAATCGGAGAAACCACGAAAAATTATTACACGATTAGAGCAGCTAGCACTAAAATTACCCTTCAGGCAGCGGCTAAATTCGAGCAAACAGCACAGGCCATGTCAAAATCAGCACTCGAACCCTAGTACATTTCGTTCTCTCTTCAGAAAGAATATTTATGCTGCCGCCTCTGGACTAGTTCACCCGATGTATTTGAATCAAATAAGCAGGAAATACGAGATGTTTTAATCAAATTAATAAAAAATATTTACAGCATACGAAACTCTTTGTTTTTTGGTAAAGACACTTGAGGCAATGTCGGGCCGCGTACGCCCACTCACTTGCGGCGGCGCTCCCTCGACAGGGAGGGCGTGGCGAAGGACGCGGTGAGGGGCGTGGCCGTGAGCGGGAGCGACTGGAAGGGGCCCCCGGTCGACGCGTTGCTGCTCCGGGCGCCCGTGCGGCGCGCGCTGGCGTAGGCGCTGGCACTCGCACGGTCGCCGCCACCGCCGTCGCCGCCACCTGCGCCAACGCAGCGCAGGGCTGCTCAAAAGACCGGCGCGCGGTACGAGGTACGTTCCATACGTTTCTGGCCTCAACAATGGAAAAAATGGAATTGGAAAAAATTACGTATCTTTTCAACTTAATCATCCTTCTCTTCAACCCACATTTCACATCTGTACATTAACAGGTCGCTAATAACACAAGTGATTGATGCAAATTAAAATAAACATGTTGTCTATCTATCTACATATTAACATGTCTAGTCGTTTGAAAAAATATCCTGAAATTTTGTTTGCAAAATGTTCAAAAATTTCCTCTTTCGCTTCACTCTCGTCTGAAACTCTTCTTACCCGAAGGTTTTCTTCAGTTTTGATACGTGGTAGACGTTGCACGATGCCCAATCTGGATTGTGGTGTAAAGGTTCCAACTCCCTAGAGAGAACCATGAAATTCCACACATTGTGCCCAACTTAAGAACCTGTCTCCACAAAACTGAGTGAGTTGTAAGATACTACTCAGAATATTTCCCCATAGATGAACGTTATCTTGTAAACGGCGGATACTTAAGAAACCATCCAGGTATATTTACTAGGAATATGATATACTCAACAACACATCGATGTTAATAAGACATTTCTTTAAAACCATTGGTGTATTTAAAAACAGGTGTTTTTACGTTTCCGTATACATACGTATATACGAAATAATATAGGTAGTATAGTTGAAGTTATGTAATTCTGCGGAAAATTAATTTCGAGACTTCAACGGAAATGCACTTTTTGGGGTCCCCAGATACCGAAAAAGTATTGTTTTCTTTTTTTTCAAAATGTCTGTCCGTCCGTCTGGTGTATGTGAACAACACTACCGCCTAAACCATTCGTAGGACTTTTTCCAAATTGAAGAAATCTCTATTCATTTAGCCTGTCAAAGCTCTGAGATTTTGAAAGTCATTCATTATTTTTTGGGGTATTTTACATGAAGACCCTGGGATATTATCAAAACTTTCTCAAAATCAATATTCCTTTAAATTTATTGTAAGAATAGGGTGAAATACGTTAATAAAGGTGGCATATGTCCGATTTTCACGGTTAAGTCTGAATTTTCGAAAATTTCAAATGTTGATATCTTTTCGGGGTCTTCCTAAAACTACAAAATCAGTAAGGTATTTTTCCCTCAAATGAAATTTGTTCTCCATAGTGAGTTCTTTCATGAATGTCAGGAAAATTTTTTGAAAGTAGTTTTCGCGCAATATTGCGAGCATATTGTGGCGTCACCAATCACATTAGAATAATTTTATTGTGGCGTCGCCAATAATAACATAATAATCTCATCGAGAGATAGCTTCCAACGCGGCAGAAGTGGGTCGAGGGAAGCTGCCTTTGTCACGAAGGCTCCCCTCACGACCGCACTCAGCCCCTTTCAGAGGCGGACCCGTTTATTACCCCTCATAAGAACCATTCTAGCCGTCGCGACGCGTCGGCCGAAACCCCCCTTCGAACAATGCACGCCCTCGCGCCCCTTTCTCTGCCGCCACCCGGGGAAGGAACACGGAGTCCCAAGGGGTTGACACGGGTGTCGATTAGGAAGAAGACACTTTTATGACGCTTCGTGAACGAGACCTTTTTCAGCCGTTAGCCGACCCCCCTTCGAACAATGCCCGCCCCCGCACTCGTTTGGCACGCGCCTTGGGTAAGGCACCCGGATCCCCACAGGGGCTATTTAGAAATTAACCATAGCAGGTTGCCGATTAGCCTTTGCCGACCGTTTATGGCCCTTGAAAATGCGCTCCTGCATGAACACGTGTCCAGACAGCTGCAAGAAGCTTCTGGAACCGTTGACAAAGGAAGTGAGAGAGAGGAGAAAAGTCGGAGTTAGAAAGAGAGCGATCCTTGGAAAATTACAAGAAAACTGCAACCTGATTGGTAAATTAGAATGCTGAAACGCAGTTACCCTCAGCCAATGGGAAGCTTCGCTATGAGGGAAGGGGTAAACTTACAGAGTTAGAAACATTTTGGGAAGGGGGTAGGGAGTTTTCTTTAAAACGAGATGCACAGAGGAAAGTTAATCACGATCGGGACGCGAGTAGGGAAAGACTTTCCCAGAGTAAGGTTTATTTTATTTTAACGCGACTAGTGGACTTGTCGCGGAGGAAACTCGGGCGGGAGATCACTGGATCCCGCGCTATTTCCGCATAGGCCCGTCGGCCTCCGCCGCCTCTTACGCCGGGCCCATTGATAGCCCACATCGCATTACGTCAGCGCCCGTGGCCCCTCGACCGACTGAGCCTGCTCGAGTCGGCGACCTGAGACTGCCCGCCACCAGCTGAGAGGGGACGCGCCACGAGAGGTCGGCGACCTGGGACTGCCCGCCGCCCCTACATCCGAGGGCGCCGCGTGACCAGCCTGGGATTCAACACAGCCAGCGGTGAAAGCTACGAGGCGAAGCTGTCTCGCAGGACAATTTTACGGCGAGAAATTAATAGTGGCCGCGCTCAGGCCCTGCAGATCATGGTGGATTGCATGTGTCATTAGAGATTAAGCCTGATATGTTAGCCTTAAGGGAATTAGCCTATTAGTAATTAGGGAAATGAGCTCACAGAATAGAGATAATAAGAAACTTGCGTCGCCCTTTGCGACCTGTAACTTCCCTGGCAGCTCATGGTGCCAGGAATAAACCACAATTTGTTATAAAATGACTCAGTGTGATAATTCATGACCTCCCAGCACTTCCATCCAGCCACATTTCAGGAGCTGAACCTGGCGCCCTCCGCCGCTGATATTACATTTGGCTTGCCCAACGTGGGGCTTGCTGACATTACAGTTGGCTTGCCCATCGTAGTGGCTCGCGTATATTACAATATGTGCAATTTAAAAACAATACAAACTTGATAGGGTTACAAAAATGTAATTTTTTTGACTCACCTCTCACGTCGTTAATCTTTATATTAGCGGAAATTTCTTTATATTATTATATTTATGAGTACATTTTCTTTAAATAATGTGATAATAAGTTTCCCGACAACTCAACAGTTTTCCGTGAAAATGAGCTCAAATTACCGCATATTCAAAAACGCTCAAACATCGTTTCGTGAAAACCGTCTCAAAATTTTTTCTTCAAACTTTTCCAATAGATAGTACTAATTGCACTGTTTTAGGTGACATAGAATTATTTTGCTGTATTCATTTATTTTTTCAAAATTACACAAATATAATTTTATTGAAAGATCTCCCATGCCTTTAATATGCACATTTCCAGCAATTTGTAAACACTATTGTATTTTGTGACTGGAAGTGCTTGATTTAACGTCAAATGAAGATTTTCGAAAACTCAATAGTTTTCTGTGGTAAGAGGTTGAAATTTCGAATTTACAGAAGCGCTTAAATGACATTATCTTTAAAGCTGCTCTAAAGTTTTCAATGCAAATTGCCATTTGGAACAAGGTTTTACTGTTCTTTAATATTTTTAAAGTAATAATTTGATAATACTATTAGAAAGCCGAAAAATTAAGAAAATGTCAAAAATATGCATTTTGTGTTTCGATAGATGGCAATTGGCAAAAGTATGTGGCAAGTCGGAATAGCTAGCTGAAACCAATGGAAATTGAAAACTAATAGGGGAAAGTCTGTGCCATTCTGTACCACCACTAGTAAACACTGCATTGGTTATCATTAAAGTTCACGTGAACGTAATTTAGTTTACTAATTTTTATTTGATATTTGAATGAAAAACACAGCGAAAAATTACCAGAGCATTTAACAACACTTTTATCTGATTGAATAATTTAAAAAATTATCAATCATGGAAACTCGATTTTTATTATTCACAGTCTTGATCCCATTAATCTGCAGAATGTTCATCATTCATTTTATCGTAAATAGAAATGCTCAGAAGAAATAGAAATACGTTTCTAAATATAAATTCCTCACAGTCAGCACAGTAACTATTATTGTGTAACGATGAGGAGTTCGGGTAGCTGCTGTAGTCGCGTAAGGGAACTATAAGCGTGGAGGTCCGTAACTCTAAGAGCAATCAGTCGATGGTATGTTCAGGGTATGAAAGTCGTGTTGAACGAAATACGGCAAGACGCTTACGTCTTGAGTCATAGAAAAGATTGGCGTGACTGCAACAGCACAGTTCATCAGCTTAGTATGTCGACAATGAACAGCTTGAACTTTTTAGGTCATTTTTAGAGCTGTTTTTAATTGCTATACATCTATGTGTTTAAGTCATTTTAAATAGTTATTACATAGTTATATAATATATTATATAGTTATATATTTTATTTTTTACTGATACGTTATTGCTTGTTCCTTCGAGACGTGGCTTGATATTCAATGCATAACTTACCTAAATCGAGAGAAACGTGGGTGGTTACGAAGAATATATGAAAACAGTTGAATGATGCTAAATGTTCTCTTATGAAAGGAAATACGAGAGGAGATTATGAGAGGGAACTATGAAGGGAAATTATGAAAGGGAATTATGGGAGGGGACAAGAGAAAACGAGTAAAGTTAACATCTACCGAATTAGTAAATAAGTAAATCTGAATCGTTAAAGTTGGACAAAAATATCTTGCATGTATTACGTGAGTTAACTGGTTCTAATTATCGAGCGGCGACCAAATGTCCGAGGGACTTTGACCCTGGGATATTTGTCGCCGCTCAATCATTAGATCCATTAACCCCACTATTAGATAATTAAAATTCTAGCCCTTTGAAGCTACGTACCGGCGCCGATGGCGAGGCAGGGCCAGCGCGGAGCAATAGAGTGCGGGAGGTCGGGTTTGCTCCGCTGCAGCCACTCCAGCGTCAGGCGCTCCGCCTCGTCCGTGTCGTAGCTGTCGTCATCGCCCTCCTCCTCCCGCTGCCCCGCCCCCTCCTGCGCCTTCTTCTGCTTCCACTTCTGCGACGACCTGCGCCTCTCGTTCGACTTGCGGTGCGGACTCTTGGCTGCAACTGAGCGCCCCGCGACATCAGGTTCTGCCCTAGGGAGGTTACATACATTCACTGTAATGCGAATGAAGTACCAGGTCAGGTTTAGGTGTGTGAAGTTGTGATACACAACTTAATTGCTGCGTGGTCTTGTCAGGTCTTGCATTGCCTGGTGATGCAAGGTCTGTCTTAAAATGGCAAGTAAATACGAGTTAATTGAGGAAACAATTTTCATAAAGGAAAAAATCTCTATATTCATAATTGTAGTTGTAGGAAGGCTAAAAAATGTTTTTCAACGAACATGGGATCTGCACTGTTCTCTTAAAAGTCCTTTACACTATCTAACAACAAATTAATCAAAAACGATAGAACCACTTTTTAAACTTTCTCTTTGGCGAGAAAGTACAATAGGTAAATTGATCTTTTTAATGCCATCTTATTAGAGGGTGTATGCAATTCGTATGCAACGCAGCTTGAGTAAGAAGAAAAATGGAATCATGCTAATATAAATTATACAATTAGTACTTGTTTTAACATTTATTTGTTGTCCAAAAATTTAATTGACATCGCAAACGAAAATTTGAAAAGATCAGACAGTGCTGGATTCTGAATTCATTATAGCGTGAATATGATTGTTATGCTCACAGTGATAAGTTTAAATTTGGAAAAATGCTTTTTGGAAGCGTTGGGTTACACATACCCTTCGTTCTCTTTGAACCCCAGCCAAGCAAATGAAAAATGGTGCCGAACTATTCAACAGTTACTACCTTCTTGGAAGCCCGTTACTCAGCAATTACACCTAACTTCACTGCAAAAAGGAACACGGCTTATGACATACGCCGATGACTTATGAAGTTTGATCATACTCGTCACTCTTCGTCCTGATCAAGACATCGAATTTTTCATACAGAAAAACTAATTCTTTTCCGCTTACACGTTTAAGACCTGAGTCGCATGAATCCAACGAACCAAATATTACACCGCAGAAACACTGCACAGTCAGGCCTACCGATTTCGCCTATTATAGGGATTCTTGGCGACCATGTTACTCTGAAAAACATTACAGTATACGCTGTATGACAAGGCAACACGCAAGTTCAGAGGAAAGCTAACAATGTTTAGGGGACTGAAAAGCATACAAAATGGACAGAATACAGCGAGGAAGAGATATAACGTAAAGGGCACCAAACGTACTTTAAATCGCAAGGAGAAGACCAAGTTGAAAGAGGAACACACAAAAAGGAGGAAGGAAGAGGAATAAAGGAAACAAACAAAAACCAGAAGAAAAAGGTTGAGGAGAAGAAGCAGAAGGTATAGGAAGAGGGGAAGTAAGTGAAGGAAAAGAAAGAAGAGGGGCAAAGGGGGTAAAAAAGGATGAAGATAGAAAGGAAAAAAAGAGACGAAGGAATGAGGATAGAAAGAAGATGAAAATTAGGAGGAAGAAGAAGAAGAAGAAGAAGAAGAAGAAAGATGAGTAAAAGCAGAGGAAGAGGAAGCGCAACCAGGAAGAGAAGAAGAAAGAGGATGATGAGAAGGAGAGGATGAGGATGACGAGAAGATGAGAAGAAGAAAGAATTGTGAGAAGATGAAGAAGAAGAAGAAGAAGAAGAAGAAAAAGGAAGAAGCTTGGTGAAGGGGAAAAGAAAAAGAAGAGAATTGTAAGCAGAAGAGGAAGAAGTGGAGTAGGAGCAAAGGAAGAAGAAAGAGGAGTAGAAGAAGGAGAGAAAGAAGAAGCACAAGGACGAAAAGAAGATGAGAAGAAGAGGAGAAGAACGAAGAAGAGCTCACCCCTAGGGCACAGCGGGCGCTGGCAGCACTCGCGCCAGCGCCGCGCGTCTCCGTCGAGCGGGGCGACGCCCACCTCGTCCTGGAGCTGGGGCGGCGGCGGCGGCGGCGGCGCGGGCGGGGCGTCGAGGGCGAAGGCGCGGGCGGCGCGCGCGGCGCGGCGGTGGGCGTCGGGCACGCGCACCACGGCGCCGCCGCGCGCCGCGCACTCGCGCTCCAGGGCCGTGGGCACGTCGCAGTAGGCGGCGAGGGCGGCGCGCAGCGCGGCGCCCACGTGCCCGTCCAGCGCCTCGACCGTCGCCACCGAGCGCAGCACCAGCGCCGGCGGGTGCGACGCCGCGGGCAAGCACGCCGCCGTCGCCGCCGCGCGCGCGGCGTCGCGCTCCGCCAGGCGCTTGGCGCGCGCCGCCAGGCGGCGCTGCACGCGCCGCTGCCCCGACACCACACGCCACCCTCTCGTGGTATTCAATGCTCACGTTGACAACATCAAAGCACAATCAAATATATTGTATCTAAAACGAGTTACTGGCTTCACAGCTAGGTCCTATTCAGCCGCTGTAAATAGTAGTTTGAAGTTTAGTGTAAGATTACGATTAATACCTAGGTTAGCGTCTCTCCCCGCACCCACAGCATTGTACATCCAATATAAAATTAGTCATTATATAGAAGTTTTATTATTATTATTATTATTATTATTATTATTATTATTATTATTATTATTATTATTATTATTATTATTATTATTATTATTATTATTATTGGCGTACAGGCCATTACTGACCACGCTACACGATTAACGTGTGTAATTCTTCCAGAATCAGCTTTTCAGCTGTATCCTTGGATTACAACAAGGTTGTTACGCCTTGGAGTGTGAATTATGAGATGATAGGATGGTGATGATAGGTGAAGGGACAATCACAAATACGACCATGTCTAAGGCGCACGCGCCATGTCTAAGGACTCGAACCAGCAGGCTCCTCGGCAAAGACGACGGCTGCCGCAACCGTCTGCGCCACGGGGCCGACATTATTATTATTATTATTATTATTATTATTATTATTATTATTATTATTATTATTATTATTATTATTATTATTATTATTATTGTTGTTGTTGTTGTTGTTATTATTATTATTATTGTTATTATTATTATTGTAGTTTTGTTAATCACGGTGAATGCACTCGTACACTCGAAGGCAGGACGTGCACCGCCTCGAGAAGGGAAGGGGAGGGGAGGGCTGGCTCACCAGCTCGTTGGTGAGCAGCGTGTGCTTGCGCTCCTCCCGCAACTCCTCGTCCGCGCGCGCCTTCCTCGCCTGCCACTCGCGCAGCAAGCGGCGGTGGCGGCGCGTGCGCTCCTCCAGCCGGTTCAGCTGCTGCGCCCAGCGCCGCGTCTCGCGCACGCGGACGTCCAGGTTCTGCGCACGCGCACGCCCCTCTTTGCGTCAGCGCGACAAACATCTGCGCGACGCAAAGACACTTGTATTACGTTTAAATGACATGTGGCTTACCTAGGAGTATTCCTTAAATTCATGGGAAGATAAGTATTAGTCTTAAACTGCGGGAGATGAGAGTTTGCTATTGACAGTTCGGCGGTTTCTGTACCTTTCCTTGGCGACTGCATGCACTGGGTCAATCGGCTTGTCAGTTATGTCAGCATCCGCCGACGCACGTTGCGGATGAATCGTATACATTTGCCATGTGCACGGCCAAACACACGATTCGGTTACGAGCGTGGACGCCGCGCCCAGTCTCAGATCCGAACGAAACATTAGCCCTGGTAGATTGTAAATGATAAATAGAATTTCCTACGAAGCATATCTTTTCAAAAAGAAAACTCATTCAACCACACATCTTGGCGAGAGCTCACTGCATACTCGTCAGTAATGAGTTCAGTGACACTGGTAAGGGCAGGTCATGGACACTATTTTTCAAAGGTGTTTTCAGAGTAGTAAAAGACTCGAGCTGTTTTCGTTCAAGTAAATTCTTGCCCTCTCTATTCTGTAGTTAACGTTTGCAGTTTACCTCGAAATCATTGTCTGAAAAAATGTTGTTGAACATACAGAAAGGACTATTAATGAAGTTGCTATAAATGAGGGTACGATGTAACACAATACTGTAGATTTTATAGTTTTAATACAGGATTGCAGTGATATTTATAGTGGCTATGAAGATTCTTTTGAAAACACTGATTGTGACACACTGACATAAGTGGAATCTTTCCTTTGAATAGTTGTGTTGTTCGTACCTCATCATCTGAAAAGGAAAGCGGAGAGTTTACATTGAAAACGTCTGTAAGAACCCCGATTTTCTACCATAACGTGGCGTGTTTTTTATTCTGCGGATCCCTTTCTCTTGTATGTATACAGACACGGTGTAATATGTAAATTAGAGAAAGGTTATTTATAATGAATAAGGTTGCAGTGTCGCGGCGTTGTTGCAGAGCCGTGAAAAGCTGAAGCGAAGGCAGTAGACATCGTGCACTTGAACGTTTGGCAACAGCGCGCCATGTGCTCAGAAGCTGTCAATCCCAACAGTATAGTAATGTTAATTGCATCAATTTAATTACTATTAGTTTACTTACTTTTAGATATAAAGACCTCTGCCTTGATAATAAATTGCTCATACACACAGGTTTTTACGAAAAACAAACTCATTGAAAGTGAGTCAAAATTACTTCCTTTCATGAGGTAGAAGAGAGCAATAACTTTATTATGATTCTACTACTGGACTTTAAGTAGCTTAAGTATGTTGTAAGTAGCTTTGGTGAGTGAATGGTTGGATAGAATGCAATGATGATGTGAATGTCGAAGCGATGTTAATATGAGGTACAACAGAAATGAGAGAACGTCGAAAAAATCTAGAATTTCAAAAAGACAACAAGGATTTGCACTGCGGTGCCAAGCAATGAAAAGCTAGCCTGCTTTCAGTACGATTTAGGGCGTCGAGTTCAAAGGACTGGTCGTTTTTCTTCTCCAGAAACAGGCCTTCAACTCAATATAATGATTATTGTTTCTTGAGATCTAGTGATCTTTCTTGAGACTTCAGTAAGTAATTTCAAACATTTCATATTTTCACGAACGCAGTTTTGTTGTTAATTATATACTTACGCGACACTCAATAAGAAAATACACTCTAACAGGGGCACAGCATCATCTTGAGACTAATTCACGGATTAATGGATTGCAACCCGCATGGAGAAAAGATAATATTTGACAAATTTGTCAATCTATTCATCTACTTAAGATTGTCACAGCATACTTCTATATCAACACTGACAGTCCCATACATGGATATACACTACATCATCTCTAAAACAAAACAACTAAGAGGTACCAGATTCTAATTTGGGCGTAGCTTCAGTTGATTCTGGATAAATTATGATTTCAATAGGCAGAGCCCTGCACCGTTAGTAGTATTTTGATGACCATGCGGCTTTGGTGGTGCAACAGTTAGTATAACGGGAATGTATTCGAATTTACGAGTTTAAAACCGCTGGAAGATGTGGATTTTAAGGGTGAAACTTCCTTCGTACGCCTTCCTTCGGATGAGAAGTAAAGCTGTCTGTCCAATGTTGTAGATTTACTGCATGTTAAATATCAAGCCTAAAATAAGCCTCTGAGCTAAATTCAAATCATCTGCTTCGTCGCGCGAGTGATTCCTTCTGTCTTCGCTTGATGGTGAAAGGAGCATCGAGAAATTCTCGTGATCAGATGGAAAAGCAGAGCTGATGGCCTGAGACTCGCCACATAACGTGAGGCATCGATGTATTGAATTGAAACGTGTCACGTAGAACGGAGAGCGCCAACCTTTATGTGTGAGAGGCCCACGTCGATGTCCTGCTTGAACTGCAGCTCGCGGTCGCACCGCCCTTGCCACGCCCTCTCCGCCTCCTCGCGCTCCTCCTCCTCCAGCGCGCGCTGCGCCTCCCACCGCTCCGTCTCGCGCCGCCACGCCTGCGCACGCCGACGCCTTTCACGTCAAGAACGCAAAATGATTTTGGTTTTGCCCGTCAAAGATGGATGGGCTAATGACCTCTTAGTTGATGTGACCGAAAATAAGAATAAAAAAATAGGTCTAGGCAAACACTGTCTTTCATATGAAGCACAAGAAATGAATATTTGCACAGCAAGGATTGAGAGGTTTCGGAAAACACTTCCTCTCATGATAACCATTTAAAATGATTCATTTTTGCGACCAAGATGGAGAATTTTTTTGCCGAGATTGAAGGGTAAAAGCAAATTCTTCCTTTCTTGTGAAGCACACGAAATTATTTTTTACACGACAAAGACCGATAGGCTAATGACCTCGTAAGTGATGTGACATAAAATTTTTAAAAAAATAATAAAAGATGTATGGGTCTAGAAAAACCATGCCTTTCACGTTAACCATTTAAAATTATTTTTTTTGCGGCTAACATGGAGATTTTTGCTGAGATTGAAGGGTCTAATAAAACATTTTCTTTCACATTAAGCACGTGACATGTTTATTTACGCACGACAAATATGGATAGGCTAATACCCTCGTAGTTGATGTGCTAAAATAAATTTTAAAAAAGATGGATGACTCTAGGCAAACATTGCGTTTCACGTGATCAACGTGGAATTATTTTTTGCGTGACCAAGATGAAGAGGTCTTGGCCAACCTTTCCTTACACGTTAAGCATGTGAAGGGATTTATTTTTGTACGACCCGATCTAGGCAAACCCTTCCTTTCACGTGAAGCATGGAAAATGATTTATTTGCACGTCCAAGATTGAGAGGTTTCCGCCAACACGTCCTTTCACGTTAAACACGTGAAATAATGTTTTACACACCTAAGATGGAGAGGTCTAGGCAATCACTTCATTTCATGTTAGGCAACTCATATAATTTTTTAGCGCGACCAAGATGGAGGGGTTGCCGGGACCGGAGGCTCCAAGCAAACACTTCCTTTTACGCAAAGCACGCGACATTGTTTTCTTTCACAACTAAGAAGGGTTTTTGCCGAGATCAAAGGGTCTAGACGAGCACTTCCTTTTATGTTAAACATTGCAAACGATTTATTTGGCGAGATGGAGGGCTTTTTCCCGTTATCGAAGGTTCGATTGAAAAAACATTATATTCGAGATTGTGGCAGAAACAAGTCGGCATATAGATAAGCACTAGACGTGCTCCAGCAGAGGAGGTACACCTTCCTATCCATGATATAACATACATTACACTTACGGTACTAAGAACCGAGTAGTTGATGCAGTCGAAAAATGGATATTATCTTTCTGACTAACAAGCAAACTACTTGATCAGTCGTGATGATGTCCACCGCAAAAGGAGAGCGCGTGTTGACCCTGAAGAAGGGCACAGTACCTCAAACAGAGAGCGCCTGCGGCGGCGCGGGCGTGTCCACGCGAGGTCCTTGTTGTCCTTGGCCGCTCGGGAGAGGGCGGTCGCGGCTCCTGCGGGCGCGCCTGCGGCCGCCGTGCTCCCTGCCGCCTTGCCCGCCTGCCCCACCCCCGCCGCTACAGCAGCCTCCGTCGTATTAGACGTCCACGACAGCTGGCGGCGCGGCGAAGTCGATGGTGACGGCAGCCGCCCAGCCGATGCTGCCGCCAGCGCCGCCGCCGCCACCAACCCGGCGCTTCGTATGCTTCCCAGGCCCGCTGCCGCTGCAGTCGCCGAGACCACAGCGTGCTCGCTCAGGCTGATGCGAACGCCGCCAGCGGGCGTCGCCGCCACCGCCTCGTTGCAGCCTTCCCGCGACATGATGGGCAGCGGCGCGGGCAGCTGCCGTGCAAACAGACGCTCACAGAGGATGGCCTTTCACAGTAGCGTACCAATGCAGTCTCGTAACTACTTGCCCGTCCGAGAAATGCTGCGTCCTAAGTACAGAACTGCCGGAGAAGACTGTTGAGGGTAAATTAATCAGTTTAAATTATCAAACATCCTTAAAACCTCAATGCCGACAAAGATCTACGTCTCCACGAGATCTAAAAACATTTATTTTACTACTACGACCGGTTGCTTCAGGGCGCGGTCCTCGCTGCTCCATGACGTCCGAGAACGGGCAGAGCGCCTTGTCCTACATCTCCCAAGGGGGCCGTTCCCTGATAGGCCGGTGCTCTCTCCGCATTGTCCGGTCATGTAGCCAACCGGCTGATGGGTGAAGGGAGGAGAACTTATGTCTATATTAACTCGTGCGCAGTCCATCTCCATTTCCGCCGAGGAAATTCGCACAATGGCGGCCGAAACGTTTATTGCGCCTGCGCCTGCGCCTGCTCCTACCAGCGCTTAGGACACGGCGTCACCCGGACAGCCAAGAAGTTACTTACTCTGGTCGAAGAAGTCCACGCTCTCAATGTCGTCACGGTCCCTCGTGTATTTTTATCGCCTGATCTCTCTGGATTTCCTCACCTCTTACTTAACCACTACATTATCAAACACGTTCAGAGACCAGTTAGGGGTTTAGAGCTGGGTCAGTGCTACGCTGGTGGAAGATACCTGTTCGAGAAAATCACCGCAAGCCAACGTAGGTCGGCGATGCATGGGGGGCCGGTGTGGGAAAATAATTGCCCCCTCTGGCAAACATGCTCTGAACTGACGGGACTAATAGCCTTAGAAATGGACGTGTTTGAATCCTCAACCTCCCAATCTCTGGTAAGGTCTAGCCTTATGGTGTTGGTACAAATCCGACTGGTTGCCCCCTCACCAGCATCTGGCGCGACGGGGTGACGGGCGCACCCATCAGTTTGGCCAATGAGGCGTGCAGCTGCGGGTCCTGGGCGATGCTGTGGGCGCGAGTGTACGCCCTGGCGATGGCCTTGGAGCGCGCCACCATCCCCGACGGCAACGACCAGTCGCCTACGCACCACGAGCGCGCACTCTACGCCAGGACCTTTTAACTCACATATAACGTGCTGGACACCATTACAGTGGCGCGCTCTCCTATAACACCTTCTTACAGGAGACGAACTGCTGATCAGGACACTTAAAACGAGCATGAGTTCGCAGCTCTCGCTGCAAGCAGTCCCGAATGTTAAGAAAGATAGCTCTAATGTTCGCATCGCTCGCGCTGTCTTCAGCGGTCTCTGAATAATTGAACATTTAGCAGATACTGTTAGTATATCTCACAATTTCCCACAATTTATTGCAGCTGTACTCGGCAACAATAGTACCCACTATAGTAGCACCCTCCAGCTTTGCCTCCGATTTTGATGGGGAGTTCAAATGCTCTGCTCCACGCCTGCACAACTACACCGGAATATCATAAGGCTACCACGAAGAAACGTATCGAAGTGGTAGCCAACATCCTGGTGAACGATTATGACGGTGTTGTCCGACTTGTATTAATTTGCCCTACTTGTATTGTACACAACAAACAACGTCTCCGATAAATTTTAAAATAAGTTGTTTACATTGATTTTTTCAAAAACTTTTTATTTCCTCGGGGCTAACAAGTAAATAATGATGCCATAAACAGGTAATAAGAATAGGTTCTTAGTTGTTATTGGGATACAACGGCAAGCGAAGCAGACCAAAAATCACTTCTCAAAGAAATACAGGTTGGCACTAGCGCCTTCACATTGCGACAAATGACGATGGTGACAGCGGCCTTATTCTTGCAATTTCTGCATTCCTCTCGGTCGCTTTAACCGTGTGTTACTAGATAAGGTGTATTCTATACTAATAGATAACACTGATTAAAACTGTATTAAGATGATTATTTATTAATATATTAGTAGCTATAACGTTTGGTCATTCTTGTAATCTATCTGGATCGGAAGAGCAGTATTAAAAGATGGACATTCAGCGTCTTGTCCCGTGCGTCATTGTGTATGTGGTGTGTCGGAAGGGTTGCACCATTCTACGTTTCGACACCTTACGCACCACGTACCGGAACCAACATGTTTGTTTCCCCAGGATTGAATTCGTAGGCATTTTGATTATTTTCTCACCCCCGCCTTCAGAACGCATGGTCGACTCGCATGGTCGAGTTCTGGTATTTGCATTGATGTCAGTTCGCGGGCGAACTTAACCTCCTTTAATTCACAGCTTATAAACATTAGAACGCGAGTAGGCATCTTTCCAATCAAACAACTAGAATCTACCCGCTCTGATATTGAACAATTGTGGGATAGTGTCTTTCCAACAAACCGCGAGCAATTTTTCATCCTTTATTCTTGTTCCTTTGTGTACCCTTACACGTACGCAGACACATGTACTATACTATTACAGATGTTGAGCGATCAGTCGGAAGCTTAGAGCTTGTCCTAGGTGGATCGGCGAGCTGTTGGGGGAAAACCCTAGAGAAAGGTAAATTCGCAATTTGACGTGTATTCCGGCGCCAGATCTGATCATCTAGCAGGAGAAAAACAGTGCCACCTTTCATTTCTAGCATGCACTGCACTCTAGGATTAATGACCATAGAAATTACCCTGTTTCCCATTGCTCACTCGGTTTCTCATTCTCTCACTTAATTTCTCATTCTCTCACTTAATTTCTCATTCTCTCACTTAATTTCTCATTCTCTCACTTAATTTCTCATTCTCTCACTTAATTTCTCATTCTCTCACTTAATTTCTCATTCTCTCACTTAATTTCTCATTCCCTTGCTTAATTTCTCATTCCCTTGCTTAATTTCCCATTGCCTCACTTATTTTTTATTCTCTCACTTGATTTTTCATTCCCTCACTTGATTTTTCATTCCCTCACTTGATTTTTCATTCCCTCACTTGATTTTTCATTCCCTCACTTGATTTTTCATTCCCTCACTTGATTTTTCATTCCCTCACTTGATTTTTCATTCCCTCACTTGATTTTTCATTCCCTCACTTGATTTTTCATTCCCTCACTTGATTTTTCATTCCCTCACTTGATTTTTCATTCCCTCACTTGATTTCGCATGCCACCAATTGGATTTTTATGACCCTACTTGGTCTAATTTTCTAATCCCTATGTTTTCTATTCCCCATCCCATTGGTGCCACACTAAGAGAGATATCTGGAAAAGGAAAATCGCACAAGCCGACTTGTTGAGTGGCGCCGGATCCCACGTCCCAGCGTGAAAGATACAGCGCCTCCTCCCACCAGTAACGCACCCCAACTAACGACCAAGGTAGTCGCTGCTCCCGGAAACACTAAAAGCTTACTCTCACGCCCAGAGCGATCGTTTAGCAGGCACGCGTGCCTCCCAACTGTGGTCACTATCTTGGCGAAAACCGGAACCAAACTGGGGATCCACCCGGGGTATCCCCATCCCTTTTCCCATTGCGGCAAACTCGGCACTAACAACATGGGTATTGCGAGACACTCAGGACACCGGATGGACGTTTCTAACCCTCTAACTGAATCATCCTCAAAGGTGGCAGTTGAAGTGTGCGGAGTGTAACGTAACGGGTTATTATTGTCATATTTGTCTACCTATTAACGGTGTATCATGTTGCATAAAGAAGTAGAGGTCGTGTAGACTAGATTGAGTGCTTCTCAGTACAACACACAGTGAGTTTTATGTAAATTTATACACGATTAACAATGCCATTAGCAACGTTAACTTCTTTGCTTAAATAAGTGGATGGAAGTTGTTAAACTGTATTTTATGGGAAGACGAAAGTCTCCCCATAAAATTGTAATTCTTGTTGAGAAAGATTTTCATTTCTCTTAATAAGATGCGGCGACCTATCTGTGACTCTGACGAATGAGTCGTCACAGGAGGACAGACATCGCTTAGCAGGTACGCAAGTCTGCCAGCGGAGGTCACCACCTCGACGAAATCCTGAACCCAACTGGGGACCCGTCTCGGCACTGACGACGTGGGTATCGCGAGACCCTGAGGCCGGCGGGGGGGGGGGGGGGCGCTCACCGGGCCCGCGCGCCTGCCAGCGCAGGTCGGCGCGCGTGAGGCGGCGCGAGTGCACGCAGGGCCCGCGGCGGTAGGGCACGAGCCACTGCTCGGGCAGCGTCAGCTTCTCGGGGCGCAGCCAGTTGTACTGCGCCAGCGCGCCGTCGTGCGGCAGCGGGATGGCGCTCAGCGGCCAGCGCACCGCCGCGTCCAGCAGCGCGCCCAGCTCGAACATGTTCACGAACTCGCGCCCGGACATGTCGCGCCGCAGCTGGCCGCGCCAAATGGGGGAATAATAGTAATAATAATAATAAGAAGAAGAAGAAGAAGAAGAAGAAGGATAAGAAGAAGAAGAAGGATAAGAAGAAGGAGGATAAGAAGAAGAAGAAGGATAAGAAGAAGAAGAAGGATAAGAAGAAGAAGAAGGATAAGAAGAAGAAGAAGAAGAAGAAGAAGAAGAAGAAGGATAAGAAGAAGAAGAAGGATAAGAAGAAGAAGAAGAAGGATAAGAAGAAGAAGAAGAAGGATAAGAAGAAGAAGAAGAAGGATAAGAAGAAGAAGAAGAAGGATAAGAAGAAGAAGAAGGATAAGAAGAAGAAGAAGGATAAGAAGAAGAAGGATAAGAAGAAGAAGGATAAGAAGAAGAAGAAGGATAAGAAGAAGAAGAAGGATAAGAAGAAGAAGAAGGATAAGAAGAAGAAGGATAAGAAGAAGAAGAAGGATAAGAAGAAGAAGGATAAGAAGAAGAAGAAGGATAAGAAGAAGAAGGATAAGAAGAAGAAGGATAAGAAGAAGAAGGATAAGAAGAAGAAGAAGAAGAAGAAGAAGGATAAGAAGAAGAAGAAGAAGAAGGATAAGAAGAAGAAGGATAAGAAGAAGAAGAATAAGAAGAAGAAGAAGGATAAGAAGAAGAAGAAGGATAAGAAGAAGAAGAAGAAGAAGAAGAAGAAGAAGAAGAAGAAGAAGAAGAAGAAGAAGAAGAAGAAGGGCTTCAAACTTCTAGTCGGGATTGAAGCTTTTTACTCGGCATAAATTCGGAAAATTGAAGGATTTCTTACAAGAACCGAACTACTTCATATTCGAGATTTTTCAGGAGGCACTATAATTTCGTAAATGTGTATAGTAAAGAAAACGTCGTCTTGCATAGTAATTAATTTGTGGTTTTCTCTTGCCTTACACTATTCAATGTGACTGACTGAAAGGAAATGTTCCAGTAGACAGCACCCGTAAGGGAATAACTAGATGAAATATTTTAAAATATGAAATTTGTATTTGTTTAGTGTTAGTAAGAATCCCCTCAACTTTATTTCAAGAGATTATACTCCCTTCCGGAACTAATGTTCGGGTGGACACGTTCTCTCGCGAATAAAGAGATTTCTCACATCTTCGATCACCAGTGCACGAGACTAATAATCAGAGGCAAGTATTCTATCTAACATCCTTACATGAACACTCCGACCTCATGTGTCTTGACAAAAACGGATTTACACACGTTCTATAAGGCGCGTTCAAAAATTATATTACACTTGTTTCCCAAAGTTGGCGACGTTTCAAAACAAAAGCGAATCATGAGCATACGATAATTGTGTTCGTCGACTTGCAAAAGTAGCCGTTTCATTTGTTTAGCAGCTGGCGTTGCGGAGTAGTATGATTAAAAAAATCAAGCGCCAGTTGGAATTGCGCAATTGCGTCCGTAAAATGCGCACGTCATTTAAGAACATGTTCTCAAACTAGCGTATGGACATTTCTCGCCGCAGCTGCGTACGGAAGACACGGTTTAAACATGGCAATATGATTTCAAACCTGTGGCCGGGCACGGTGCTTTGAAGATGTGCAATGGGCATTACACTCAAACCTTACTCTTTGGGAGGAACAAGTGCACGCATGTGTGACTGCAACTGAGCATTCAAAATGGTCCATTCAACTGGTTTCATTCAAACAAGATCCTCAGTCACGAACATATTGGTGTCACATACCTTCAAGAACTCGTGAGCAATGACTTCTTTGCTTTTTACTCAAATAAGAGTTTAAACGGATGTGTTTAGTAACCGAAGATGTACATCATCTTACGGTTGTAACTCCTTCCTCTACACTTCCATCGAGTTGCGAAAGACGATATTACCAAGAGAATAGTTACTTTTACATTTACGTGAAATTTGGCATTTAAGCTTGAGACTATTCCATTACATCAAACTTTGACACCCGTATTTATTGCCAACATTAAAAATTTTGTTCATTCACAGAAAACTCATTTCTCAGAAAAAGTAGTGTCACTGACTTCAGTGTTAGAAATCATTTCCACCATGATAAATATGAAACGGTACGTACATTTCACGTACTCAGTGTAAAGTGTGAGTGTACCGTGTGAAAAACATACTATACTTTTGAATGGAAATAAAATACGACTTTTACCAGTGCTCAATAAAATTTTAGAAGATAAAACACGTGTTATTCAATTATAGAAGGAATTATTTTTGTTTTAAGCATGTTAATCTGCAGTATATCTAGCAATACCGATATTTTTTTCATATCTCATACTACCACGCGGTCAGTTGTTGCCCTTTCTCGATGTGTACCTCGAAGTACCGGTGGATCTGCGAGAACATCTGCAGGTTGCACAGGTCCTCGTCGGGCGGGCCCTCGCCCGGCACCTCGCCCCCCGCCCCCGAGCTCTGCGCGCCGGGGGAGTTTTGTGCGGGCGCAGGGCTGCAAAAGTCGCACCCCCACCCCACGCCCTTAACCCTAGTATGCACACGCACGCCCTAACGCACTTTGTTTCGCTGTTACTCTGCCCCGATAATCTTTGTGTAATCCTTCTTCTATCTTTCTCCTTTCATTTCAGTTATGTCAAAGGAAAAATTCCCAGAAGTTATATACGTAGGTTCAGAATTTTCATTCTATTGCGTCAATATGTATGCGGAGCTTTCTAGGACCTGTTAAAAGTTATTTAAGGCCCTATCAATAGTCATCCAAATAAACATTTGTTTAACATTACGAGTCAACTATTGAAATTGTAAAGAAATGAAGTTATTATAAAAATAAACTAGTGGTGCTACAACAACACATACTTTCTCTCAATATTACAATGTTATCGTTATGTACAAGGAGACGCCCGTAATTCTTCATTAATTTCACATAGAAATTACGCAAAAACTACTGACCTTTACAAAATTTTGTACATTACTTTTTTAAAGAGTTTATTTTGTACAACCCTTTGTGTGAAGCAAAATCCTCTATTTATTGTTTTGTATTTATGAATAAACGAGCAATCAAAAAACGATAAATACCCGAAAATTGCATTTAGCATCATATTTTTTCTGTTCCATATTACATATTTGATTACAATTCAAAGAAAAACTTTGGAACGGTTTTCGACAAAAGAGTGTCGTAAATTTCAAGCGCAAATTTAGAAAAAAACTATAAGTTTTTTCAAAAAAATTGTTGATGGCCTTTTCAAAGAGTTTGTTTACACCAGACATTGTCTGAGTCAAAAATATATATCTTCAATTTTGTAGTTAAATTTTTTTTGTTTGAATTTTCGAAAAATCATGGAATTAAACGACCTGCATCATTCTCTCAAACGTTCTTCGCACTATTCAACAACAAAATTTTAAAAAAAACTTGGAGCAATTATGTTGATAATTTTGAGAATTTCCGAAGGATTTCATGGAAAGCTCACCCAAAAAATTAACGTATCTGTTTTAAATTTCAGGGCTCATGACAACAGCTAAAACGATTGGGATAAATCGATTTTGGAGAAAATCGGCTGAATTGTTTATGCGCTAGTGTAGTGCACTGATAGACGGACGGGCAGACAGAGTCGCAGTCAATCGATTTTTCGATATGAAGGACGCACAAAACATGGATTCTGGCTGCACAATTTATTAGAGGAATTTGTTTCTTTACTTAGCAACTATATTTACTAATTTTTTGGTTACCAGGGCTCGGTAATAAGAATTTTTAAGTTCAAAATTTGACTTTTTTCCGGTGCACGATTACAATGCCTTTTCTTCTTACGTTAGTAAGTGCGAGAGAGTAAAAATCCTATTTATGTAAATTTTTGGAGAGCGAATTGTGCAGACATAGAACTCGTTTAGAGTTGGGGTGGGAGTGGAAGTTGGCGGGCAGCCGACGACGTGGTCCAGGAACCTATTGGCAGTTTTTGCTTTGCTCTCTCTCTCCGTGGGCAAACCACCAACTCGTATCATCGCTCTGAAAGTTCCTAACCTCCATGAGAGACACACGGGAAAAAAAAGGTTAGTGATTCAGGTCCAGACCACGTCAATACACACCAGCAAATATCTACGCACGAGGCGGGATTCAAACCCGCGACCTTTCCATACGAGAATACTTAAATGCATGCGCCTCCACGACCTTGACTACTCATCTATAAAGGCAGTTCCATATGTTTTCGGCCACATCAAGCTAACGCTCATCAATGGGAAAACTTTCTTAGTACATAGTCTTATTTTTTTTACTTTCTCGCCTTACGAATTTTTCGTAATAAGAGAAATTTATTTAATAGCATGACAGAAAAGATCTGAATTTCGCCAGAAAAAACTTATTAATCGTTAAAATGCAGTACGTTTGCAGCTGACATCTCACTCATATTGCTCATAATGTTGTGAAGAACTGTGGCTTCAAGGAGTTGAACCATTCTTCCTACTGTCCAGTTTGGGCACCCACCGACTATAAATACTTATCAAATCTCAAGAAAGGCCTTTGAAGGAGAAAATTTTCAGATGAGTGTGAGGTGGTGAAAGAAACGTTTTTTTACCATTTTACGAAGAAAACTCCGGGGTATGTTTTCAAAAGCATAAAAAGGTTAATAAACTAAAATGATACGTGGTTTGGAGTGAAGGATGTTTAAGTTGAAAGGTTACTGTCAGACGGGTTGAAACTGTGCCTATTTTAAGGATTTTTAAGTTTGCAAGCCATATATATATATATATATATATATATATATATATATATATATATATATATATATATATATATATATATATATATATATATCGAGACAGATAACTAGAAATGTTTACAAATATTATCTTGTAACGTCATGTTTCAATTTCAAGCACGTAAATGCTTTGCACCATTAGTGAAATAATAGATATAGATATTTATGTATGGCACGATCTCACCGTATCGAGTGGGGTAAGATTGCGCCATGCAATATTTCAGTCTTTAATCAATATATAATTCAAAGTTGTACATTTTGGCCTCATCACAAAATAATTTCAATCTATATGAAGTTAATGGAAATCAATCACTTTCTATCCATATTTACTAACACCATTTCAGAATTAAAGTTTCATGTCTACAGAATACATGTTAGATTCCAATTCTTTTAAATGTAGAATTGTTTATCTTCACCAGATTTCTGGAATACCAAATTTCATCTGATTCCTCAGACCAATGCTTTCTGACTTTTTGCATTGTTGGCTTCAGCTGCTGCGTCAAAATTTGAGAACATTTTGCCTGAGGAAAAACGACCATTGTACAAGAGACAAAAAACGGCAAAAATCAAGTAATCACCAACCCAAACTTAAAGAGTCACAGTTGTGTCATCATTATCTTCCACACTTGTATTATATGACTAGTCGCGTTCCAGAATATTCTCAAGTGATCTAAAGGATTCCATATTCCACATTTCCAGCTGTTTTTCATTTACCTGGGGACACATTCTTTTTATTCCTCTTTACTTGTTCTATGCATCTGTCTTTCATCACATTTTATGATGTGAAGACAAACCTTGGCTGGAAAATACCCAGAAAGAATAGACTACAAGCGGTAGCACAATCTCAACCCTTGAAGTGTATTCGTAGTCATCTTTGCATGATAACTGACGCAATCATTAACATAAACAAACGCTGCTGTTGGAACAAGATTCCCTAATTTTATAAGCACAAATACAAGCATATATATTTCATTTTATCAGTGCATCTTTACAAGGGAAAGCGATAAGTCTAGAGTGAATTATTTAATTGTATACTTGTGTTCTGTTGTGTAATATTTTCACTCAACGCTTCAAGCCAGGTCATTACGCAACAGTGTAATATTTTGCAGCTTGAAACTACGCAACAGCGCGATATTCATGCGGCGCCTCCAACAATCACTTCCCCCACCACATTCATTAAAACGAAACCGTCAGTCCGAATGCAATGCCATAGCCAGTGCAACTGAGCTGCTTCGCTTTATACTCATGTAATCATATTTTTTAAAACTGTTTAAACTCACTGAATTTCTATGTGCTTACGGCAATATCATTACAATGTGTATTTGTTCGTGATCTATTCAGTGAACTACACATTATAACATTCTCGTATGCACTTTCTTGCGAAGAATTTCGTGTTGAATGCATCCCATGCCGCTTCACTCTCATTAGCCTCGTATCACTTGGTTCCAATACTGTTCTTCGCGCTAGCATCTCGAATTGTTAACTGACTAGTTTGAGTGTGCTGGGAGTCCCAATGCTTACACCGACATGCTTACACCAATGCTTATACCGACACAAGATGTGGTCTGGCCGTGCTATTTAACCGTGAGGTCATGCATTCTACATCAGGCGATGCCATAGTTTCATATGCTCCAGAATTGCACGCGTGCCAGCCACGCTGGTATTGAAGAAGCGATGCTGTCGCCACTTCTGCCAACTGAGTAAAAAACGTGGTATTAATTGTCAATGCTATTAATTTCACTCTTGTAGTACAAGACTAATGCCAGATTCCATTTTTAGTCAGATTATATTTTTACCTTATGAACACATTTACACTGTTTAATTTAACTTATGCTGTTGCATCATGCTCTTAAATGCGTTCTCTTTTCATGTTGACAGTGTAATTACCACAATGAAGATCATTTCCAATGCTAATTAATTTATCTGTTATGCCACTATTCTACAGTTGTTTCTCATGAGTGGTTATGAATTTCTACCAGGAATAATTTCTCCAATTTATCAATTGCATTGAGTGATCATCTGATCGACAAATATTACATGACTTGTTCAATTTAAAAACATTGATCAAATATTTTCAACAGTCAAATGATCAATTTGTTTACTATGCGTACTTTCAGTTATGTGCATTAACTTAAGTCAAGCATTCTGAATTCTCCAAATGACAGTATCCTCCCTGGAATCATATCCTTACTTCAGAGATCATGTTACTGTGTGTATTCGCTTACAACAAGTCCGCTGGTCCTCCAAGCTATCGAGGTAAGTGATCGAGTGGGTGCTTGTTAAAGACCACCGTCTCAACCAGCCCACTCTCAATTACACCAACTCTATCAGCAGCGTTCGTTGTGCTTTCTCCTTAAAAAGCTATACTTCGATCAGCATTCATACAAGTCCAACAAACAATATTGTTGGCAATGGGCGGGCAAAGTAATTCAAATTTAGCGCCTCGCTTCGAACATTCAGTTTCGTTATTCCCTGAAGGTATTTCAGAAGAAAAAAATCATACATTTCAAACTTGGCGCCTCTAAAATCGTGAATTCACTCACAGATAGTGGAAAATTCATTTGACACAAAGGTCTTTGAAATCGACCTTCAAGTGCTTCAACGAAGTTTGCTTTCAACAGCGTCCAAACGTGACCGATAGATCGTACCGCCTTCTGGCCAGCCGGCAACAAGTTTTACGCATTGTAAGAGACTTCCAATTCCAACATAAGACGCGACGAGATCGCATTGTTTGAGAATCTGGAGTCGTGAGCAGTTTTGTAGCAGAGAAGCTAAGTAATTCGTGTATTGTGTGCATGGAAACTTTGGTTCGGTACGTTGGCAAGCAATTCCCAGTACATTAATGTAGTCTCCGTGAACCTCAGACTCTCCGAAACGCGGGAAGAAAGGAGTGAAATTCGTAAGGGGAACGTTTATTTTCGTCCAGACAAAGGTAACCAAGACAATTTTGAATGCTTAATGATTCAAACGGCAAAGATTGTTTCAAATGTGTCGTTTTTTCAGAATTTTCTCGTCTGATGAGAAAACAGAAGGGGATGAACAAAACTTCTCTCTTCGCAGTTTCTGCAATTACTCTCCCAATCATTTAAGCAACATTTCACAACGTCAATAAATACCAACAATACTAAATCAAGAAATTCCACGCTAATTATGCAAAGACATTCAGCACGGTACTTGGCACGAAGATGAATCTCTTTTATAAAGCGAGTCTTCAAGAATCATAATGCTAGCTATTTGTGCAAGTTATAAACAGCAAATTTTTATCACCTGTCAATAGGATGCCAATATGTGTAGAACTGGAGCTTTGTATATTCTTACCCTCATGTGACAAAAGTCTCGCCCCGTTAGACGATACATACTTTTTTCTTTGTATCACAGACATAAGTTACCGAGGTCAGAAACGTAACGAACCCGCCTCGTATGTGCCTGTTGTGGGAGGCTTGAGGTGGTGCGGGGGAGGGCTGACCTGGTGTGCCGCTTGGAGTACGTGGTCGTCGGGGAGGGCTGCGGCTGCTCGCACGCCACGCGGCCCACCGCGTCCACGCGCAGCGTCGTCCCCGACGGGTCCTGCGCGCCACGCCCACTCACAGCAGCACGCACACATTTAAGAAAACTAAGCAGACTCTGAGAAGCGCCTAAGGATTCGTTACACTCCAAGGAACTCAAAAAAATACAAAAATAGTAAAACCGTTGGGGTTTTCACTACTGACGCCATGCGACGAAATGCTTCAAGGAATAGTCCGCTCGCCGTTATTTAGTGCTGACTTTTGCGACAACAACCCTTTTTTATATTCTTGATATGTAAATAGTAACAAATCGTACTATGGTTTTATGGTATTCGTGAAAACAGGTTTTGTTATACCAGAGTATTTTAATTTTTGTTCATGAACAGTAGACTCACTCTTTGAATACCCATTATATATGATTTTGTTCAGCAGTATTTTTGCTACTACATGCTACTAGTTATCTTCTTTTCTGATCTTCTTTTCTGGCTTCAGGACGTGACTAGATTAATATGTCATATTACATGTTTGTTTATTTACCTACACTGGTGATTGTGAAAATTGCAGCACTCAATAGAACTGGCCGAAATCTCTTAAAATTTGGAGGATGTGTAAAACAGTGTATCCGTAAGATATGATTAAATTTGCATACAGATGGTTTGCACGTTGGCCTAGCAGTGCCCTCCTTTGTGATACAGGAGAGAACAGCATTACGCCCCACTCACTGTCGAGCAGTCAAACGAGGTGGAAACGTGCAAGCATGTGTCCTCATGCCTTGATGCCAAAGGGCGCAATACAAGCATCTGAGTGTATTTGAATGGGACAAAATGATCGGCCTCCAAAAAGATGGTTTGTTGTACCGGGGCATTGCTATTCGACTGGGCGCACTGCTGCGATAGTGATGCGTGTGTGGAACCAGTGGAGGGTCGTACACAGCAACGAGCTGGTACTGGTCCCAATGTGACCCACAACGCTAGATGAAAGTCATCTTGTCTGCATCGCCATACCCGACAGAACGGCCTCGTCTATAGTGTTGGCTCGACTTTTGGAATACCGCAACGGGTGTGGTCATGTCTCCCTCGACGGTTCAAAGCCGTCTATTAAAGGCTGGACTGGTGGCACCCATACCTATGCGTCGGATTCGGTTAACCAGAAACCATCAACACCTCAGAGAGCAGTGGGTACGTGAACGTGTTCACTGGTGTGCTGAGTGGCAAAATGTAGTGTTTTCGGACGAGTCCTGCATCAATTAGCGGTACAGCAATGGCCGCGTACCTGTTCGACGTTTCCTTGGCCTGCACAATCGCCTGACATGTTGTTCATCGCACACGTGTGTGATATGATCAGTCGGCAAGTGTGCCATGTTTTATTCGTAAACAGATTAATAACTCTTGGAAACTATTTTTTTTTCATTCCCCAAGAATGAACGTAGGTGATTTCAAAGGAAATGATTACGCTGATTTTGAAAATCTTAAAACGTTTCTATCACGCAGGGTTCAAAAGATATAAACACATTTAGTATTGGAAATAAACAAAATCTTATACTAATTTCCGCATTGGCACGCCGATTACATAACTACTTACTGTGTAAATATTTGCGCACTTCTAAAAAAAGATGTTTTCAAAGAAAAATAAATTTCACTCATCACAAATAATATAATACATTTCCTTCCTGCGCAATAATATTAAAGATAACATTTTTATGCTCGGCATATTATGATGAGTTGTTTATGACTGCAATATTTCTACGGAAGACGTGCTTGAGCATGCAAGCAAGTTTGACCTTTGCAACAAAACGAGCAAATTCGTACTAAGTACGAGGGCATCTTAATATTCCAAGAAAAAATGTCAGATAACTCAACATTTACAGGACTATGGTATGTCTTTCCGAGCAATGGTGTAGCGCGTTGACTTCACATTCGAAAAACCCGATTTCAATCTCTGTTCCGGTCATCCTGATCGGGGTTTTTGTGATTTTCCCTCGGCCATCCAAACGAATACTGTGATGGTTCTGCTGAAGGGCTACCGCGATAAGAGCTACCTAAGAGCGCGATACCGGCGTCGCTAGCCGATTTCTCAAGAAGCCACGAAGGGTAAGCGAATGCGAGAGACATCCTGGTTGGGTGACTGACTAGCAACCCCGGGATCTAGGCACCTCGCTCTTTAAGAGACTTGTTATTGCTAAATACAAAAACAGGATTTGGTCTCGCTCGAGGAACCTCCAACTCACCTCCATGATGACGAAGGGCGAGGCGGCGGCGTACTCGTCGGTGACGGGCACCAGCTCGACGGGGGGCGCGGGCTCGGGCTCGGGCGGGGCCTCCGCCGCCGCCGCCGCCACCGCCTCCAAGCGCCGCCCCAGCAGCACCTCCTCCACGGTCGCCCGCCGCCCCGCCTATGCCCCCGCAGCCACAACTATTTCGCTCCTCAGGCCCGCGAGGGCAGGGCGTGCTATATTGCACGAGAGAGCAGTGGATCTCTCCTATTGGACGCTTCGACGCCGACCTGTATGTCGACCTGCAGGGTTTTCCCTTCCCCCTATCGGAGCACCTCTCCAGACAGAACAATCCCTAATATGTCGAAATTAATGGTAGGGAAATGGCTGTACGTATAAGACTTCGTGTAAATGGAGAATGACAAAAGATGAGAACTGGGAAGTTAGCATCCCTAGCTAGTTTCGGCAGCTCAGCCATTTGTCTAGTATTTATCGAAGAAACCTTAGAAAATTATCGATTAAATTGCTGGGCGGTAGAATTCACCGACCAGCAACGGAATTCGGAATCTTAATTGCTTGTGCCGAAAATCCACCACTGTCGAGACTGAAATCCTAGGACCTACCTTTCAGAGATATTGCAGAGGCAATGTTTGATGTTACAGCCAGGTTACCAAGTGGTGTATCTTCAAATTTGCATTATTTTGAATCAAAATGCACTTATATGTTCAAAGGACTAACTTTAAGTTATGATTGTTGGGATATTTATATGCAATGACGTCTTCTGTTTGTGTGAAGCAATGTTAACATTGTGATAAATGTACTATGATTAATTTTGAGATGAACTCAATCCTTATCAACCTGCATGGATTGGTAAATGTGTTGATGGATAGCACTATGATAGAAGTATAGATGAATGGATGAATGAATATATTCATGAATGGATAGACGGTTATACGGTTGAGAATAGATGAATACATGAGTTTTTATGAATGAATAAATGGTAAATTACTGCCTAGATGAATAGATCAGAAATGGAGAGAGGAATGAACGGATGAATTACCGGACGGATGGATGGAGGAATTGATGAATGGTGAGATGTATGGATGGATCGAGGAATGGAGGTATGGAGATATGAAGGATTGTTGAAACGGTTGGATGAATGGATAGATGGATGGAGGGATGAAGAAATGGAGGAATAAAGGGCAGAAGGAATGGAGCGCTGGAGGAATAGGCAGACCGAGGAATGGAGGGAGACAGGCATGGAGGGCAGGGAGGAATGGAGGGGTGGAGAGTAGTGCGTGGCCCGTCTCACCACTTGGCTCCAATCGAGGCGCTCGTTGTCCTCGTCGCCGTCGGCGGCGGCGCGTGGCTGCGGGGGCAGCGCGCGTAGACGGGGCACGTCGGGGAAGACGATGGTCTGCGCGCAAGGGCGGCGCGCGTCATACCCACCGGCCAGGCGCAGGCGCGTCGGCCCCACGTACAGCGCCGTGCCCGCATCCAGCAGCAGCGTGTGGCAGCCCGCTTCCGACGAGCGCAGCGTCATGTCCTGCCATCGCGAGAAATGGCTCAAGTTACACAACGCGCCGCAAAAGTCTCTCCGCTCCAAGCTGGCTAAGGGGATGGCACCGCCCATGCTTCCGCCCGCAGCTTTACCATCCTGCGGGGCGCTAGTGGCGCATGCGAGCCATTATCTAAGTCTCCTTCCCCACGGCTTCTACATCCCCCAAGGATTGTCCCAGCGCTTCATCTTGTGCTCGTGATACCAACATAATTCGTGTTGATTGCACTCTCATCGGGATGGTGCCACTGCGGAGAAACATTCGTGGAGCACTGTACATACATACACGGTACGTTTACTTCAAAGTTATAGTATTCAAATTTTGTGTAATGACTTATCGATTACGTTCTTTTAAATTACAATTTCCTGATTTTATGGAAATTGTAATTGTTATGCTTATAGAGGGCGATAGGAAAGACTCTCCGCTGTAGCACTTATTACTGAGTGTTCTAGCAAAAGAAATTATGTTGGTAGTACGAGCTGCGGCATGTAACAAAATATACATTACGTTCACAACACAATCATAACAGATGCTTGAAGTGTTGCCCCAATCCCTTGCTTCCCAGTAATCTGGTTGCTACTGGCATAATTTCAACTGAATGGGGAGGGAGGCTTTCCTGGTGCACCGTATAATTGTTTTACTAAAGTCTGTTAACTGCGTAGAAGCGTGGACGCGCCTGCGGGTGGTAGGTGGTGACGGCGAACGGGTGGCTGTGGAACTTGACGGCGGCGTAGCTGGGGTGCTCCACCAGCACCGTGGCGTCGAGGGGCACGTAGCGCGCCAGGGCCTCGCGCAGGCGCGCGCGCCCGCGCTCCGTGTCCAGCAGCGGGTCGAAGGGCGGCGGCGACGGCGGCGGCTGGGGCGGCGGCGGCGGACCCGACGTCCGGCTCGCCGTCTGCGACGCCACCGGCGGCAGTATCGTCGAGGACGACTGCAGCTGCTGTTGCCACGACACCCACCCGTCCGGTGGCGCCTCCCGGTCGCCCAGCCCAGACTCCTGAATCTGCGACCCAGCGCCATTGCGGTTTGTTTGTTAACACAACTTCTTGGCAGGACATTCATACACCCACTTGGTTTCTCAATCATTCACTTTGTTTCTCTTTCACCCACGTGCTTTCTCATTTACCCACTATATTCCTTATGCATCCACTTGGTTTCTCATTCGCCCACTAGAATTCTCATTCACCCACATGGTTTCTCATTCATCCTCTTGGTCTCTCATCCATTCATTTGTTTTCTCACTCACCGTCGTGGGTTCTCAATATAACTAATGGTTTTTCATTCCTTCTCTTGGGTTCTTATTTACTCACTTAGTTTCTCTTTCTCGTACTACACTTCTCCTTCCACCTTGGTTTCCCAACCCCCTCGGTGTCTCATCTGCACACTTGATTTCTCATTACTGACCTGTTTCTCCTACACTTACTTGGTTTCACGTTGCCCCATCCCATTATCATTTCCCTCACTTGGTTAGGCCTACCTTTATGTGCTTTGTTATTTCCTTATTCACGAACTTCGTTTCTCATTTGACCACTGATCATCACATTCCACAATTTTGTCCCTCATTGAACTACTTGGTTCCGCACTCCACGTGGTGGCTCGTACAACCACTTACTTCCCCACTTGCTCCCTTATTCCCTAACATGGCTTTTTAATACCCTCGTGTTTTCCGTCCTTTTATTCGGTTCCTCATTTCCCCATATGTATTTACACATACATTATTTGTGCAGAGATAAAAAATGCGCTTGTAGGACGTACTACTTGCAGCTCGGACTTGAGCTGATCCAGCTGCTCCTCCTTCGTGCGGTCTAGTTTGAGGTGTCGGCGCTGCAGATTGTACTCCGCCTGCCTCCGCTCCTCCTCTTGGCGGTTCATCTCCATCACCTTTTTGGTCGAGCGGAAAGAAAGATTCGTTCAGGTGGTCAATTCCATAAATGTGATGGAATGTAATCTACTTAAGAGTACGCTTTTTGCGGGACCGCAGAATATGTCATTGCCAAAATTAAAAATTTTCAAAGGATATAAACTTAAAAAGATTTGGCTAAAAAGAGGACTATAATGTAATAATTCATTAATTTATATTTTCTAAAATAATTTTTACAATACCTGCAAATTATTTAATATTTGCTAACAAATGACAAAAAACAATATTTCATTATCGTCTTCTTTATATAATTATGCACTGGTATTTGTGAAAATTGCAACCCCATGAAGGAAACATAGTATTGCAATGAAGTTTATTCCATAGATTAGAAATACCACAATAAACAAATGAATGGAACGAACAAGTTGCCGGACGATCATATCCCAGACATGTTCGATGGGCGACGTGTCAGGCGAATGTTCAGGCCAAGGAAGCAGTAGTATTTGCAGAAAGCTTGCATATTCCTCTCCTCATGATCTCGGGCATTGTCCTGCTGAATTATGACTTGTAGAGCAGCTTGTAGAAGGGGCAGTACCTCGGACCCTAAAATATCCTTCATGTAGCGGTTGCTATTCAGATTTCCCTCAATACGTATGAGGCAAGATCGTACACTGCAGCTAATGGCGCCCCAAACCATCACACTTTGCTTTTGTCTACTATGGCAAGGAAAATGTAGGCTAACACATTGAGATGACCACGATAGCGTCAAAGACGTACGTGGCCATCGCTGTACCACAAATTGAAGCGAGATTCATCCGAAAATTGAAGCGAGATTCATCCGAAAACACTACATTTTGCCACTCAGCAAACCAGTGAACACGTTCACGTGCCCATTGTTGTCTGAGGCGTTTGTGGTTTCTAGTCAACGGAATTCGACGCAGTGGTATGCATGCCACCAGGCCAGTCTTCAGCAGATGGCGTCAATTCGTCGACTCAGACATGACCACACCGGATGCAGAGGACCAAAGTCGAGCCAACACTGTTGGCGACGCCGTTCTGACTGTTACGATCATGCGGACAAGTCGACGGTCCTCTATCTGTAGTCTCATTTTGTGGTCCAGTACCTGCTCATCATTGAATCCACTGAATCTGCACACGCATCACTGTCAAAGCAGCGCGCCCCGTTGGAGCTGCAATGCGACGAACCCGCCTCTCGGAGACCGAACATTTTCCCCCGTTTGAAATCACTGGGATGGTAATATTGCGCTCTTTGGCGTCGACAGCCCATACAAGCACTTGCTTGTACGTTTCCACCTCGTTTGACGGCTCGACACCGACAGTGTGTGGAGAACACTGACCTGACCTGTCACACAAAGGAGGGCGCTCCTAGGCTAATGTGCACACCATCCCTATGCAAATTTAATCACTCCTTATGGGTGCACTATGCTTCACACCCTCCGATTTTTTAGAGATTCCGACCATTCCTTTAGTGTGTTGCAATTTTCACATACAGCACTCTATAAAGAGATAAAATCACTTGGCAATAGTTTGACATAACCATTTTCATAAACGCCAGTGTATTATCTATAACCTTACCTTAGATATCTCTGCTTGTAATTGTTTCTGAGTATGCAACCACCATTCTTCAGAGAGAAAAGTATGTCGATAGTAATTAAGTACATGAAATGTAAAAATACACTGAAGACATTAAAGATAAAATAGTTTTGAACTGTTATGAAGAAATATTGTACAATAGGTATCAGTCATTAAGCATTAAACAAGATTTTCGGAAATTGGGGAATTAAATACTTGACATCGCAAATGGTTTTCCCTGGACCCCATCCGATTTCTGCAAATCATGAACGTTGTAACTTGAAGTTTATTTCGGCAGAGGCGGTACCCCAGTGGTGGGAGATAGCCGGTTGGAGAAAACCCTGCGACCCCACCGGTAGGTCGGCGCCGAATTTCAATATAGCGGACGATTACAGCCCCTCTAGCGATAAAAACATGCCCTACACCTACGGGATAAATGATAGCTGTCTCACACGGAATAACTATAACAGTCATTGGATCCTGAGTATGCGTTGAGTGCACGTACCTCTGCAATGTCCGGGGGGCCCTGCTTCCTCCCTGGACGGCGCTCGCCCCCCGCCGTTGGCTGCGAGTAGCGGAGGGCTTTGGCGCCCCACTCGATCTGCCCGGTGATGTCCTTGGCTTTGTCGCCCAGCAGGTGAGCGTCCACGCTGGGAGACATGGCGCGCGCCGCCGCCGCCGCCGCCGCCTCCGCCACGCCCCCGGGCCCGCCCTTGGCGCCCGCCACCGCCACCGCCTGCGCCTTCACCCCGCTGCCGTGGCCCGCGCCGCGCGTCGTGGGCTCGCCCAGGGCGATGGCCAGGCCCACGCCTACGCCCGCCGCCGTGCCCACGCCCGCACCCACGCCCGCGCCTACGCTCGCGCCTACGCCCGCGCCCACGCCCAGCGCCGTCGCCGCGCCGTCCGACCGCGCGCCCCGCACCGCCATCGCCTCCTGCACACGCCAGTCACGTGCTTCGCTCTTCTCGGAAGCAGCAGGTGAGGTTCAGGCTGGGGAAAAGGAACTTCGAAGATGATGAGTTTCACTATGCACATTTATTTATAATGCAAGTTTACACAGATTTCAACTGATATGGCCAAAATGAATATAATTTTGATACAGAGAGTTACAAAAAAATGTCTCGTGGCCGAATGCTACCCTTGGTAGGCCATTCCTCTCTTTTATAACTAACTTGTTTATCACACTTCTGACGTGAAGTTTGGCGGAAAGAAATGTCTCTTTAAAATGTACAATGTTATTGGAACCAAAATTACTGTTGACCAGGTCATTTCCTACGGTCAGAAAATGTCTCACTAAAACTCACAGTGTCATTGGAATCAAATATTCCGTTAACTGTACAATGGCACTGAAATCACATAATCCGTTGACCTGGCAATTTCTCGCCGTCTTTATCAGGAACTGTTTTTGGGAACATTGTTCATAGAGAAATGATGTAACTATTTGGACTGTACGTAACACATGCACGCACAACGACCGAGTGTCCCACACCGCTCAAAAAGCAGCCTGGCGCAACCAGAACGGGCCAATCAGAATTTTCTTCGAGCCTACCTCAAGCTTTCCTCCCAAAAACCAGTGTTCCACATTTTGTTCTAGAAGTAGCAAGCAGAAGGCAGCTCTAAACCGGACCGGCCCATGTGACTTCTCACCCCATTAGCTACTGATAAAGTATGCTAAGGCACGTCATCACACATTGAGGTCATGGTGAGGATGATTCTCCGATTCTAACAGCCTCACTTCGGGAATATGGGACTTGGAGAAGTCCGAGTTGATTATGCAATAACTAAAAATATTTTCCATCAAACCTGCATGTTTTGCCCCAAACTCAGATTTTATTACAGCCACAGATCAAGACAAAGTAACCATTGGTATAATTTGCTCTTGAAGCAAAATATCTATAAGCCAACACATGTAAATTATATATGGCATTCAAAAAACTATTTTGTACGATAAGAAAAACAATTTTTTCACTCTGTTTCAACATACATTGTAAATTTGAACATTTCATTGTAAGCAGTTCCTGTACCTAGTGGCTAGAAGACATTAGAACTGCTTTGGAACGTCCTTTTGACAATTTGGAAACTGACTGTTCAAAGTTTGCATCCTCTATTTTGTGCGGCGTAATACACAGTTTTCTCTGCTGGTGCGATTTTTAATAGAGCTCATTTGAGGATTTACTCCAACAATATATACGAATTTGCTCCTCTTGATCGAGAAAAATATTCTTAGGAACTTGGACATTTAGCATAAAAAGCTTTTTGCATAAAAATATATTCTGATTTTTTTTCGTATACGTACGTAGATGTGGAGTAATATAAGCAATAAAGAAAAAGTAATGAAATGGTGGAGAAAATATATTTCAAGATTTTAATGAAAATATAGGGTAGATCTCCTCATACCAAAATATTTGTCTTATACACGTCGTTTGATGTATGTCCGTCCTTCTGTGAACAGCGTGCCCAAACTATTCGTAGGTTCTTTTCCAAAATCAATACTCCCCAATATATCTGACCCGATACAAAGACCTGCGATTTTGAAACCATTTCTTGTAATGTTAGTGATACTTCACATGAAGTTCTTGAAACATTTTCAAAATGTTCGCAAAAACAGCTCCAAATATTTATTTAAATTTCTTGTAAAAATAGACTGAAATACATTTATAAAGATGGCAAAAGACAGAAATAGACGGTTATCTCTGAATTTTGACTGGAAACAGTGTACAATGTTTTTAATTGAGGAACTGTATTCCACACTCATAATAATATTACGAGCACAAGTAACCCATTCACACATTAGATCAGGCCATACCAAATTTTTTCATACCTTTGTACTGGAGAAAAACCTAATGCGGTATGTTTCTCTTGAAATTGTCCGCTGAACATTAATCACATTCTCCATGAATATCCCCTAAACAATTCGATCAGACCTGAATTTTTTGACACAGAAAGGTTTAATTTTATTCCAAGTGACATACATACCAACGCAAGTTAATAAAATTTTATCTAAATAGATATCTTGGACAATATTTAACTGTTTTAGAATAATGTAATATCTTACTCCTTTCTGTAATAATTATCACTGTTGTAATTTTAAGTTTTATATTGTATGCTTTTGTATCCATAATCATCGTTTTAATGTAACTTCAATATTGTAAAAACTTAATATTGTTAATGAAAAGTGCAAAATATTGTATTTATTTAGTTGCTAATAACCTAGATGTTGATGCGACATAAAATCAATTTTTAAAAAATTAGTACGTACACCTAGCTGGAGCCAAGGAACATCACGGGTAAAACTGGAAAGGTACCGGACAGAGATAGATCTACGCGATGTTCGGGGTGCGCGAAGATGCTCTTCATCACGTTGCAGAGGAGCGGTAGGTAGTCGTCGTGGCCTTTTAGACGCCGAAGAAAATAAGAAATTAGATCGTAAAAAGAAACACCTTTTCCGTTCTGCAGCAGCGCTAGTTTAATTCGTGGCGTGCGTGCGTGCGCGCGCGCGCGCGTTCTCACGTTGATGCCGCCGGTGGAGAGCACCGACTCGGAGGGCAACTGCGCGTCGCCGCCCGCGCGCACGGGCCGCTCCAGCGAGCGCCGCACCTCGATGCGCGTGCCGTCCGGGAACGACACCGTCAGCGCCCCTGCGCTCACAAACAAGCATTTCCCCCCATTGATTGGCGATTCCGGGCGCGACAACTGCTAATGTCATTCGACCCCTAAGCCTAGGACATGTTTCTCCTCTAGAGTTGTTGTTGTTGTTGTTGGTGGTGGTGGTGATGATCCTCCCCCCACAAGATGGTGAGATTAGCCGCCGACCTACACGCTAGGTAACGGGGTTTTCCCCAACTACGTAGATCCCGCAAGGGGGGCACCGCCCTAGCCGGGACAAGCTCTAAACTCCCAACCGGTTTCCCAGAATGTGTGGTAGTATAGTGCTTGCAAATGTCAATGTAAAGGGTGAGGACAGGACAAGAAGGAGAAAGGAATGTCGCGTGTGGTCCGTACCCCAAAATTCAAAATCCCCGCCAACTGACGTGTAGGTTGGCGCTCGATTTCACCATCCAGCCACCACCGCCACCGCCCGAGGAAAAATCACGTACGGCACTTACGGAATTAATGACCGTAGCAGTTGGCTCGCGAGGAAACCCTAATGAATGAATGAATCCTCAACGGTCTCAGAGACCGCACGACACCAGCTAAGTATTCCAGAGAGAGAGAGAGAGGGGGGGCGGGTGCTGACCGTCCGCTGAGAGCAGCGTGCGCGTGCCGTCGCTGCGCTGCTGGAACACCTCCCCGGTGAGCGCGTCCACGGCGCAGCGCACGTCGAGCGGCGAGCGCTCGCGCACTACGCGCCGCCCGCGCACCTCCAGCCGCCGCCCGTCCGGCGTCGTCACGTCCACGTCGCACGGCGTCGCCACCGGCGCGCGCGCCTCCCGCTGCGCTCACGCACGCACGCGCACGCGCTCACCCACTGTCGGCACTCAAGCAGAGATATCGCACGCCCACGGATGCTCAAGAATTATTGTTTCGTCAATAGCTGAATAGTTCGGTCACGGTAGCTGAATAATTGTTGTTTCATCAACTGCTAAATAATTAGGTCACGGTAGCTGAATAATTGTTGTTTCGTCAACAGTTGAATCATTGGATCACGGTAGCTGAATAATCGTTGTTTCATCAACTGCTAAATAATTAGGCCACGGTACCTGAATAATTGTTGTTTCGTCAACAGTTGAATCATTGGATCACGGTTGCTGAATAATCGTTGTTTCATCAACTGCTAAATAATTAGGTCACGGTAGCTGAATAACTGTTGTTTAGTCAACAGATGAGAAATATGGTGGACCCGTGATGAAGAGGTAGCACTTCTCACTTTCCACCACAGGATAACGTTACATTTATACTATTTACGTCAAATGTAGAGATAAAATTGCCGCAACTTACCAACGGTTCTAATTCCTCCTCTTCTGACAAGTGTTCAATCCCAGATATGTTGGAACTCTTCGATTTTTGAAATTTCAAACTTCCTGCGAGAAAGGAACATTTACATAAAAATCAAACTAACACACGTGGATCGTAAAAAAGTGTTTGGGTGAGTGTGATAAGATTCCTTTTTAATATATTTTAATAGTTTATTAAAGTTTTAATTCATCTAAACAAGAATACTTGGAAGTAATGCTTTGGCATAATAAACGACGATATTGTTGATATTATAGTACTAGTAGAGAGAAAGTGAAAGAAACATGCAGAGAAAAATGAAGTAGTTGAAATAAGGCCCGTAGACATTTTCCCATGAATACACATTACAAAGAGGAGTTAAATATACGAAGGTAGCCTTTTATGTTTCGGGATTTGGCAACCTTGGTGTTGCAATTGGGCAACTGACAGCTCTATCGTAAAGTTGGATGTTTTGAGGTTATACATACTCAGAACGTTTTGACATACGAGCACTATTTGTGTTGTTTACAGTAACTTAAAAGATTCATCTTCAACAGAAGTTGTTCGCACACGAAGCACTTCCAAACAGATGGTCGCCTGTTTTTTCGGAAAAACTGGACATGTCGCAACCGTACCACTAGAACAACGCAGAACAGTCAATTCTGAGTGGTACACAACGATTTGTTTGCCAGCTGTCTTCCAAGAAATCAGGAAAACCAACCGCCGAAGACGGATCCCTCTTCACCACGATAATGCGAGCTCTCATACATCGGCTCAAACAACTGCATTTTTGAGCACCCAAAACATCGATTTGATGAGTCATCCGCCATATAGTCCTGACTTGGCACCGAATGTCTTCTTTTTATTCCCGTACGTAAAAAACAAACTGAGAGGTCTACGTTTTTCGACACCTGAAGAAGCGGTTACTGCATTCAGAATGCGTTTTGGAGATACCTCAATAAGAGTGGCAAAAGTGCTTCGACAATTGGTTCAAACGCATGCAAAAGTGTATAGATCTTCATGGGGAATATTTTGAAGTTATTTTCGATGATTAATATTTGTTTTTGTTCTCTAATCCTGAAATATAAACGGCAACCCTCGTATTAGGTAATGGCATAGAGATTATAAATATAAACGCTCTATAATCATTTTTTCAAAGAAATTACAATAATGAAAACAGCAAAGATAGTTTTTCAATTTACTGAAATATATTGTTTTAATATTAGGATTCCTGTATTATTTTCTTCCAATACCACAATTATAATTCCCAAAATCAATACTAATTATGTTCATAATTTTTTCAACGCGCATATTCTGATTTAATTAAGCCTTTACTGATTAAATAAGCAAATTATTGAATTGTAATCTGCGTTCAGGGCTACGCTAGGAAGAAATCCGCATAAAGACCGAGTGGAGACTGCAACGCAGGGTAAAGAAAGGAACCTTTGGTGCCGGACTTCCGGGGCGCGTCGCCGCCCTCCTTGGACTTCTTTGTCCTCTTGCGGCTACGCCTCTGGGAGGCGGCGGCGGGCCGCTGCCGGCTGTTGCGCGCCATCTCCCCGTCCGACGCAGCAGTGACGCTACTAGCGGCGCTCACTGCCGACGCCTTGCCGCCCGCCCGCGACCCCTGACACCAGTCGCATTTGAAGGTCATGGAGCACAATGAGCGTGAGTTCGCTAAATGTGATATTGGGAAAATGTGTGTTCAATGTTGAGCGATTGAATTTCAATGCCATGGAAGCAATGTTCTGTCCTACGCTCGAACGCACGAACCGTTCGAGCAATTTGAATACTCTTTGTACACGAAATAAAATGGGAGTTTTAACATTGCCCTTGAATTCTTAACTCAAAATTTTCTAATAAAGCCAATTATACCCTTTGCTGTTTTTTCAGAGCGCATTCTTTGCTAGTAGCTTAAGAAACTAGTGGTGTTAAAACAGCTCGTACTTTCTCGCCCGTATTTTCTCGCAAAATTTTCGAAAAATTGGCCTCATTTCAAAATCTATCTAATAGAATTGTTTTAAAGGAAAAAGTCTAACTCTTCAATATTTTAGTTGTAGGAAGAGTCCGAAAACATTTTTATAGTTTTTGCAACTTCCGAAAATTCAGGGTTTTCTACGAACATGAGATCTGCACCATTGCCTTAAACGTCCTTCAAACAAGCCAAAACAAAAATTTAATGAAAAACGATGGAGCCGTTTCTTTGAAAATTTTTAAAATGACTCAGAAGCTTCATGTTACCACCCTCCAAAACTAAAATATCGGCTTCAAATTCACGGAGCCATAACATCAGACAGATCGATTGAGGGATATCACTTTTGAATGAATGAGTAAATTAATGAATTGATGCCGTATTTTACGTAGCGAGACTCAGGCAATGAGGCCTGCTCTTCCGTCTGAACAGGCAAAATTCGCTTTGCTCCTTTCATCAACTAGCGGAGAAGAGAGGTATTTCTTGGGCGATTTGAATATTACTCAGAGGCACCACTTAGGCGTCAGAATCTTTCACATCGAGAAAATCTTTTAACATGGTACAGTCCGCTTTACTTCCCCTGTGAAGGAAGTCGTACGAAAGATTTTTAAATATACACGGCTTCGATCGGGTTTGAACCCGCAAACTTGGGTTTAACAGTTCAATATGCTAACCATCACCGCCAATTTTGGAGAAAATCGGCTAAACGCTTTATCTACTAGCGTGTTCACAGACGGACAGACAGACGTTCTGCCGTCATTCGATTTTTTGGTATCAAGAACCCACAAAACATGAATGGTTACACCACGTGTTAGAAGATCCCGCCACCTAAATTTATCCACTGTTTCGTTACTAGGAGTTTTCTACCGAAAATTTGTCGTTTTTCCGCGAAATATTACATATCTCTCTCTACTCTAGCGAGAAAGTAAAATGGCTATAAAGAATTGAACCTTCATAGTTATTAATGAGTAAGTTATGTATCGTATTTTATATACGGCTTAGTTCACAAACATTGTACGTCTACACATTGTCTTTTTTTAGTTACATAATTTTTGGAGACCTTGCGTTCATATTTACCTAGTGTACAAGGATTGTATGTCCATATAAGGGAGATCATGCTTTTTTAAGTAAGTAAACATTGTTGCTCCACCTTTACAAACTGCACCTTTACAAACTTTAAATCTTGGTTTACTCGAAAGTAGGAATTCTGGACATGTGTTCTAAGTCATAGATACGAAAGTGTGTCATTCAACATTTCATCTACGACAGCTCGAGACATGTTTTATCGCATTTGACAATATACCACCAGCGTTTTCTGCATTGCCACGTCATTTTCTTATCGTTGTGTATATGTGTGTACGAGAGGAAAAGAGGAGGAGGAGAAGGAGAGAGAGGAAGAGGCAATAATTTATATTACAATGGTAGGATACAAAGTAACAGCTCGTCAACAAAGCAACTAGGGTTTCTGAGCCACTAGCCTATAACGGAGGGCGACGCAGAGTTGTGTCGAATGTGTGCTAATGATTGTTAGTCCTTCCAAAAAAGAAGCCTAATGAAACAGACGACGAGAGTAAAAGAATATTATGAGGAAAGACAAAAAACTGTCAAAAGCGCTACACATTCTGCACGACATTCCTGAGATCCACAAAACTGCAGTTCGTCGGACACCGCATGAACTCAGCGAGGTACAGCAGTAGCATCGCTACGCAGATGCGCTGTAATGACCGATTGTTGAGAGAAGAACGGGTACGTCTTTCTTGAATAGGTTGTAATTGTGAACGAAACATGGGCTCGGACTTACAAGTGAGTTTGAAGAGAACTTACAATGAACGATTCTCCTCGACTCAGGTTCTCCTCGTCTAAAGAACGAGCATTTTGTATACGTGACGTGAAAGTTAAGTTTATTATAATCCACAATATCCATGGCGAAATCCTTTATAATGCTTTAAAGCACAACCGGTCTCTCGGCATATGTGGACGTGAGGTACATGATAGTGTAGTTGTGTGTGAATATACAAGAAAGAGAAAGGAAAGATCGCTCCGGCATTTGTCTGGTGTTGATTGGACAAAACAGAGAAACTACCGATCAGAGCAGCTGTCCGCTAGAATTCTCCTCCACCTAGCGACAGAATTCGACCTAGCTGATACTCTTAGTGTCAAAAAATTCTGCCACCGTCTGGACTCGAACCTAGGACCTCCCGATCAGATCCACTGCAGCAACATCAGTTTGATGCCCTGAGCTATCACTCTCGGTCCAATCCATTCCACTACTCCAGCGGTTACCTACTAGACGTGAGATTGGCATCTCTCGTTGAGATGTTCCTCGCACCTTGGGGCGCTTGCCGGCGCGCGTGGGCGGCGGCGCGGGCGGCGCGGGCGGTGGCGGGCCCGACGGCGGGGACTCCCAGGCCAGCAGCCGCCACACGCTCGAGTCCGGGCGCATGAGAGTGACGCTGCGGTCGCGGCCCCACACGGCCACCTCGCCCGTGGGCAGCACGTCACGCCGCACCTCGCCCGCTGCCGCCCCCGCCCCCGCCGGCGCATCCGCCTCCCGCCGCCGCCGCGTGTAGCGCTGGCGCACAAACTGGGGCGCGTCCTGCCCCCCCCCCACAAACACACACCGCGGTTGATGGAAGGCATGCCGACACCAACGAGCTAGAATACACTTCATGAAGTGGCAGACCATATGACCTCGCCGAACTAGGGGCTGCCATGTTTTTTGCAGTCAAACCTGACAGATGCCTGATGGTGGCGTCTAGAACTGTTGCAGTGAATCAACGTGTTATTTGTATCAGACCTTATTTCTGTATTGTTGTCGTTTATCTGTCCCAGTCATCATCAAGTCTTCAATCCACAATATATCATTATTCAAATTTGCCGCCTTATTTGTTATCTGTTTGTTTGCTTATTTCATCAATATTCACTTTTAGGCCTTATGTTAACTACAATAACATTTCAACAGCTACCATTCTCATGACAATAACTGGTGCAAGAAGCAACATATTTTTAAAGTTTCTCAATTCGATCACCTTACATTTTGTGATTTCGTTTTTAAATGACTGAGTTTTTGTTGTGAAACAGAGCAATAGTATTTATAGTACGCGTCCGCCCGGCTTTAACCAGCCAAACGATACCCTAGAATTCTCTGTTTGTCAGGAAGGAGCTGCTTTGACTGCAAAAAAACATGATTTTTAATTTGTTGCAAAAATGGAGGCGCTTCGGCCAGTCTATGTATGTAGTATATTCTAACTCGTTGACCGACACTATTCCTCCCATTACCGTTATTATTCAACTACAATACTCCGATTTAAACAGAGTTGCACTTCAACGTCATGAACTGAACGGAGAGGGGGACATTGTCATCCACTTGGGAGTTCCAGTCCTAAAAATTAAAGTCGTAACTTTAAAAGTCGAAGCTACTGATTGGATGGAAGTGTTCGTCTCTCCACCCGGCTCTTTACCTTCAAATGTCACTGTGTTCAAATCGGAGTTAAGTACTGACACCATTAAACGATCTAAACGTGAGGCATAAATTCCATTGAGAAAGAAATCTGTGGCTTTAATGTTGGAGGCGTGGGAGTGGTTTGAAAACAAACTTTAGCTTCGCAATTTCGAAACTGTCAAAGGTTTGAATGTAAAAACATGAAGCGCTGGGGCGTGCCGCTCACCGGGATGCCGCTGTGCGCGAGCTGCACGAGCAGGCCGGTGGGCCAGGAGAGGCTCCAGTCGTAGGGGATGTGCGGCGGCGGCGGCGGGCCCGAGGGCGCCTGCGAGGACGCCGCGTCCGAGCGCGCCGTGGCCGCGGGCGTCGCCTCCTTCTTGGTGGAGGCGCTCTTGCGCTTGGACGAGTCGCCCGTGGCGGCGCGCGCAGCCGCCGCCGCCGCCGCCGCCGCCGCCTCCTCCTTGGTGCCGCCCGACTTGGGCAGCGACTTGCGCGACTTCTTGCCGCCGGCGTCGCGCCGCTTGGGCAACGGCTTCGAAGGCTCCTCCTCCTCCACCAGCGGCCCCAGACGCGCCTCCAGCTCCTCCAGCTGCGTCCGCACACACCTGACAATTACTATCATCTATGACTCTTGAAAGTTTGTAACAGACGTTTGATGTTTCCGGGCACGTCGACTGTTATGGCCATTAGTTCCATTATTATAGTGATTTTTCATCCCGTGAACTGGTGATGTTCCCCTTTGAAAGGTGATATCCGGCTCCGACCTACACGTCGGCTAATACATGGCCCCTACATGAATCGCCTCGAGCGGTGAACCGCCACAGTCAACGAACGCTTTAAGACTGGTCTCCCAACATGTGTGGTATTACGGTGCATATAAGTGTTTTGAGTATGTCAGGGAAGAGGATAGAACGAGCAAGAGAAAGGAAAGAACGTGCGAGCTCCGTGATCCGTTTCTTAAGGTCTGGGATTCACTTTGTACTGGACGGCGAAAACACGGGGATAATGAGCAGCTGGGCGCTAAAATTTTACTCCAGTGTGCGTCTGACTTTCACCCAGCTATATAATTACTGTTGGAAATCTACCACTGGTGACGTCTCAAAGTTATCTCAGCTACACGCTCTAGGGCGTTGTGTGACCTGCTGGGAAGTAATGGCCTTGTAGAGATTTGTTTTCGTTATCGTAACCACGTATCAACATTCATCATCATGCGACGCACACCCGATGTCGCTCGAAAAGCACAGAGACATATCAGCAAAATAAATTCGAATGAAATGTACCACAGCCTGTTCTGCGGATGTTTGTGTGGTAAAAAGTTTCGGATGCGATTAAGGCTGGAAACGACCTCTAAAAATATCCGTGCTACCGCTCCTATTTTGGGACCTTGCCGCTCCGATAAAATGCTGGGATAAAGGCTCCAGAAATACTTTACCCAGTTAAAAGAGAAAGGAAAACGGTGGGAAAATTAATTTCTCTTGTGGGTCAGTGTGATCAGCGTGGTAATGATGGAGTAAATGGCAGGAAAGCAAAGTAATGACATGGAGATTGGTACGTGAAGTCGGGCCGGTAGGCACCAACAGAAACCGCGGCACGGAAAGGCCGCCAGGCAGGAACGCAGGCAAACAGACAGGCAGGCAGGCAGGCAGGCAGACTTTCGCCCAGCTATATAATTACTGTTGAAAATCTACCACTGGTGACGTCTCAAAGTTATCTCAGCTACACGCTCTAGGGCGTTGTGTGACCTGCTGGGAAGTAATGGCCTTGTAAAGATTTGATTTGAGCTGGGAAGTAATGGCTTTGTAAAGAAGTTGACGAGTTCAGGTAGACAGGCAGACAGACAAACAGACAGACAGACCGAGGCAGGCAGACAGGCAGGCAGGCATATGAGCAAGCAGGCAGGCAAGAAGTAAGCAGTGTTTGTGCAATAACTGGAATTAATATTTTAAAAACTGCTGGGTGGTGTGACGTACCAACGTAGCTGCGGGCGGGCAGGCGGCGAGCGCGTGGGCGAGACGTGCGTGGGCGCGCGCGGGGCCCGTGCGCGGGGCGAAGGCGATGACAGCGCCGTTGGCCGCCACCACGTGGAAAGCACCCAGGCGCTTAGGCCGCGGGAAGGGGCCCTCTGGGTGGGCGGCCTCGTCCTCTGCCTGCCCCGCCCCCGCCCCCGCCTCAACTTCCGCATCCCCGGCCGGCGGCACCACCAGCGCGCGACGCAGCACCAGCAGGTGGCCGTTCTGCCGCACGCGCACCGCCACCGACGCCGCCCCGCGCAGCCACTGCGACCGCTCCACGCGCACCTGCCGACGCACACGCACTTGCACAGCCATCTGCAACCCACACCCGCAGCCAACAAGCAAAACAGAGCTCCACTAGAACCTAAGAACACGACCACACACATACTCAACATCCTGCAACCCACAACTTCAGCTAACGAGCAAAGCAGCCCCCCACTAGGACCTAAGACCACAACCACTCTGGCTGAATCTCCTGCAACCCACTCCCACAGATAAGCAAAACAGCGTCCCACTAGGACTTAAGAACACGACCACACATACTCAACCTCCTGTAACCCACACCCACAGCCAACGAGCAAAGCAGCGCCCCACTAGGAGCTAAGAACACGACCACACTGGCTGAACCTCCTGCAACCCACACCCGCAGCCAACAAGCAAAACAGTGCCCACTGGGATCTAAGACGACGGTCATACTAGCTCAATCACCTGCAGCACCAACAGCCATCAAGAAAATGGTGCCTCACTAGGAATTCAGAATACGACCACTTGTAACCCACATCCGCAGCCAACAAGCAAAACAATGTCCCACTAGGATCTAAGAACACGACCACACTTACTCACCAGCAACTCACACCCACAGCGAACAAGTAAATAAAGAACTTAATTCCGTTTAGAGCTTGCCCCTGACAGGATAACGTAGAGGGGCAAATATTACAAGTCCATATTCTATCGAATGAAGGTTCAACATTGTAATACCAATTTTTGTGGATGTTTAAATAATTTAGTCTGCTCTAAGCGGAGTGGTGATCGAAAAGTCTGAGAGTTTTCTCCGCACTGGGTGGAGCCAAGATTCAAAGTGCACTCAGCGGGGCAAAATCCGAAAGCGCCCCGCCGGAGTAGTGACCATAAGTGACTCGTGTGGACAGTTGACCAATCACGTGTGTGCAAAATGTTGTAATATTGGCTAGGTTAGGACGTTCTGGAAGGTTCTATCACTGATTATGCGTTGATTGGCCAGAGGCTATCCCAACTGTAGTGACCTATTTTTCGGAATTTTCTAAATGGGTTGTATTGTGCTTTCTCGACCAGTAGGCAGTAGGCAAAACATCTGTTGCATGTTGCCACTGCAGTAGGGGGCTAATAAAGAAGCTCGGAGGTATTATGCTTTGCTAATTTAGCGTTTCACGGTGCCGCAGGTGTCAGTTGCAAAGAACAAGGGATCTAGGGGCGGGTGGCTTCCTTTGGCTTTGACGAGCAGCGCCTAAGGGAACCCCGCAATGTCTTTTGTAGTGATAAGAGTAGGCCTGCTGAAGAAGGAGAGGGTCGTTTTGACACCACAGCAAATGACCCTATATTTATGGCATTCCCGACCCTCTTCCAACATTTTCTGTGTGCCGACATTTTGCGAGCTCGGGGACCAGAGACGCCGAGTAAGTGGGATGAGGGCAACGGCGTGATTATCGCTCCGGCAATGTGCGTTCGGCGCAATGCACTGCAACCGATTTTTAACTTGTAATTGAAGCAATTGAAATCAAAGGTGAGCGCCGTGCTTACTGACCAACGAACGGCGGGGTTATACAATAAATTTCCCGTAAAGGAAACTTGATGACTACTATGACTTAAACGATGTGCGTCGGAGGAATAGGACACTATGTCACATTTTACAAAATTTCTCAGAAGAGCTTTACAGATGTTTTACTTTGGATCTGTCAGTGGACTAGTGTTGTCAAAACTCACTGTAACTCCACCAATTCTTGACGTATGACACAGTGTTGTAAACCTCTGGGAAGAAAACAAACAAGAAGCCCATATGATTGAACTAACGCTCGCATTTCGACCCAAAATGGGCATCCCGCGTCCTCTACCTGCGATCCGTCCGTGGCGAGGAATATCTTCTCGTTGCCGCTGAGCTGCAGGCGGCGCGGGCCGAGGGCGAAGGCGAGGAAGCGCGCGGGGCGGTGGGCGGGGCGCGCGGGCGGCTTGTAGTGCTTGGGACGCGGCAGCGGCGGCAGGTCCTCGTCGCGGGGCAGCGCCAGCGCACGCGAGCGCGACCGCACGCTGCGCCTGCCCTCGGCGCTCGCGGCCTCCGCCCCCGCCCCCGCCGCAGCCGTCGCCCTGCCACCCTTGCCGCGTGTCTTCTGCGAACCTGTCGTTCACTTGGCGGCAAAGGCGCTTGCAGACTCAGTGTGACCATCTACGCGGCAGAAGTGCAATCTGGTACGTTTTCTTCAGCTCTCTAGCTCTTACACTCTTTAGTTCGTTCAACAGTGATTGGCACTCCCAGTAGAAGTTTGAAATAGGAGTCGATGTGCGAGTGAATATAGACTATAGTACTGCCTACATCCACCACATGGTGTTGTTGCTACAGATCGGTAGCTCATTGCAGTGTTAATCGTTCCGCCTTAACAGTATGCTGGCGGTCATCGATAAGATAAGACAAGTATGAGCAAAAGTTGGCAGTGTGGTTTCTCTCGCAGGGAAGCAGTGACTGCTGTAGATACCTACAAGAGATTAGTAGCCAAATGTGGGGAAAGTCATTACTAAGGTACAGATCCTTTTTCGTTGGATATCAGCGTTCAAACACGGCAGGGGTGCCGAAAAACATCATCAAAGAGAATTTGAAAATGAAGTTGTGTGCTCAATGGGAGCCCTATACCCTCACCATTGTGCAAAACAGAATTGTTGGGAGATGTGCCAACGGTCGGTTAAACAGAATAGTGCAAATCCAGCGCAGTTCTTTTGGCGTCCAATCATCGTCGATGAGTGATTAGTGCTTCCATTGGACTCCAGATCCGCGCGACATCTGCGATCCTATTATTCATTTTACAGAAAAAACACTTGAAGGGGTTCTTACAAGAACCAAACTGGTCTTTTTAGAATGCACCAACGACTTTATATAGTAGACGTGCGTTGTAATGAATTTACGACTTGACCCCTTTACATCTTTCAATGTGTTTGGCACTTGCCGATAGGAAATGTCTCAGCAGATGGCGCCAGTTGTAGGGAAAAGTGGTGAAATATCTCCACATTTGGAATTTGGAACTTGTTTGGTTCTAGAAAGAAACCCCTCAACTGAACAAACTGAATTTTCCCTACTATGCTGGTAAATGTAATCTACCACATTTTCGCGAGCTCTCAAATTCCTACCGTAGCTCATAAAGTTCAAACGAGCGTTTTTGGCAAAATTTGATAAAAAGAACAAACATACGCTCCCGTGCAACAAAAGGTATTTATACTGACAAACGAACTACAGATTTCGTGTCTTATCTCAAATCGTGACACCGGCTAACGTGGCTCACAGCATTAATTGATGTGGCTGTAGTGCCTCTCATCGAGAGGTCCTAGGATTTGAGTCCCGACAGTGGCAGAATTTTGGACAATAGCTACATTACTTACTTCTCAGCTTAGTCCAATTCAGCCGCTGAATGGAGGAGAATTCTAGCAACGGGGTAATCTGATCGGAAGGTTATCCGATCGACACCGAGCAAATGCCAGAGCAGTTCCCTAACAAACGTACCACGAACTGCGCGCGATCTTTCCTTCTTCTTCCTTGTCCTATACTCCCCCCTTTCACGTTCTACATAGCACAGATGTTCTACACAGCACAGAAGCTTAGAGCTCGTCCCGACTGGAGCTGTTGGTCGCTAGTGCGAGATAACTGGTTGGGGAAAATCCCATACATGGACATGTAGGTCTGGTGCAGGATTTCACCAACAAACGGGAGATGACCATCAACTCTCAAGACACTACACTTCCATGAGTAAGGACCATAGCAATTGACACGAACGCAAACGTGAAGTAATTAAACTAATGGTGCCCAATGTGAAGGAAGCGACATACTGAAGCAAGAACACGAAAAACTGTTATTTATGATCATTTATCAGTGGGCTAAAAAGAACGTACACAGATAGTGAAGCTATAATTATGCTGTGCACAATTATAGAACAATAAAATATAATAAAGAGGGCACAAATTACAAAACACAATTTAATCTGGTATGTGAGGTATCCTAAATAGTTTCCTCCTCTAAGAGTAATGATATTGAAATTACATATTTTTGGAAAAACATCCCGGCAAAATTACTCAACTATCGCTATAAATTTACTCAAATCCATGGCACTACATCATTGAAATCAATCGGGGAATATCAACTTTGGCGAAAATCCCCTACGGTTTAATCGCGAACTATGATCTAAGAGTGACAGGCGGTCAGATGAACACACAGACAGTCGTTTTGTATGTGGAAAACGTAAATTCTTTCTTTAATTTATTTATTTCATTCCTGTTCCGCAGATCATGCTTTTTAGGGAGTTAAACTGGTACATGACATGAAAATTTTGGATTTTTATCCTAATTTTCGCTATATTTCTTTTAGCTGTGTGACCTTCGTCTGATGACTAAACGATATTGTACGTATTTTTTCATTAACTTACATATTATTTGACGCAATTTTGTATTAAAATATTTTGAATATATGTATCTTTAATTTTTTGTCCATAAACCTTAGTACAAATGGATATGGAAATCGAAAATCGTCTTCAGCGAAACGGGAACGGATTTTGATTCTTGAATTTGTGGATTTATCAAGGGTGAAAATAGGAGTGCACGATAGAAACTGTAGTTTGGAATAAAATGATTCGTCTAATTTTAACATTGAAGCAATTGATAATTCACGAGGTATTTGACTACAGCTAATGAGACAAGGTAGTTCAATGATTTTACGTACAATTTGTTTTGAACCGTTTGTAATAATTTGATGTGACTTGGTGTGGAGTAGTGCCATATGTTAGTGTAAGACGAATTATTGATTTAAATAATAATATACTATTTTTGATACTGAGCTGTGATTTATAGTTGATTAGGATGTTACGTTTACTCATTTTAATGTAAATTTATTTGGTAGATTGAGTAAATGTGGGTTCTGACTACTTGACGCATTAGAGGACGTAATTACTACATAGTGTAACAATATTTAACCACATTGTTGGTATCATGGCCTTCCCCTCACTTCCGCATGTATGCACGTTCAGAGTTTCGTATTTGTGTACCTTTGGATGTGCGCGTGCGGCGCCCCGCCAATGTCTCCGCAGACGGCTTCTCTCCGTCACCCGACGCCGCCGACGTCGACGCCTACACACGTGAGAATATTGTCTATTTGTCTCAGCTCCAAAGGCTGTGATAGGCTCACCTGCGCTGGGGGAAATGGGGGGAAATAAAGGATCGGGAAAAGTAGAACCACCTGACCTTCACAATATCAAACATATACGTTTCTTTTCTCATTTATCTTTAAATTACTGGTACTATGTTTTTTGCCCAAGCCCAAAACGCTAGTGCGTAATGCGGCAGGAGGCGCACCGTGGGGGCCTTAGGCGGGGCCATGAGCGCGGCGAGCACCCCGGCGACGCCCGGCGGCTGCATCGACGCCAGGATGGACGTGGTGGAGCGCATGCGCGAGGTGCGCGGCGGCGCCGGCGCCGGCTCGCCGCCCTCCTCCCCCGGCGGGCCCTGCAACAAGCACACGCCCCGCCGTCGCTCTCAAACCAAGGAGGAATTAATGAGCCAGAAGCAAATAAGCATGTTCACTAATCCTTTCCTACAAACAATCTCTGCTGCGAAGGATTTGGCCGTAAAGAGTCTTTGCCCATACACTTCCAAGTTATTGAATAAAAAGTGTAATTAATGATTTTTTCAAGAAATTTGCTTGCAAAAATTCCTTCAAATTACCCTAAAAAATAAATTCGAACTGATATTTTATCAAGAAAATAATTAAACTAGGGGACATGGAATACAAAAACAATGAAATGAAAAAGGAGTAAAGGTATATCAGAAAACAACGGTGGGCAGAAGAGGAAGATAATAAATTAGAAAAAAAAGGAAAATGTACCAAAACGTAGATGAGTGAAGTTACAAGAGAGAATGTAAAGGTTAAAAAGAATACTGAAAATATAACGTAAAGAGTCGAAAGCGGAAGCACAATTTCTAGAACAAAGTAGATTATAAACTTTGAAAAAACAAAAAAACAAATGGAAGGTGAAAATTCATATATTTGAGAGAAAAGAGATCTTTTCAAACGGAAACGAGACAAAAAACAGAAGCCACACACGAAGGAGCGAGAAGCAATAAAGAAGAAAAGGTAAACTGGACCTGCAGCTTGTGCGCGAAGGCGAGCTGCGTGGGCAGCGACTGGCGCGAGTGCTGGAGGGAGGTGGTGCCCCTCTCCGCGGCGTCGGCCAGCAGCTCCTCCTCCACCTGGCGCCGCGCCGCCGCCTCCAACTGCGCCGCCCACCACACACCCCGCCCCTCAATACAGCGCCTCTATCACTGAGCGCATTCATAATTTGTACATATTGTGGTCTTTGTTTTCATTTAGTTCTTTGCAAATTGCCGGATAAGTTTTCTTAGACTCATAAATTTGTAGCCGGCAAAGGAGACTCGAGGCATCAACTGATATCATTGCAGTACCTCTGTCCGGGAGGTCCTAGGATTGAACGGGTCTGCCCAAATCCTTGAAATCTCTAGAGTTGGGCATCACTCCGCGCCCATTTTTTGCCCGTGTGTTGTTTTGAGCCCCGTCGTGTGATTCACGTATGCTACAAAGATGGACTCTCTTAAATTTCAACATTTTCTAAAATAAATTGGGTTGAAGAACACAACGCGAGCCAACAAGTAGGTGTCACTTTCGGGTTACCAGTTGCTGGAGAATCAATGGCTCATGGCCCCCGGACAGAAGAGGTCGCTCTTCTTAACAAAAATATTTTATATCATACAAGTGACTTGCACGCCTCCGCAGCGTATTTGTTGACTCGATCAAATCGGCGTGCACCTCATCCAAGCTTGTTTCGAAACAGACACTCTTATCACTCGCCCATTTCGGCGCGCACCACCAGCCTATTGCTGTTCTTAAACAGATTTCTGTATCACTCGTACACCCCATCGTGCTCCTCCCTTTGGTACCTTTCGTAAAGAAACACTGCATCACTCGCACAACGCGGCGCGCGCCAGCCAGTTTCTCTATCTGCTCGCTTAACCAAGCGAGAGCAACTCCGTGTTGCCTTTCTTAAAAAACAACCTTTATGACTCGAACAAGTCGGCATGTACTTTCACCGTATGTTGCTGTATCACTCGCAAAGCTTATCGCACGCCATGTTCCTGTGTCTCTCGCTGAGGACGAGGTGCCCCTTCTCTATCTGTTCCTCTATCGCCCCCCTCACCCCGGCACGCTCCTTCCACAGTTACCTTCCCTAAACAGACACCTGTATCACTCGCACAGATCAGCATGTTCTTGTGACACTCGCTCAGGAGAAGGTGCCCCTTCTCTATCTGTTCCTTTATCGCTCCCTCCACTGTTACCTTCCCGACACGCTCCTTCCACTGCTACCTTCCCTAAACCTGTATCACTCGCAAAACTCAGCGCACGCCATGTTCCTGTGTCTCTCGCTGAGGACGAGGCGCCCCTTTTCTATCTGTTCCTTTATCGCCCCCCCACCCCGGCACGCTCCTTCCACTGTTATCTTCTCTAAACAGACACCCTGTATCATTCGCAAAGCTCAATGCGCGCCATGTTCCTGTGTGACTCGCTCAAGAGGCGGCGCACCGTGCGTCCTCGGCATGTCTCACCGCCGCGCGCGCCTCCTCCGCGCGCCGCGAGCGCTGGTTGTGGCGCACGAGCCTGCGCTCGCGCCTGCGCTCTCCGCGCCGCGCCCACGCGGCCACGCGCGACTCCTGCAGCGTGTGCTCCGAGTAGTCGCGCAGCCCCACGGGCGTCGGTAGCGACGCGCGGTACGCCCTGAAATGCCACCCAGCGCTATCTTAAGGGGCGATAGGTATTCTCGCTACATGTCAACCACTGGACAGAGGGAAAGAAATGTCAGGCGTAGAATTTGCGGTGCACAAATTAGGTATGAACCTGGTTTCGAGGTAGTTTTAAGTGTTTTGTTTGCCTCTTATTTCACCAGTTATTCAGCACATTTCACTTTTCCGTATACTACGTATATATGGAGTTATAAACATAGTATAAAGAAAGTTATGTAACGCTGCGAACAATGGATGTTGAGATTTACACGATTTGGTGTTCCCTGACACCGAACATGTGGTTGTTTTCAAAATGTCTGTCCTTCTGTGAACACGGACTACGGAAACTATAGGTGTGATTTTTTTTAGAATCGTTCCGTGGTCAATCTCGCTCCACCCGAGGAACAGTGATTTTGAAAAACTCTTTAAAATTTGGAGGAACTGCACCACAGACAGAGTCAAAATTTTCACAAAAAAAGCTCCAATTTTTTTCTTTAAATTTCTTCAGAGGAAAAAAGGGTAAAATACACTTATAAAGGTGGCAAATGTCAGATTTTCAGGGTTTCCTCTGAATTTTTGAAAATTTTGAAAGACTGAGTTATATCCAGCGCCTTCTCACAACTACAAAATTAAAGATTGAGACTTTTACTCGAATGAAATTTGTTGTTCATAATCAGTTCTTCCAATAAGGTCATGAATGTTTTTGAAAATTTTAGTAGTTTTCCCGTTATATTGTGAGCAATTTTTGAAAATTTAAAAAATACAAAAACAAGATTTTCTCAAAAACTGCTCCAATTTTTTTCTTTTCACTTTCGTTAGAAATAGGGCTAAATGCATTCTATAAGATGATACAAACGCCATTATGCTCTATTCTTCTGTTTATTCAAAACACAAAAAAATGTAATTTCTTTTACTTGGCGCTCACGTCATTAATATTTACATTAGCGGCAATTTGTTTACATTATTATATTTGTGATTTAAATAATGTCATCTAAAGTTTCTCGAAAACTCAAGTTCTCTGTGAAAATGAGTTCAAAATTCCGCATTTTCAGAAACGCTCAAACACCCGTTTCTCCGAAATAGCTCCACATGTTTTCTTCAAACGACTCCAACGGGTAGTGCTAATTGCAGTGTTAAAAATTAGTTATATGACATAAATTTCATTTTGTGATATTCTTTTGATGTTTTTTTTAATTACATAAATGTATTTTTTTAAATATCTCCAACGCCGTTGATATGCCTATATATCTAGAGATAGGTAAACACTATTACATTCGTGAGTTAAAGTGCCTCAAATGACTTTAAATGGAAATTTTTCGAATACTCAATAATGTCAGTGAAAAAGAGCTTCAAATTTCGAATTTATAGTAACTCTTAAACGCCATTTTTGTGAAAATGGCTCCGCATTTTTCAATAACAATTGCCATTTATGTCGAGAATTTACTCTTCCTTTTACTCTTTAAGTAATACTTTGGTTCTACAATTAGAAAACCGAAAATTGGAATTTTATTTTTAGATGTTCTTTGGGTGGCGATAGATGACAGATGGCAAGAAGATGGGCCAAGTTCGAATTGCTAATCCATACCGAAGAAAATAGAGAACTAATACAAGAAATTCTATGCCATTCTGTAAGCACCATTAGTTGTATCATACCACAATTTTATTAAGAACATTTAAAGTTAGAACAAGCCATAAGCTAGTTGGATAGCTGGATTCATAATAAATAATATCAGTTTGTCGATATTATCAGATTAATAAATAATATCACATTATCTGTTGTGATATTGATGCAGAAATATTAAGTTCCTTATCTCGTAAATTATATCATCCACAAGCAGGGTACACTACTTCGTTTTTATCTTCTTATCGCTCTATTCTTCAATATTTGAACAGACATTTACACATTCACAAGAAGTATTCATAGTCGAGACTCGAATCTAGGTGACCCCGGTCCCTGAATCCTTACTTAGCGATAACGTCAACTACAAACGCCAACGGTTTCATCGGCGATACCTCAGAGTAGCAACTGATACTTCTGCAGTGTCTCAGGGGGAGGTCTTAGATTTCCAGTCTTGATTGTGACGAATTTTTGGTACTAGCGAGAGAGCTAGGTCGTGTTCAGCCGCCATCTGCAGGGGAATCATAGAGTTCGGATTCTCTGACTGATTTCCGTGATTTCGTCTATCAGTATCGGGAGCATGCTGGAGATGTACTCTAAAACTGGTCACGGCCCACTTTCCTTCCTCATCCTTGCATATACCTATCCATTACACACACACACACACACACACACACACACTATCATGCACTACACTACATCGGGAGACCAGTTCGGAAATTAGATCTTGTCTCGAATTGGACGGTGTTCTGATAGCAAGGACACCAGGTTTGAGGAGCCGACGACAGATCTCGCGATCCAGCGGAAGAGGTACAGCACCACCTTCCGAGACACATCACGCTCTCAACTTCCTGAACTAATGAGCACGCAAGTAGATGACGGCTCGCTCAGAAACACGAAACAAGCAATTACTCACTGCACCGGTTTTGAAAGCGAATGCTGCATCCGCACCTGCGGGCGACGCCGAACGAGTCGTTGTCGCAGTAGCAGTGCAGCAACAGCGAGTCAGTGGGCGCGAAGTAGTGGAAGTCGGCGCACGTGAAGTCCTCCAGCGCCGCCGCCAGCTCTTGCAGAAACACGCGCCGCGTCAGATCCTCCACCGCACCCACCTGGCGATCACACGCTATTCACTCGAGACGCTGTTGACGGGTTGCGCATATCCGTCCAGTCCTTTTTTCTCTCACAATTCAACAAACAACGGCTCTCGTCAGGCGTTGCACGCGCTTTATTAAGGCTAAATAGCATTAAAATATAAAACCTGAATTGAAAAACTTATTATTTCCTATCAATATAGGCTGAACAGAATTTATTCTTAAAGTTTCAAAATCAATATTTCTTAATTATTAAGTCTTCAACTCTTGCAGCAACACGCTTTAAAATTAAATCTACATCTAAAATACTGCACACTTTTCACTGTCATGATTTAACGCTTGATCGTCGGAGTTCGCTCATCTGTGAGACACCGGAGCTGTCGGCAAAGGGCGGTCGGCACGGAACAGTTGGCTGATGTGCTGCTTTAAACCCTGCAATCCCGAGGTGAAGCTGGGGGTTCGCTCACCAACGAGACGCCGGAGCCGCCGGCCGAGGGACACGCGCAGTGCACGCGGAACAGGTTGATGGTGTGCTGCTTTAAACCCAGCAATCCCGAGGTGAAGCTGGGGGTTTGCTCACCTGCGAGACGCCGGAGCCGCCGGCCGAGGGGCAGGCGCGGTGCACGCGGAACAGGTTGATGGTGTGCTGCTTTAAACCCAGCAATCCCGAGGTGAAGTTGGGTTCGCTCACCTGCGAGACGCCGGAGCCGCCGGCCGAGGGACACGCGCGGTGCACGCGGAACAGGTTGATGGTGTGCTGCTTTAAACCCAGCAATCCCGAGGTGAAGCTGGGGGTTTGCTCACCTGCGAGACGCCGGAGCCGCCGGCCGAGGGGAAGGCGCGGTGCACGCGGAACAGGTTGATGGTGTGCTGCTTTAAACCCAGCAATCCCGAGGTGAAGTTGGGGTTTGCTCACCTGCGAGACGCCGGAGCCGCCGGCCGAGGGGCAGGCGCGGTGCACGCGGAACAGGTTGATGGTGTGCTGCTTTAAACCCAGCAATCCCGAGGTGAAGTTGGGGTTTGCTCACCTGCGAGACGCCGGAGCCGCCGGCTGAGGGGCAGGCGCGGTGCACGCGGAACAGGTTGATGGTGTGCTGCTTTAAACCCAGCAATCCCGAGGTGAAGCTGGGGGTTTGCTCACCTGCGAGACGCCGGAGCCGCCGGCCGAGGGACACGGGCGGTGCACGCGAAACAGGTTGATGGTGTGCTGCTTTAAACACAGCAATCCCGAGGTGAAGTTGGGGTTTGCTCACCTGCGAGACGCCGGAGCCGCCGGCCGAGGGGCAGGCGCGGTGCACGCGGAACAGGTTGATGGTGTGCTGCTTTAAACCCAGCAATCCCGAGGTGAAGCTGGGGGTTTGCTCACCTGCGAGACGCCGGAGCCGCCGGCCGAGGGACACGCGCGGTGCACGCGGAACAGGTTGATGATGTGCTGCTTTAAACCCAGCAATCCCGAGGTGAAGTTGGGGTTCGCTCACCTGCGAGACGCCGGAGCCGCCGGCCGAGGGACACGCGCGGTGCACGCGAAACAGGTTGATGGTGTGCTGCTTTAAACCCAGGAATCCCGAGGTGAAGCTGGGGGTTTGCTCACCTGCGAGACGCCGGAGCCGCCGGCCGAGGGACACGCGCGGTGCACGCGGAACAGGTTGATGGTGTGCTGCTTTAAACCCAGGAATCCCGAGGTGAAGCTGGGGGTTTGCTCACCTGCGAGACGCCGGAGCCGCCGGCCGAGGGACACGGGCGGTGCACGCGAAACAGGTTGATGGTGTGCTGCTTTAAACACAGCAATCCCGAGGTGAAGTTGGGGTTTGCTCACCTGCGAGACGCCGGAGCCGCCGGCCGAGGGGCAGGCGCGGTGCACGCGGAACAGGTTGATGGTGTGCTGCTTTAAACCCAGCAATCCCGAGGTGAAGCTGGGGGTTTGCTCACCTGCGAGACGCCGGAGCCGCCGGCCGAGGGACACGCGCGGTGCACGCGGAACAGGTTGATGATGTGCTGCTTTAAACCCAGCAATCCCGAGGTGAAGTTGGGGTTCGCTCACCTGCGAGACGCCGGAGCCGCCGGCCGAGGGACACGCGCGGTGCACGCGGAACAGGTTGATGATGTGCTGCTTTAAAACCAGCAATCCCGAGGTGAAGTTGGGGTTCGCTCACCTGCGAGACGCCGGAGCCGCCGGCCGAGGGACACGCGCGGTGCACGCGGAACAGGTTGATGATGTGCTGCTTTAAACCCAGCAATCCCGAGGTGAAGTTGGGGTTCGCTCACCTGCGAGACGCCGGAGCCGCCGGCCGAGGGACACGCGCGGTGCACGCGAAACAGGTTGATGGTGTGCTGCTTTAAACCCAGGAATCCCGAGGTGAAGCTGGGGGTTTGCTCACCTGCGAGACGCCGGAGCCGCCGGCCGAGGGACACGCGCGGTGCACGCGGAACAGGTTGATGGTGTGCTGCTTTAAACCCAGCAATCCCGAGGTGAAGCTGGGGGTTTGCTCACCTGCGAGACGCCGGAGCCGCCGGCCGAGGGACACGCGCGGTGCACGCGAAACAGGTTGATGGTGTGCTGCTTTAAACCCAGGAATCCCGAGGTGAAGTTGGGGTTCGCTCACCTGCGAGACGCCGGAGCCGCCGGCCGAGGGACACGCGCGGTGCACGCGAAACAGGTTGATGGTGTGCTGCTTTAAACCCAGCAATCCCGAGGTGAAGTTGGGGTTCGCTCACCTGCGAGACGCCGGAGCCGCCGGCCGAGGGACACGCGCGGTGCACGCGAAACAGGTTGATGGTGTGCTGCTTTAAACCCAGCAATCCCGAGGTGAAGTTGGGGTTCGCTCACCTGCGAGACGCCGGAGCCGCCGGCCGAGGGACACGCGCGGTGCACGCGGAACAGGTTGATGGTGTGCTGCTTTAAACCCAGCAATCCCGAGGTGAAGTTGGGGTTCGCTCACCTGCGAGACGCCGGAGCCGCCGGCCGAGGGACACGCGCGGTGCACGCGGAACAGGTTGATGATGTGCTGCGAGCGCTCGAGCAGGCGGAGCGCGTTGAGCTGCGCGGCGCGCTCCGCGGCCTCTTGCGCCGCCTCCGTGAACTGCGGCAGCGGCCGCGCCTTCGGCATCTCCTCCTTCGCCACCTGGCGCTTCTTCGATGTCTTGGGCTCCGGCACCGGCTCCGACCCCGGGCACAGCAGGAACACGCCCGCCGTCACGGGCGGGGTCACGGGCGGCGCTACGGCGCTGCCAAGGCACAGCGAACAAACCAGGGTTGCCAACCTTCCCATCCTTGGGGCGAGCGGTCTCCATGTCCAAGTAATATAAAAGTTGATATCAAATCAACAGCGTTAGAAATGAAATTCTTACGAAAAATAGTGGGCAAAACAAGGCGAGATAGAATTAAAAATAATACCTTCAGAGATGAACTGAAATTGGCAACTCTAATTCAAAACTATAGAGTATAATGCATTAAAATGGTTCCGACGCGTGTATAGAATAAATGAGAGGACCCCGAAGCACATTTGTCAGGCGAGACCAGAGGGAAGAAGACTTTCTGGAAGACAGAGGAACTTTACATAAATCAGGTAATGCACCATGCAGTTCAATGCCCAATGTATAGTAGTTACCAAGGCAATAAATATTTCAGTTCGAAAACTTGTATTGCAATAATTAGATGTTCAGTTCCATAGTAATTATAAAATCCTTTCTTTACACTACAAATAAGCATTTTATTTATTTTGTTTATTTTTCCTTCACGCCGAATTTTGTTCGGATTATCCGAAATTTCAGATTTGCGGAGTTCGAATTTGAGGGGTTCTATTGTATTTGCAATGTTGACACAGCTGATAATCTGAAGGAAGACTTTCGAAACAATTTTCTGAAGACAGTATATCGAGTGAAGGATTTGAAAACTGTCAACCAGTAAATGAAAAAATCCTGTCCTAAAATGACGAGAGGAGACTGAAGTCTGAAGAAATCCGACGGGGGGGGGGGTTGAATACGTGAATCGAGAGGGTAATTTGAAAAAAAGTTTAAGTTTCAAGACAGTCGATGATAAAAACTGATCACACAAATGTTCTCAAGAACATTGATCCTGTTGATCTTCCGAAGCCGATCAAAGGTAGGATGTATATAAAGATAATTGTTTTCACTATTGTATAGACCTTGTGAACCCAACAACGAACGTACAGAAAAGTATTTTCTCTAGAACGTGTAGATTAGACATGAAATAAGCGTTGAGATTTGCGTTACGTTCCTGCCCCAGTGCGCCGACTTGCTCCTCCGAGAGAGAACAGAAGTTTCATTTCCAAAAGTAAACCTATTTAAGAAAGCGTACTCACGGCGCTTCGGCGGTGTGGGGCCTGGCGCCCAAGATGCTTGCGGCCTTCGTCGCTGGCGGCTCGGAGGCGCCGCGCTTCCCCGTCGCGTCGGCGGGGGGCGGCGGAGGCGGCGGCGGGGGCGGCGGCGGCGGCGGGGGCGGATTCGCGAGTGAGTGCTTTGGGGGCTGGGGCGGAGCAGCAGGGGGCTCCGGCCGGGCTGTGCCCCGCCGTCCGCCGCGCCGCCGCTTGGGCTGCAGGTAGTGCCCCGCGCCGAACGCCTGGCGCAGCAACAGGCAGCCCGGGTCCGGCCGCCAATGCAAGGCGCGCACCTTGTTCTTCGAGAAGCTCCTGCAGCAGGGCACGGTCAACTTCACTACACTGCACAGTTACTCTGAATGAATGTTACAATTTTCGAGAGGTGTCGAAAATGTTCACCTTGCGCCAAGATCACGTGGTGGGACAAGTGAGTGTTAGGCAACGCTTCCCCTTCTGCACTCAGTGAAAGAGGTTTCTTGCAAGAGGAGCTGCTTAACAGCCAATGCAAATCTCACGCGTGTAACTTTGTTATAAGAAATTTCCAGCCACATCTTCATCGCCAAAAGGTATCATCTTCCACACACTACGTGCTTTATAATAGTGTAATATTTATTCTGAGACATGCTGAATTCAATACTTCAGTAGTCAAAGTTCAATTTTATAATTATAAAATAACAGAAATGCTTTTACATCCCACGCCACTATTGAAGGAATGAATACATCATGTCTCAGAATAAATATTACCTTCTTATAAAGCAAGTAGTGGTTGATTAATTTCAATCGATTTTTCCAGTCACGTCAACTGCTATTCATTATTCCCTTTATTGAAGTGAATGTTATCGTGGAAGGTGGCGATGTTTCTCCCTTGCTGGATGGTCAGATGCAACGCAAACCTATGCGGCTTGGATATTTCCTCATCCAGGCATATTACCAAAACAAGGGCAAGACCTAAGCTCCCGACTGGTCTTCTGACAGGTGTGGCAGAACAGTGTACGTAAGAGTAAGTGTATGTGAGTAAGGGGAGAGGATAGAACAAGGAAGAGAAAGAAAAGATGGCGTGCGTTCCGAGGCCCGTTTGCTAATGTACTGCACCGGCATTAGCCTGGTGTTGATCAGAGAAACCATGGAAAACTACAGATCAGAGCAGCAGGGCGCTAGAATTCTCCTCCAAACAGAGGCTGAATAAAATCCAGCTATTTAGCTAGTGTCGAAGATCCACTAGCGTCGGAACTCGAACCATATGACCTCCCGGTTGGAACTGCTGCAGAGTCAGGCTCTGAGCTGAACTTAGCCGGCAGTTTCTAATGTCTGACGCCAAAAATTAAGTACCTGAAACAAGTGCTAGCAAAAGTTTATCGAAATCGATAAACGTTCGAAATGATTGTCAAACTTTTGGCAAATGCTTCTTTACTTTTCACTTACCCAAAATGCTAGTCGATTGAATGGGTTTGAATCACTTCGCATACGTAAAGGGTGAGCTGTTTCACTGCGTTTCAGCGCTACCATTCGCCCGTCTTGACCCGGTTAAAAAGACTTCGCCTGCAGAAGTGAAGTGCTGGGGCTGTCATCATCGACAAAGTAAAAGAACGAATGGGGTGAAATCCCACGCAATTCTAGGACGTTTTACTCATCAGACTGTGGCTTGGAAGACTGGTCAGATATCACCTAATCTGTCACTTCAATAGTACCGTTTCGTAGAATTAAAAGGTGCTCCAGGATGGGAGAATGCCCACTATGCGGAATAAGGGTCGAATGTAACCGAAAGGCAACCAACTTCACCGCGAGCACTACCGCGGTGGGGATATCAGCAGCCAAGACGAATGCCACTAAAAACCGAAAAGCATGAATGGCAACCTCATATTTTATGTCAATACTGTGAATGTTTCATGACTCATACGATATGAAGAGACGAATGCAATACATTTAAAGCAGTTGTATTGTGCTTCTCAGTACAGTGCTGGTTTGGGGGACAGTGCTGGGTTGGGGAAACTCCTCGCAAGCCGACATAGATCGGCGCCTGATCTCGCTAGCCGACGGGAGATCATAGCCACCTCCCGGGATAAAAACATGCACTACACTTACGAGATTAATGACAGCTAGTGAGCCGCCCGGAATCACTAATCAAACAATCAATCAATCAAAAACCTGTCAACAACAAAGGTCCAATACTATTCGAATGCGTGACCTTCATGAGATACACAGCGATGAAGTGATGTGAAGTAAAGTGAAGTGATGCAAAGTGAACTTCTGCGAAGGGAGGTCGTTCGCTCACCCCTCGCTGTAGCCCTCGCCCACGCTCGCGGCCTCCATCGTCTCGAGCAGCATGAGGTGCAGGAAGGTGCGCACCGAGTCCGGGGTGACGCGCGCGTCCTCCACCAGCGACCAGAGGCGGTGCAGGTGGAACTGCTGGCGCGTGCGCGCCTCGCCCGGCGGCGGCGGGAAGCGGCGCCACAGCAGCGCCGCCGCCTGCCCGCGCAGCATGCGCGTCGTGATGGCCGACACGTCCAGCTCCGGGGTCAGCGGCAGGTGGTAGGTGCGCAGGTGCTCCTGCCGGCGCGCGCGCGGCGTCCCAGTCGCATCGCCTTTGTTTCTAGGCACGCTGTGATTTGTTGGTCAAGTATATTTGAATTGGTGTGATGTGAAGTGGCGCGATATGAAGTGGGTATGATGTGACGTGGTGAGATGTGATGTGGTGAGATATGAAGTGAGATGTGGAATGGTGTATTGGGAAGAGGTAAGACATGAAGGGGTTAGTTTCGAAGTGGGGAGAGAGGTGGAAAGTGAAGTGAAGGAACATGAAGTGGCATGATTGAGTAACATGAGTTAAAGAGAAATTAAAAATGCTGCGAAAGGAAGGGATCAGAGCTACGAGACGCATGAGGTGAAGGGAAAGTCAATGGAATGAAAAAACGATAAAATCGAAGACTTTTAATGGGATGCGATGAGATGACCCGAAAGGAAATGATGTGATGTGAAGTGAGATGGCATGGATTGAAATGGGATGGTAGGTGGCATTGAGACGGACGTATGGATGGAACAATGAAATACGAGAAAATTAGGCAGTGTAGTCTTAAAGCCAGGACTGTTTTTGTAGAACTTTCAAATTGGCATTATTACCAACCAGTTATTACCAAAGTTTGAAATTCAAAGTCCATTTCATACACGTAGAAACTCAGCTCAACCTTATTCTGAGATTTCTCCACTGCCGTGTCGCGGCGTTCCTCTTGTTTCTTTGAAACATCGTAAATCCTGAACGGTTCTAGACGAGTACAAGAAGTACGAGAAATTCGAATTTGCAAATTCAAAAATTTCCAAAATAACTAAACTAACCATATTTTTTTTAAAAAAACGTACATTATGTTTCAACAGATTTGATTTACAATAATACCTTTATCAATAAAATATTATTGCAATGTTAATTTTTGTCAAGTTTCGAAAAATTACAATGGGTTTGCCGAAATGGGACCAGCACAATTTGCTTTACTGTTCTTTGCTACTTAAGACAGAAAATAAAATTTCTGAATCTTTTTTTGAGAAAATATTTTTATAAATTACATTAACTAACGCGAAATTATATACCCGAAAACTACTCGTTTATTCAAGAAATGTACATTTAGTTCTTTAAAGGACTGATTGAGAACAAATTTCATTTAAGACAAAAATATCTATCTTCAATATTGTACTTGAGTTTTGGCAATTTTTGGTTATTTTTAAAAACACAGAGAATCTCTGAAAATGGAAGCAACATAAATGTTCTACAATCCTTCGTTGCATACAAGGAGAAAATTTAATGAAAAATAGGGGCCATTTTTTAGAAAATAATTTTTTTAATTGTCTTTTTTACGCACAATTACGCAAAAAACTGAAAAAATGTACATAACATCATTTTTGCTCGAGAAAAAACGAGTTTATGTGGCCAGAGCTCCCTGTTGAAACAGACCTAAATGTGTACTTCCTATCCTGAAAGGTGCGTAACTTGTTCTAAATACGATCAGCTGGAGAGAAAGTAACAGTGCCCCCTTATTCAAAGCAAGTAATAGATTACATGAAAGAGAGGAGAGAGACAGTCAGACACACTGAGATACGGAGAGGGACTTCCAAAGAGTCGAGCAAAACCGGACGTCTGTAGGGACCATCAGGATAGGGTTACACACGAGTCACACAAAATCGGACGGGTAAAATTGCCACGTCTTCTGAATGTGAACAGTTCTGTGGGGTTATATAGCAACGGAAGTCGGCTACCCCTCAAACTGGAACGATGTTTGTTAATTGCGAGAGACGGTGATGGGCATAGAGGAGAGCATAGAGAAGAGGAGCGTGGAGAGAGCGAGGAAGTGGGGTGGTGAGAGAAAGAGAGGGAGAGAGGCAGGTGCAGGAAGGAGGGAAGAGGCAGGTGCACTCACGGCGTCGCCGTGCTGCACGACGGGGCAGCCGCTGAGCACGGTGCCCGGGCGCGGCTGCTCCCACAGCAGGTGCTCTCGCAGCAGGCGCGAGCGGTCCTCCCTCTTGGCCGCCTCGTCCAGCTGCCAGGCCAGCCCGCACCACGGGCCCCCGCACGCGCCCAGCGACTCCAGCGACGCCGGCACCATCGCGTTCTCCACCGCCTGCCGCGCACCCCCACACCTCCCCGTCGTCCTCTCTCGCTATTTCCTTCATCACGCGACGTTTCTCTCCTCCTCTCATTATATCTCCTTCTTTCTCTCAATCTGTCATTATTTCCCTTATGTTGCCTTTCTGTTCTCTTTCTCTAGGCTGCAGTCGGGGGGTTAAAGCATGTCGGACTAGTCTGCTGTCCCGCCGAGGGGAGATACCTTACAAGAAAACCCCTGCAAAGCGACTCCCTCGCACCAGATGTGACGTTCCAGAGAGGGAGGAACATTAGCACTCCCGTGATATAAAATTCGCCACACCAAACAATCAAAACTTTGTATCTATACTCTTTTTTAATGACAGACAATTAATAAATATAAAATGAAATAATTTATGCCCTAATAAGGTGATATCTTATAGTTTAAAAATGTCTAAAAATAAAATAAAGGAATAAAACAAATTAAAAGACTTACAAGGATTATAATAACGAGGATTTTCCGAATATTTGGATAAATTCTTAATACATAAAATGTTATTCTTCATCTACTTGCTAAAAAGACTCGAGAAGAAATAATGAAAAAAATTAATCAGTTTTTGAGAAAATAATTTTTGAAAAATCGACCACATTTCATTCAAAATTTCGCAAAAGCAATTATTTTTTTCGAAAAATTGTGCACGAAATTAATAAACTATCTTTGAAAAATACATTTCATTAAAAAAATATTTAATTCAATACCAAGGAAGATGCCAAACATTTTTGAAATTCTCGGAAATTCAGAAAGTAGAAAGAAAATGCGGTCTGAGCTATTTTGAGAGTGTTTTTGGTATATCCGAGATAATTTTTTGAAGAAAAAATGCAGCCATTTTTTTTAATTGAAAATGTCGTTACAGCGTCATGTAAAGCGCTATTCAAAATCAATATAACCGTTTCAAATTAAAGAGACCGCAAAATCGATTGGGGGAATATCGGTTTTTAACAAAATGTTGGAGAATTTATGTACCCTTGAACGTTAAAGCACTATCGATCGATTTTCTACGCATGCACAGTTTCAAGTTACGCATCAGTATAGTACATCTGCTCATGCACAGAAAACCGATAGTGCTGTTCGATATGGCGTGCACAAACTCCCCACTGCCTACGGTTTAGTCGTTAACGTTATTCACAGACGGACTAACGGACAGACGGCTTGTCACAAATCATTGTTGAATGTTGAATATTAAGAGCCCCAAAAATTTGGATTCCGACTACAAAAAGCGTTGCCAAAGCGAAACCTTGCAGTGAACGTGCCTGCTCGACGAGGCAGTGCAGCTGGAAAGCGACGGACGCGCTCTCCAGCGGCAGCACGTCGAGGAGGCTGCGGTACAGCCCCGAGTGGAAGGGCTGCAGGCGCTCGGCGGACGCCGCCGGCACCTCCACCACCTCCAACTCGGCCGCGTAGTCCACGTGGGCGAAGTGCGTCTCCACCACCTTGTACAGCGCCGCGCTCACCGCGTCGAACGCCGCCGGCGACTCCTCCGTCACCGGCAGCTTCACCTCCGTCACCACCATCTGCAGGCACGGCGCGGCTCTGCGACGCTCGCTCGCTCACCCTTGAGCGAGTGCTTTTTTCTCTTCCTTTAGATAAGGAGGATAGGAACATTCTTATTACATTTCTTAACCATAAGTGATATTTCCGGCTTGCAAAGTTTATCAGATGCTTAGAAATCGATTTTAAATTGTCCCGTGAAATTGCTTGGTGGAAACGTTTCTCTTACAACCAAGTCTGCCTTTAATGACTGCCTATCGGTTTGACAAACAATATCATTGTGGTAAATACACATCTTTATTGTTATCTCAGTTCTTAGTCATATAGCCATATCTGATCTGCAAAAATGATTTTCATCGATTGCGATTTATAAATTGATTTAGATGATTGTGGACCTCTCAATGTGGGAATGAGAGAATAATCACATTGCAAAAAGTCATTTAAGTCTTATTAGCAGTTATTTAAATAAATAATTATTTATTTAACATTAGAATTAATTTGTATTGAGATTATTAAGAAATGAAGATATAAAGAATTTTTCAAAAAATTGAGTAGTTTTCGAGAGCCCTGCCTGTGCACACATGTAGTTTCCCGGGTACACGCCACCTAGGGTTGAAGGCGTGGCGCGGTATACGCACCTCCTGCAGGCGCGGCCCGCGCGGTCCGTCGTCCAGGGCGAGCGCGTCGAGGCGCCCCCAGAAGGCCAGCGGGCCCGAGGGCGAGGCGGCGGCGGCGGGCGTCGCGGCGCCCTTGACGCTGCGCCGCCCGGCCCGCGACGGCGGCGCGCCCGCCCCTTGCTTTCCCCCGGCTCCGGCCCCGCCTCCGGGCGGCAGCCCCGCTTCCGGGCCTTGGCCCTCCGGCGGCGGCGGCGGCCTCCACACACACACGGCGCACGTTTATCAGCGGGGGGCGCAACTGCGGAGATTAGTAGTGCAATGTGTGAAGACGTAGGCCTCCGCGCCCGCAAACGATAGAATCTTGGCTATCGGGCAGGCGTTGCGACCTAAGAACAGTTGCCAAAGTTTCCATTTGTTGTCTTGCGGCCGTTCTTTTCATTTCATTTTTCTTTGAAGAATGGTGTAGTGTCAAATTTGGCTGCCCTGCGGCAGATAAACGCCGGGCAGACGCGAGCTAGGCTTACATAGTTTAGAGCTTAGTAATACCTTTGGAGTCGGCCTTCCAGTTCAGTTTTCTAAAATTCTATTGAAGTTTTCTAATCGATGGAAGAAGGCTAACAAATCTTCGTTTTGCAGATGATGTAGTGGTATTTGCCAAATCGGCTCAAGAAATGACAAATGTAAGAGGATTATCAAGAACGAGCCGCAAAGCAGGTCTAAGGATTAATATTTCTAAAGCAAATGTTATGTCCAAACACCAGGAAGTGGCAATAGTTATGGATCAAAAACAAAAAGAATAGTTCGAAGAATATACTTACCTAAGACAAATCGTATTCTTTAATAACAGAGGTAAAAAGATCGTACAATATCGCTATCGTGGAAGATGTTTTGGAATCTGGATTTTATCCTCCTAGAAAAAAAAACTAAAAATCAACACCAAACGCGAAGTAATGGATCTTGTGTATTACCGATTTTGTTGCATTGGATCCCAAACGTGGTCACTAACGCAGAAACACAAGAATATGCTGAGAATATGTCAACGGAAGATGGAAAGAAAGATACCCTATATTTCTATTAAATATAGAATACGAAATTTGGTTATTAGAAGAAAAAGTGGCATTCTAGATGCGTCAGAACAAGCAAATGTGTATTAAATGCAAATGGGGTGGGCACTTATGAGACTCCATGGGTCCTTATGGACCCATGCTGCAACAGCATGGAACCCGCGAGTGGGTTGGAGTCGACAATGCCAGCAGGAAACTAGATGGTCTGACTACTTCAAGAAGGTAGTAAGTGTTGAGTGGACTAGAGTGGCGAAGAGCCGTGAATGAAAAACATCAATAATGTGTTCTTGTTATCTAAATAGATGTTGTTTGGGTACTGGCGAAAAGTAGTAAACTATATATGTTCGAAACTAAGATTTTGTACGCCTTGAAGCGAAGGACTGATAATGTACAAGACCAATAACACTTTCTTAGCAAAATAGAGATTTTATGTGTGCTGGCTAATAGTAGGAAGACTGTGCGTGTCCAATACTATCACTTTCTATGTGTAAGGGTGAACAGAGACCGTGAGCAATGGATGAGATGAAGATCACTTTCTTAACTAAATGGATGTATGTGCACTGACGAACAGTGATGAACAATGTGAGTTCTAAACTACGACGTTCTTCATGAACTGGTGCGAAGAACCGTCAACAGTGTAAAAGGTTTAAGAACACTTGCTTATCTACGTAGAGGTTTCATGTATGGCTAGTGAATGGTAAAAGGCCATGCGTGTACAAAACAATAATTTTTTATGTGTATTGGTGAACAGGGGCCGTGAACAGTGAAAAAAATACAGAACACTTAACTAGACTTAACAGATGTTTTAAGTGTATTGGTAAATACCATTGAGCCCAGACTAGCAATCACCGTCCTGAAAATCCGTTCAGATGATGTGATACCTCCCTAACCTAAGTAGGAGCCCTTTGCCCTACTAAGAGATGTAGAGGTTTATAATAATAATAATAATAATAATAATAATAATAATAATAATAATAATAATAATAATAATAATAATAATAACAACAACTTTGGTCATCCACGATGTTGCGTAAAAATGCAAACATTTTAGAAACGGGTGGCCTGCGGCACCGGAGACTGCTCTTGCAAACAAGGGTGGGGTCACGTGATAGTCTATAACCCCCCCCCCCTCCCATGTTCAACGGTGATCAGGTGGGGGCTGAACTGTGGTATAAAATCGGCTGACTCGCTAAAGCCGACGGGCTTTAATATTCTGAAGACCTCGTGCTTTGCGCAAAACTTACGATTCTTGTGTTCTTGCGTTGCACGAGTTGCAGTCATATGAGACGCGCGGTAGAACATCCACTCTGGATGAGGCACCCCCCTAGTAAATGTGGCGTATCCATCGGGATCGGCGATCGGGAAGCGATCGGGAAGTACCAAGAACATGTTTACGGGAGTAGTGTAAGTTGTACACATTTTGTAAATAATTCTGTTGTCACATTTTATTTAAATTTGGCGCCTAACCAGCACGAAACAGATAGAAGCTTCCCTTGATACAAATCCTGACTAAGCTCGTGCATTTTCAAGTATCGCACTCACACGATGGGGTTGTTTTTCTTCAACATTCGCGAGCCTAAGCCAGAAAGGAAGAAGAGCACAAATTCAGAACATCTCAGCGTCGCTACCAGAGCGCTGCTCTGTCTGGACAAGCATGCTGTAGTCGCAAGAATTTTAAGGAATTAGAAAAAATTACAGGAAGATGTTTTTCGTTGGCCACGGTGGCAGAACAGCACTTAGCCGCCGCATTGTTTCTACACGGAGCAGAGAGTATTTTCGGGGAGTCAAGAGTTTTTAGTCATCATTCAAAATCTGTAAATTATTGACAATATTTGCCGGTCACGTAATGTTAGCTCCTTGAATGCTAGGCAGGTTGGCACAAGCACCTTAAACATGATGAAATCAACTTGCATGAGCCACGCAATTTGAAAAAAAATGTGAAAATTACGTAAAAACAGATGACATATACTATCAGTCTGAAAATATTAAGTGTTTGCAAATAGATTTTAACGCTTGTGTCTGCTGACAACATAATTTGTTCTATTTCACGAACCAAAATCACTGGTTGCTGCAGGACACCCCTGACGACTAATCACCAATTCAAATTTCATCTTTATCTCTTTGCCAATAATTATTTTGATAGCTTAACGTGTAAATAATGTTCATGTCTGTGTCGCTTTCTTCCTCAATTTCACAATGGTGACCGAAACATTGGTAATTATGCCTAGGATACGAAGTTTGCCGACAGATAGACACGAAACGCAAAGTTTTCACACAAACCACCATTTTCCTTTCACCAAACAACTTTTCTCTGTTCACAACTTCAATAGAAAAAATATATATATTTCTTTTGTAATGCAATCTATTTCTTAACATTAGATGTTCAAATCATTTCATTCGCAATGTTTGAAAACATTTGTAGTAGTAGTTTGTTTGTTTTTAATTTTGGGTGAAGAGGTGTTAACAGCACAACGAAAAAATGCAATTCGATTGTTGAATCTGTCCTACACCTTTGAAACTAATGATTTATTTCATAATGCAATGTCTTGATACAAGGTCAAATCTTTAATTTTATTCGAAATATTTGTAATTTTTTAAATATTATTGTAGTTTAATTTTGAGTAATTTCCAGTTAAATTTTCAAGCGATGGCTGAAGTGTTAGTAGAGTGGATGTGGTGTTTCCAACAACGCGAGATAAGCGCGATTTTCTCACGGTGGCGGGGCGACCGCGACGATCTTGACCGCGGCCTCCAGCTGCACGCCCGCCTCGCCCAGCGCCGCTAGCTCGTCGGGGCGGCCCTCGAAGCCCAGCAGCAGCACGAAGGCGTCGGGCCCGCCCAGCGGCGCGTCCATCTTGAGAGACGGCGGCGGCGCCTCCCCCGCCGCTGTTCACAGCGCACGCAACCCCACTCAAGTCAAGTCAACTCAACTCAACTCAACTCAACTCAAGTCAAGTCAAGTCAAGTCAAGTCAACTTAATTCAATTCAATTCAAGTCAAGTCAAGTCAACTCAACTCAACTCAGTCAAGTCAAGTCAAGTGTACTCAAGTCTCTCCAAAACGTTGGGCTGTTCGAAACGTGAATATTACCACACGTGTTTACTAATAGTTCGGTCATTTCATTCATAAATTCAGGAAGATTATTGAAGATCGTTATATTTTGAACTAACTTTTATAATATAATACATTTCTACATATCTGTCATTTATATAACGTCATTGAAAGGTTTTTTTATTCATTTTTGTTCTAACGCTTGGGAAAATGTAAGCAGTCTCAGAGTATTTAAATACATTGCGTTGAGGCATGACATTACATTAATAGAAAGATCAGAGCCCTTTTGTGTTCTTAAGATTGTTCTAAGATACAAGATTTGTTTGTGATAGATGCCCTCTGAGTTTAATTTTTCACATTCGGTTGAAAGTCTTACGGGTGCACCCGGACTCAAAATTTAACATCTACATTGATGTTTGCGGTAAAACACTCACAAATATATATTTTTATAAAACGTGAGAGTGTACATTCTTGAAAAGATAAAATTGATTCCACTCTAATTTTTCAAACCACAGAAATCACTGAGAAATTGTTTCGATTTGTCAAAATTAGCCTTGTCCAGTGCTACATATATATCACGATCATTAAGTAGCTTCCGTGGCAGGAGTCAAAGGAAACTTGGAATTTCGGGAACCACCGAGTCGTAAATGCGCTCGCTAATCTTTCGTACGCAATACTGCTACCTTCTTCAGGCCTGAATGCATTCGGCAATGGGCATTCAGCAGTGAGCCGATTTGAGACTTCATTGGTGTAACGGTTAGCGTATCAAACTAGTATAACCCAAGTTCGCGGATTAAAACCCGATCAAAGCCGTGGATTTTTAAGGGCGGAAAATTCTTCGTACGGCTTCCTTCAGACGAGCCGTAAAGCTGGCTGTCCCAGGTTGTAGACTTATCATTGCATGTAGAAAATCCTCCAGCCTAAATGAAGCCTCAGAGCAAACATTCAAATCGCCCGAGTCATACCTCCTTTCTCTGTCACACAATGAAAGGAACGTAGAGGAATTTGCGTGGTCAGGCGGAAGAGCATGCCTCATGCCCTTAGCCTCGCTCCGGAAAATAAGGCATCATTGAATTGAAGTTGGTGCTGGTGCTGGAGAAGGTGCTGGAACGGAAGAACGGTGCTGGAGAGCGTGTTGGAAACGTGTTGTTGCTGGCGTGGGATTTACCTTGCTTGCCACTCTTCACAGGCGCCGCAGCCGCCATGTTCTTGCCCTCGCCCGCTTTGGTCGACTCTGCACCCTGGAGTGACAGACAGACCACCATCACTCAAGCTGATATTCTCAACCCAACAACCAATCTCTCATGATTAGTACCGAAGAAAATGTCGTGGAGTCAGCAAACAATAGCTTGTTATTCTGTAATTGTCAGCTGTATCACGTATCTTCGACGTTTGTAGGTAATGTTCTAGATTATTGAAGAGTAATTAGATTAGGATAAGGTATCATTCAATGGCTCGTTGATAAGGATACGTGTAGAAACAAGCTAGAACATGTTCGCTATGCCTGTGCTAGTAGTTTTTCTTTCCATGAAAACTTTTTCTACCAGATATCTAAATTCACAAAGGAACCGTGGCTCCTGGCGAAGTTTGTAATGCAAATTATTTTCGTTGCCATATTGAAACAAATTCAGGAAACGTACGGCCATCCACTTCGAGGAAAATGCAAGAACTGGACTTCAGGTGTACGTATCGCCTGAGCGTTCGTCAACGCGGAACGAAGCGTCTGGTGGAGGAGCACTTTCGTACACAAATCCTCCGTTTTACTCCGGTCCACTTCTTTACCCACTCCGGGCGCGTAATCGATAACTCGTTCGATGAATTTTCAATCAGAAATCGAAGTGGAAGACTAGCGTTTTTCAATCGAATTCAAATCATCGTCAGTTATCGCCGACATCACCGAAGCTCATTTCTGGGTATGCCCTAACTTACATTCATTCCGTGGCTAGGAGATGTAGGCGGTGGGTAACAACCATTTGAGCGTGCTACCTCTTGCTGTCTATGTCGGTATTTAAGCTAAGTATCTCCACGACAGAGAAAATTCTACTGGTCTCCACTCTCAGTTATTTCTCGTATTTTCGAAAATATAGATCATAAAAGATAGTTCTTGTCTCGTCCCAAGCAAAAATTGACTCCATTCTCAAAAGTTGGTCCCTCTCAACACTGGTTTATCCAGCAAGAAGTAGTGGCCGTGGACCCAATAAAACTATCAGCCCTCAGCAATTCCGCTATGGTCATATCTCATATGAGTGAACTGATGGGTGGTGGATGAAAGTAATACGATTTTTACACTGGGGTAAATAGGATTTTTCTATCGAGGAGACATATACCAGATGTAGTGTAGTGTACAACAGACGTAATGTTTTCTTATAAAGAAAGTGCCGTTATTTTGATTTATGAAAGTATCATCGTCTTGAAAGTGGGGGGGGACTAGAGTTATTGGAGCTCCTCTCCCCTAACCAGTGGGTTACTTTGGCAGTCCCACTGGTTATGAATAATGAAGCAATGGTGCAATGTGAGGTTGGCTGGCAAAAAGGAAGAAAACAAAGAAAACCAGTTGTGAACTCAGTTTGTCTTCAAACTGAGTTCACGACTCAAAAAACCAAATTCCACATTCATTGATCTGGATTTGAACCCCGGTAATGAGAAGGCACACTAAGAAGAAACCAGTTTGACAGTATGGAAAAGAAATGAACTTGTCGCACGATGGAATTGCAAGAGGTAGTGTCCAAGTGCAAAGGAATGAAGATCTATGTCTGCAAATGCTGAGCGGTTACACCCTGCGGGTCTTGAATCGCTCCTTGCACCGCAGGTGAGTGGGGACATAATGAACTGCATATTGATGACTCTGTATGAGGTAGTGTCGAAGCCATGTGAAACGGAATTCGGTGCGGTCTCACAATAAAGCTTGTGAATCGTTCCTTACATCGCAGGTGGGGAAATAATGAACTGCATATTTATGACACTGCAAGAAGTAGTGTTGAAATGCAAAGAAATGAAGCGTGGTGTCTGCGAAAGCGGTGCGGTCTCACTTTGAGGCTCTTGAATCACTCCTTGTACCGCAGTTTTGGGGAAATATTGAACTGCATATTGATGACACTGCAAGAGGTAGTGTGCAAGATAAGTGCAAAGGAATGAAGCGTCGCGTCTGTGAAAGTGGTGCGGTCTCATCTTGACACTCTTGAATCGCTCCTTGCACCGCAGGTGGGGAAAAATGAACTGCATATTGATGACACTGCAAGAGGGAGTGTCGAAGCCAAGTGCATAGGAATGAGGTGCTATCTCATATTGAGGCTCGTGAATCGTACCTTGCAGCACAGGTGCGGAAATAACGAACTTCATATTGATGGCACTGCATGAGAGAGTGTCGAAGCCAAGTGCAAAGGAATGCGGTACGGTCTCACCTTGAGGCTGGTGAATCGCTCCTTGCACCACAGGTGCGGAAATAACGAACTTCATATTGATGGCACTGCAAGAGGGAGTGTCGAAGCCAAGTGCATAGGAATGAGGTGATATCTCACATTGAGGCTCGTGAATCGTACCTTGCAGCACAGGTGCGGAAATAACGAACTTCATATTGATGGCACTGCATGAGAGAGTGTCGAAGCCAAGTGCAAAGGAATGCGGTACGGTCTCACCTTGAGGCTGGTGAATCGCTCCTTGCACCACAGGTGCGGAAATAACGAACTTCATATTGATGGCACTGCAAGAGGGAGTGTCGAAGCCAAGTGTATAGGAATGAGGTGCTATCTCATATTGAGGCTCGTGAATCGTACCTTGCAGCACAGGTGCGGAAATAACGAACTTCATATTGATGGCACTGCATGAGAGAGTGTCGAAGCCAAGTGCAAAGGAATGCGGTACGGTCTCACCTTGAGGCTGGTGAATCGCTCCTTGCACCACAGGTGCGGAAATAACGAACTTCATATTGATGGCACTGCAAGAGGGAGTGTCGAAGCCAAGTGTATAGGAATGAGGTGCTATCTCATATTGAGGCTCGTGAATCGTACCTTGCAGCACAGGTGCGGAAATAACGAACTTCATATTGATGGCACTGCAAGAGGGAGTGTCGAAGCCAAGTGCATAGGAATGCGGTGCGGTGTCACCTTGAGGCTGGTGAATCGCACCTTGCACCTCAGGTGTGGAAAAAACGAACTTCATATTGATGACACTGCAAGAGGGAGTGTCGAAGCCAAGTGCAAAGGAATGCGGTACGGTCTCACCTTGAGGCTGGTGAATCGCTTCTTGCACCTCAGGTGCGGAAATAACGAACTTCATATTGATGGCACTGCAAGAGGGAGTGTCGAAGCCAAGTGCATAGGAGTGCGGTGCGGTCTCACCTTGACGCTCTTGGACTTGGCCTTGCGCGGCGCCTCCTGCAGCGCCAGCTCCTCGGGCGGCAGCACGTCGCGCAGCGTGGGGTGCAGCAGGCGGTGCAGGCGCTGCGCCTCCTCGATGTCGTCCTGCGCGCGCCGCCGGCGCCGCAGCAGCGCGTCCGCCTCGCGCAGCTGCCGCATTTTTCTCATATTGTTTAGGTGCATACATTTTTCATTTAATGTCGTTCAACATGCGAGATATTGCCCGAATATCGATGTACAGGAAATCGATTTAAAATCAAAGAGGCCCTGCCGAGCGCCATCTCTGTCGCCTCGTGTGCTCCTAGGCAGTGCACTGAAGCCACGCTCTTAAGCTCTTTTACTGAGTTTACTCTTTGATGCTTTAACACTGGATCCCCATTGTTTTTCGTAAGATAGTGACACCGTCTTATACCACATAGTGGTTGTTCCGTAGTGCCGAAGTGGTTCTCGTCACAAAGCGGGATGGGGGACCTCGCCAGCCTTGAAAAACTCTGAGAGGATAAACATTTTCTGTCATCGTCAGAAACTAGCTTATCTTAATTTTATAAATTTTTAGTGTTATTATGAGTACACAAGTTCAATTATTGACAATATTGAATGCATTTTAATGGTGTTTAGCGAATTTATTTTCATTTCACGTGTGGTGTTTATGGATTCCATGAGTGTGAATGATGAATTCATGATATTTTGTACGGTGAATTATAATTAATTTGTTTCAGTTCTGAATTTTGAAAATTACTTTAAAACTGGGGGTTGTAGCTTCATTCCATGGAGCTACAACCCCCAGTTTCGTGAGGTACCAGCCACTACTGTTCGCTTGATACTGTTTGACACTACTTAATTTTATTTTAGTCATTTTAACAATTGAATAATTATATTTTCTGTTTAACTACAATGTGTAAAACTATGTTATTACTTAAGAATCAAATAATAAATTGCTGTAACAACGTCAAGAAAATTTTTTAAGTACCAGGTTAAACCGAAAATGAAAATCGGTATAACCTAAATCCAGGTATTTTTAAAATAACCGCCATCCTTATACAAAACTAGTAGTAGTGCTAAGACAGCACATACTTTGTCTTCATTTCTAAAGGTTATGTAATATTATGACACCAATTCAACACTCCTACCCGCAAAAATATTTTCTCATTGTCAGATTTGAACTCTCACATTTGAGTTTGTTTTTACAACACTGCCAAGAACACAGAAGTAATACAAGGATTGAAGGTTTCCAAGAGGGAATTCAAAAAAGATAGGGAATGAATGGAAGGAGGATATGTGCAAAGGAAAGTGCTTGAAAGCAATTATCGGGAAGTCAGAAAAAAAGGAAATGACGAAACAAAATGACGAAGAAATAAAAGGTAAAGAAAAAGACGAGAAAAAATTGAAGAGAAAATTAAGAATGTAATAGATAAAGAAATAGATGAAGAAGCAGAATGAAAAGAAGAAGGAAGAGAAGACGAATTAAAAAAGAGGTAGGGAAGAGAAAACGAAGAAGAAGAAAGAAGATAAGACGACGAAGAAAGGGATGAAAAAGGAAAAAGAAGAGTTGAAAGACAAAAGAGAAGAAGAAATAAGAGAAGATGAAAAGGGAAGAAGAGATGAAGAAAGAAGAAGAGATGAAAGAAGTAAGAGAAGAAGAAATAAGAGAAGATAAAAAGAGAAGAAGAGATGAAGGAAGAAGAAGAGATGAAGAAAGAAGAAAGAGAAGAAACAAGAGAAGATGAAGAAAGAGGAAAGAGGGGAAGAAGTGACGGAGCACGAGCGGAGAGTGCACCTCGAGCAGCGCCACCTTGACGGCGAAGGCGGCGAGGGCGGGCGGGAGGCCGCTGAGCGGGTCGTTGCGCACGGCCTGCGCCACGGCGTCGCGCAGCAGGTGCCGGTACTCGGGCGCCCACACCGACTTGGTGCCGGCCAACCTGCGCCCGACACGCAACCCTCCTCTTGCTTCAAAGCGGCTCAGCGCCACGTTCTTTTTTAATTACCTCTTTGCGCACGATGGGCGCCAATTCACTCAGTTTCTTAGTAAGGAGGAAGATTCGTTAATGATGTTCGTCCCAAATCGAATTATATGCCGGTTGAAGTGAGACTCCGGTTATAGTAAATCTCGACTAACGGTTTTGGTTCACTATATTCTAGCAGTTCCTGCTTCTCCTCAACATGTGATTTGTCTATTAAATGAGAAGGAGTAAAGGAGAGGAAACCATATTCAGAATATTTATTTTATAGATTGAGTCCACATAACCTAGCGGGTACGGGTAAGACGTTTGTCTCAGGTACACATAATTACGAAGGATTCTTACTCATAACCCAATTTTTTTCCAACAGAAAACTGTTGAGTTTCTCGGAAACTCAACAGTTTTCTGTTAAAATCAGTTCAAAATCCCGCATTTTCAGAAACACTCAAACGCAATTTTCTCAAAAAGGCTCCATTTTTTCTTCAAATGTTTCAAACGGATAGTGCTAATTGCATTGTTTAAGATGACATAGAAGTACTTTTGCTGTATTCTATTGTTTTTATCTAAAATTACACAAATGTAATAAAAGATCTCTCTCGCCTTTAATATGCACAGTTCCAGTGATTTCTAAACACTATTGTATTTGAGGCTGAAAGTGCTTGAAAACATTTTATATAAAGTTTATCAAAAACTCGATAGTTTTCTGAGAAAATAGGATAAATTTTCGCATTTAGAGTAGCCCATAACCGCCATTTTCTTAAAAAGGGCTCCAAATTTTCAAATAAAATTGCCGCATTCGGCTAGGTGGAACCATGCGTGATAGGCCTTACCATGCATAAAGCAATGAACACATCGGTATGAATTTGAATTTCTGAATATACTAGGCAAAAATCCTTAACGTAAATCCTCTATACATAACCTATGGGTGTTGACCTTGGCAGGGTGCGTGCGCTACGCGCGTGATGTTCTCGCCTGACATGGATGCCAGAGACTTTCTCTTTCGACTAATAACCTTTCGCGGGCCACAAAAAAATGGCGCCGCGAGCCGCCAGTTGGACAACCCTGGTATACGCAAATATGTTAGGCTAAAGGAGTCTACAAAGAAATGGTCATTACTTCATTGCGGAATACGTATGGTTGCCGAACGCGAACCGCAAAGTAACCCTGTCAAATGAATAGACAGTAGAGAGTTTTTGCACATTGACGCTTAAAGATAAGCGAACACAGCTATGGTCACGTGGCGCCTGGAACACTTTTCCCCACCCTGTAGCAAACATAAGCGTTATCTGGACTCGGTTCGGTTAGTGAGGCTTCATAACGTGTACAGAATCGGTTTCCGGTTATAGTTGCTTAGGTTTCTTTGTACACTAAGAAGGTCGACAAACGCAGACTGAGGTTTTCTGCAAAACATAAAGCAATGCCATTAAAGGAAGTTTTGACTTCCACTCTATATGAGGATGGAAGCCAGTATGGAGGAATATTGAAATTTTTGTGGTTTCGCAAAACGGGGAAGCCCTTTTAAATAATACGCCATTCAACGTTTTAAATTTTATTGACTATAATTCTGGGTCGATTCGGTTCTAAGATTTCATGCACAATTACATTTTCTACATCGCCTATGTATGGGAAAAAAAGAACCGTTGGTATATACCTGATCCATGATACTGTAACAAGAACCTTTGTTACAGTATCGTGAATCTGGTATACTCCAACGGTTCTTTTTGCGGTGATATCAATATTCCCAAATACACATGCTTCAATTAATTCTTTCATAGCAGGAAGCAATACATCCAAAGAATAAAAATGAGTGGACACCTGGCCACACCTGTATTCCCGAAAACAAATGATTACCAGGTAAATAATCGAAGTACTAAATCGAAACCACTGTATACAAAATGAAAAAATCGATAATATAAAATGGAAACGCGTCACACTTAGGTGTAACCTAATTCTGTTGCTAACAGATGTCAGCTCCTTATAAACGGAAGCGGACGCGATGTGCAAAATCTCTGTCTTTGAGTGCTACATAAGAACCGTCGTTACGTTATTTATACGTTAACGTTATTAAGCCGTTAACGTTATCAGTTCCGGTTAAGTGCAAAATCTCTCTAGTCCTACCGGCCGCGACGCGCTGCGGCGTCGGCGCCGCCGCTGGCCGCGCTGGTGAGGGTGGCTCCGCTGACGCGCTCCACGCTGCGCGCGCCGCTCCGCCGCCCCTTCGCCGCCCCCGCCCCCGCCCCCGCCGCCGGCCGCACCGACGTCCGCGTGGTGCGCCGCCGCGTCGACGCGCGCCCCGCGACTCGCGCGCGCGCCCCCCGCGCCGTCCAGCTCGCCCACCATCTCCGCCCTGCGCGCGCAACGGCTCGTCACGCTTCCATCCATCCATTCGTTATTTTAATGTTTCAAGGTGCGTCGAATAGTGCAGTTATTAGTTCCGAACGTGTAGTAAACCTTTTCTCCCTGGATTGTTTGATTGATATATTTGTTATTCCGAGCTCTTCAACCGCTAAGGTCACAATTCCCGTAATTATAGTGCGGGTGTTTATTGCGGGAGTCGGCGATGTTCTTCCTCCCGCTGAATGGCGAAATCCCGCGCCGACTTACACGTCGGCTAGCAGGGTTTTCCCAAACCAGGTACCTCCCATCTGCGAGGCACCGCCCCAGCTGGGACAAACTTTAAGCTCCCGAGTGGTCGTCCGACATGTGTGGTGGTGTAGCGTATATAAATGTGTGAAAGTAAGGACTGAGGATAGGACAAGGAAGAGAAAGGAAATATCGCGCGCCGTCGTGTTTGTTAGGGTACTGCTCCGGCATTCGTCTTGTGTTGATCGGAGAAACCACTGAAAACCAACAATAGCTATGTGGTTAGTGTCGAAACCCCAACTACTGCCGGGACTCATACCCATAGGACTTCCCGGTCAAAAGCACTGTAGTGACATCAGTTGATGCGCTGAGCCATCTGAGCTGGTTTACCCCTGGAAGAGGTGGCTTTCCTTCCCAGCTAGAGTATTAGGGCTGACGCCGTCCTACACATCGTTTTCTCTCCATTATCTCCCCTAGCAGGGCAGCGCCCCGTCCAAAGAAGTTACAAAGCGGAGCCCGACAAAGCGCTTCCACTCACTTCTCTGAAATTCAGAAACTTCAGCGCCTGTTTCCGGTTAAGTAAATGACCTGGATTCCACTTCATGTCTTCATGTCTGGTACCCACTTCATGTCTTGTAAATATGATTTCTTTTGCCTCAGATGATCTGATAAATATAAATACTGTAACGAAACTCGAAAATTACGCATAACACTTTCTACGGCCCACAAACTACCCAACATTAATTTTGCAGCCTGTTTTCATTCAATGTTTAAATTGTTTAAAACGGTTTAAGAAATTTAGAGATTTGTGAAATTGTGGAGGGAGAGGCGGGAGAATTGGTAAAGTCCTGACCAAACCTGTCGTGAATCCGCAAAAAAAAAAACAACGCTCAAATCGCAAAAAAATCACACATGCCGGATAGAATTTGAATCTCAGTACGCAAGATGTGGAAGGCGGGTTATCTGAACTCTTCACCAATGGTCGCCATAATTTTTTGTACAATAATATAGCACATCGGTGGCTTAGAACACACATATTCTACAATCCGTTAAGTCGAAAAAAAAACAAGTTTGAAAATTAGTAAAGGTTACTTATACTTACTTATGGATCATCAATATTTACTTTCTGGGTAAAAACATGATCTCTCTTATAAGGACATACAACCTCTAGGGAGATATGAAAGAGAAGCTTCCGGAAATTATATAAAAAATGACCAAGAGTGGACATACAATGTTTGTGCACTAAGCCATGGACGACGATTTAATTAAAAAGTTTGAAAATGCTATGGGTTCTTCACTGACGACCGAAAACCTCAAGATGCGCGTAATTAAACTGTGTGCAGAACTGAAGAAAACGTGTCCAATTTGCACTTTGTCTCAATACTGCTCACACACAGGTTTAACTGTTTTTGAAGTTAAATAAATAAAGCTGGCGATTTTCTGCGACACATTTCAACACCTATATCAACTGGATTGCAAAACATAGTGGCAATTTTAATCCAAAAATTCAAATTCAATTGAATTAAAATAATAAACGAAACTTGGGATACCTGTTAAGAACGTAGAAGAAGGGACGAATTTTGCCCTGCCTGATCGTGTCAGCCACACTCTCGACGAGGTGCGTGCCGCTCGGGGTGGCGGGCGCCATAGTCGCCACCAGGCACCTCCACTGGTCGTCGCAAAGCGGCCAATCGCGCAGTTCTGTCAGCCATGGCGGATCTGGTGGCTTCGACGAAGGTAGTGGCTGCCGGAATTTGTGGAAAATAGTATATGCTATTTCCAGGGCCGAATTAACCAGCAGGCACGTTAGGCAGAGCCTACTATAAAGCCTCCTGATTATATTTTTAGAAAAATGATTTTGGGGCTAAAAATAAATAAACAATGCATATACAGAATTATCGATTTTTTTAGTCTTAAAAAATACTTACTTAATTTGTACTTTTTAATACAAATTATTAGTAGTTATTAGTACGTTTAGGTATTGTGGCGTTACCGAATACATTATAATTTAAAAAATATTAATTTCAATAATTTTCCAATAGTAGCCTGCCACAAGAATCTCTCTCACGCGGCTCTCTGCGGCGCCAGGACCTTTCAACGCGCACGTGACCCCCTCCCGATTCGCTACGCGCAGCTGCGACCCTTCCTTTTGTGTAGGCGAACCGCCGGCCACCCGCGACTTACGTAGGGAAAAAATACCCCCCTACATCAGTGGCCAGTTTTTCACAATCATGTTGCATTATTCTTGGTTGTTGTTTATTTTATCACCATTTTTATGAAAACAGCGCATTCTTAGAGAATGTCCCAAAGTTGCTAAAGGAACGCTAGTTCCATGCTAAGAAAGGGCTCAAAATTCAAAAGAAATTACTACTTTACTCGTCCATTTTTCTTGATACTTTAGATCACATTCCGTCTCAATATATTTACCTTCAAACCTCGATATAACAGAATAGTTACACCGTGGTTCAGACTCTTAGAATAACAGGTTTCTGAACGCCGAGTAGGGCTGAAACGCTTCGTATAAATTCCTAAATTACTCCCGTGACATATATGTGAAAATAACTCACCTCTTCTTCCACCACCTCCACGTCCTCAAATACAAATCCAAAAGATTCAATAGATTCGGCATCGTCATCATCGTCGTCGTCGACAAAACTTGAAGATCTTTTGACTTTCCTCCTGGCTGTTCTTTCCGTCATGATGATACAGTTTTCTCATTGCCTTCTGTGACACACAGGACGCCAAATTGATTGTCGATTGTCACGTGCGAAAAAAATGAAACGAGAAAGTAAAAGCTTGTTTTTGTTTTAAATTTACCCAAGTTTGTTCAGCAGTTACGCGTAATACATTTAAACTCTTAAAACTAAAACTTTTTAAAACTGCTTCATAACAACATCTTCATGCTCTTTTATTTTGAATGTGCCGAGTAACAACCAATGGGGTGGTGTGTCAATAAAAAGTAAGCAAAGCTTTGACTGGTAATTTTTAGTAAAAGCTTTGTTTTTGCTTTATAAAAAAGAAGCAAAAGCTAATACTCATTAGCAAACGCATTTTCTAGTACCTAAAGCGAAATTTTACAGCAAATGACTGAAAAGTTGTGAATAAAAATCAACTATTTTTTTTAAGCAAAAGCTAATCATTTTTCTAGTGCATCAGTCCAGTGTCTTAATATTCTTGAAGTGTGTGTCTTTATTTTACAAAATGGCTGCTTTTATGCATATTCGATCTCGCAAATGTCACTCCACGCGAATGGAATGTGCCGAAAGTGATTGTTTTTCCTCATATCGGTTTATTCAAGAAAATGTGCATTGGGTAGCTACTTATTTCTTTGGCGAGTCATACGAAACGAGGGGTGGAGCGTCATCGCCCATTCAGGTGATGCAGATATTTCTTCGCTTTGTTAGTGATCCTGACTTCCAAGCAGATGTAGCAAGAGAAGAAGGCATACCCCAAACAACTTTTCGAAACAATACCATTTGTAATGAACACAATGCTAAAAAAAAAGCTTTTCAATGGGTTAAGTTTCCAACGCTCATGAACCATGCTCGGGAAAAGCGGATAGCTTTCCATGGGCATTGACTTTGTAGATTGCACACGCGTGCCAATAAAGAAACCTAACTTATCATAGCGAATGAAGAGTTCGCTTTTGTAGATACTCAGTGGCCCGGAACCCGGATCTGTAGGAGACAAATACTCAAACGGTCTGACATTTATGAATTTATGAACTAACAAAATAGAGACATAGTTTTACTTGGAGACATCGGATACAGCATAATGCCGTGGCTGCTTACACCGTACAGAAATCCTTCAACACCCAAGGAATAGACAGACAATAACCTCTTCGCTAAGGAACGCGATGTTAGAACGATGTTATTTCCTTCCTGAATTGTTCCATGTATTTTCCCTCAATTAAATGAAGGCTTTTTCTTTGGCTAATTTAACTCTTGACACCTGCGATTAGTTAAAACGTATTTTGTACTCGTAATTTAATAGAGTTAAAAAACGCCCCTGATTACAGTCGCTCTCATTATTTTGGATATCTTCTTTAGAAGGCATGTTGAAATTGCTCACATTTTGCATATTTAATACCTGCAAAACCCTAAAACTTGTAGGTATAACCAACCGTAAAGCGTGAAAAACTTCACACATTCAAAACGTGAACGTAAGCGATTGAATACAAAAACAATAAACATGGACTCCTGCATTAACCAAACAAATTCTACAATTTTCCAGATTTAGCTCCCTAGCATTAGCAAGAGTTTATTCACTCCGTAACGGAAATGCTAGTGCTAGGAGTAGAAACTAATTTGAAAATTTTAATGCTAACACTAAATGCTATAAGCTTTTGCTTACTTTTTATTCACATCATTGAATGAGTTGATCTTAAAAATTGAATTACAGAAAGCAACCTAATATCCATGGATTAGACCTAAAGGGACCCTCACACTGGCAAAAAGTTGGCGCAAAAATTTGAACATTTCCGTTTTGAGCAAAAATATTGAGAGTGTGAGGACAAATATTGTACAAAAAAGAGGTATTCAATAATTTGTGGGGCGTTCAAAAGTTTTCTGAACGTTTAGAAAATTTTTGCGGACCTGTCAATATTTTGTAGCATGAGAGCGCAGTGTGAGGGTGCTGAAAAAATATTGCGCAATATTTCATTAGTCTATCTGGCGCTGTCTCCATTTCTTCTCCATTGTATTGAGGTAAGCAACATACATACTAGTTATTGTTTATAATTAGCTACTAGTTCGAAGAATAAAAACATGTTTCAACTGTCTTTTTCGTAGATTTTATTTAGCCGTGACAAGGGAATGGTTGGGACTCAAAAAAATTAAATACCCCCCTACTTTACCATCGCCTAATTTAATAATTAATACAAATTAATGCGTTATTTTTGTTTCACTTCCTCACTCCTAAATTTTAGTAATTCTTAGTATTTTAGTAATTTTACCATTGAACACTGCTTTCATATGGTCAAAAATGTTCGATTCCACGTGTAGAAACATTTCTGTTGTAGGTGTATAGGTCGCTTCCGACCCTTTGGGAAGTAAAGTCTGTTAAATACAAGGACAGGGACAAAAAGGCCAAGGCGTGGACTACGTTATTGGAGGTAGTCCAGAGTGCCAGATTGACCAGAGTGCCTCCTCTTCCAATCTGCCCCGCCCACAAAAATAGAAAAAGAAAAACGTTGATTTGAATAACAAACAGACAGCTAATGAGCTTCTTGAACTACCATGCTCACGACTTCGACAACCTGCCTCTGCTCATGATCATATTGCTACAACTTGGGCAAAAGAGATCGAAGTTATGACACCTGATCAGCTGGTGTATGCCAAAAAATTAATTAACGAAATTATGTTTGAAGGACAAATGGGTACTCTTCACCGCCATTCAGTGGTCATCAATGCGTGAAACATTAAGCACTCCTGTCTGTTTCCATTCCAGATCGACTGAGATCAGCATGTCCGAACCATCACCAATTAATGAAGCCTTCGATACCTTGTACGAGCCTCATTCCACCAGAATAGTAAATTTTGTTGTTCGCAACAATTAGAAGACCCACCCCAACGAGGACGACACGAAGATACGCGTTCGTACTTTTCCAGTTTCCAATGAACTCGGACAATCGAACAAGTTTTTTTCACATTTTGTTTTATCCGCAAGTCATGTTCTTTTTCATGTTCATTTTATATACTTATTATATTTTAAGTAGGTAAGATTTTAAACTACGAGTACAACTTACTAATTCTACTATTACGTACTTAGTTTACAAATATTAAAAATTTGTACTCATATTTGTATAATGCGATTTTATATAGTAGGACCGTATAATACAGTTTCATAGAGAACTTACTTATGTAATAAAATGTTCTTTAAAATTACAATACTTGCAGTTTTCTTACCTTTATACAATCCTTTAAGCATGTGCAAAGTGCCTCGCATGTCTCCATAACGATTTGGCTGATAGTGGTCGGAGCTACAAGGTGGTTCAAATATGACCGGGACTGATTTTTTTTCAAATACCCCGACATACGCATTAACTGCGCCGCCTGGAGAGAATCTAGCTACAACCCCCCACCTCCCTCCTTTGCAGGTTAGAACCTGTTCAGTCGCGTCTGGGTCTTGCTAGAACGATGAGTGAACAAAAGGTGCCGCGGTGCTTGGAACAACGCATTATCATCAAATTTCTCGTTGGAGAAAACGTTCAACCGTCGGAAATTTTGCAGAGACTCTAAAAACAGTACAGGGAAGAGTGCCTCTCACGGACCCGTGTGTTTGAATGGTGTAAGTGTTTCAGAGAGGGACGAGAGCGCGTTGAGAATGAACCTCATAATCGTCGGCCGCGAACATCCATAACCCCAACAAACATAGATCGTGTTAATGCGGTTATTTGTGAGAACAGGCGCATCACTATCAAAGAAGTTGCATCAGTAATTGGCATCAGTGTGGGTAGTGTAGAAGACATGATAAAAAAACACCTAAAATATAGAAAAGTGAATGCTTGGTGGGTTCCACGCACTTTGACGGACGAGAACAAATTGATGCGCATGCAAGCTGCCAGTGTTCTTCTAATGCGGTTTGAAAATGAAGGAGATGCATTTTTGAAGTCCATTGTAACTACTGATGAAACGTGGGTTCACTATTTTATTCCTGAGTCCCAGCAGGCAGCACGTGAATGGCGACACGCCTCTTCTCCAAAACCCAAGAGAGCGCGGAAGATCCGTTCGGCGGGAAAAGTGATGGCAGCATTTTTTTGGGACTGGATGGGTGTTATCCATGTAGACTTTCTTACAAAAGCTAACACCATCAATGCAGCTTATTATTCAGAACTTTTGGAAACCGAAATCAAAGAAAAGATCCGATCCAAACGGAAGAGAGGTGGGAAACGGGTAGCATTCCTTCAAGACAATGCACGGCCTCATACTGCTAAAACAACCATGGCAACCATCAGAAAATTGAAGTGGGACCTTCTACCACATCCGCCGTACAGTCCAGATTTGGCCCCAAGTGATTTTTACCTTTTTGGACAGCTTAAATCACATTTGCAAGGCATGCGATTTGCGGATAATGACGCAGTCATCCACAGTGTTCGGGAGAGGATAGGCCGACAACCAAAAGACTTTTATGAAAAGGGCATTAGGATGCTCCCAGGACGTTGGAAAAAATGTATAGAATCTGGAGGGGAGTACTTCGAAGAATGACATGTACAAATAAATTTTTGCTAATAAAGTATTTCGTAAAAAAAATCAGTCCCGGTCATATTTGAACCACCTTGTATGTACGATGGAAATTTCAGGTTCTCAAAGCTGTTCCCAGATGCTAGGAAGCGCAGAGTGAGACTCAACCTTTCAGTTGACGAAATCGCTGTCCTCATTCTAGTATCACGTTTCTCAATGAGAGGGCAAACCATGCTCAACAGTTGCTCAAACACCTCTTCATTCATCCTCAGGAAATTTTGATAAAGTGTAGGTTCCAAGCTCAGTTCGCGAAGTAGGTTACGATGACCATGGGTCGGTCGCTTCTTTAATTTCAGACCCACACTCTTTTCTTCTTATTATTTAAAGGCTCCTTCAACACTGCACACAATGCAACTACGCTACTTTCAACCTCCGGGCTTGCCCTGGGCAAAGAAACATACACGGCTATGGCCGAGTACAATGCGATGCTTCCATCACGAATGTTTAGTTGACACTGAAATTGTGTGCAATATTTTTGTGTAGAGTGAGGGGTCCACGACTTTTCAATATTTTGTACAAAAATAAGCTCAATATTTGTGCTCAAAATTTTGAGCGAAATTTTTGCCTGTGTGAGGGCTTCTTAAGTCTGCTATTTAATATAAATTGCTTTAAAAATAAAATTATTTACTATTTAAATTGTAATCACATAACTCTAAAAATTATCTGAAATTTCTAATTTTTTTAAATGTGATTTTAAAACTTGTTTATTTTATGCACTTTTTGAGAGTTTGGAGGATCTTGAAACCTTTTTACTGTAGAACTGTAATTAGGATATAACTCAACCGTCATTATCCAAGTAGATATTTTGGGAAAAATAAATGTATAACCTACTACATTTATTATGTGAATTTTTCAGCAATCCAAATGTTTTTATATGTGCCATCAATAAACCTTAAGTGATGCATATTTGCTGTAATTTATAATTTTTACATAATACTAAATGTGATCTATCGGGCACAAAATTATAAAATATACCCAAAATAAAGACATTAAAAAAAACAACTAAAATTTGCAAAATATTCTTTGAAATAACGAATTTTCTACCACTAATTCAATATTTTGCCATAAAACAAAGATTTTAAATTTTAGACCATTAGTTACAAAAAAACAGCAATTGCATATTTTTCTTAGCTGTCATTAGCAACTTCCATGAAGTACAGATGGATTATCCACTGTATCATCACTGAATCCATTAACCATTGTATCCATATCCACTGTATCCATCGATCATCCTAAACATCAAATATCTGAACTTACATTTTCTCTGAATAATTATTTTTTTATTGTTTACCGTATACTATACATATTTATTTTCTTTTGTAATACTGAATATTGAGAATGATCCCGATATGATTGACAGTGATAAAATAGTAACAAGATTCTGAACTATAGACAATTATTTAATTTCAGTGAACTTTGACAAATCCTATTCAAACCCATTTTCTGTACAATGTATTTTATGTATGGCATGCAAAAAGACTTCAAGACAGAATTTCTTTGCTTTGTCAGATAATGACAATGAGAAAATAGAAAATACCAAGAACAAAACACAGAATTCAAAAAGTAACACATAACACCAACAAAAAAGAAATTAAATAAAGGTTCAGTAATTGAAAATATTTTAAAAAAAGGTCACCGAATGTTCAGTAATTTAAAATTTAAAATTATTTATTAAATTAATTTAATGCAAATAAAATTATGTATTTAAAATATTTGACAATTTGACCCGCAAATGTCTTGTATGTTAGTTTAAATACAGTAAATCCTTTTTAGCATTTCACAAACAAAATTTGGGTCTTGGCAAAGGAAATATAATAATAGGCTTATACAGGTGACCGGAAAGGAAACATTAAAACTTTACAAATAAGCTCTTAAGACAATTTGAAGCATATTTTGTCTAATAAACTTTGTGAATATTCCTAATAGTTGAGCAACTAGAAGTCTCAAAAGTTGTTTTGAAAATATGCTTTCTAGGCAAACATTTGCATTGCAGAAGCATAGAAACACTGTAGAAAAATATAAATTGTTTATTATCTACAAAAGAAATGAATATATTTGTTAAGAAAGAAACATTAACACAGATATAAAAAGGCATCCAATTTGTACCATTGTACTGCTTTTTTATTTCTTGCTTAATTTTTCTTTCTGAACAAATATATTCATTTCTTTTGTAAACAATAAACAATTTACATGTTTCTGGAGAGTTTATATGCTTCTGCAATGCAAATTTTTGCTTAGAAAGCAATTTTTCAAACAATATTTTAAGTGCTTATTCCAGCACAATCATTCGGAATATCCACATAGTTTAATGGACAAAATATGCTTAAAATTGTCTTAAGAGCTTAGTTGCAAAGTTTTGATATTTCCTCCCCTGACACCCTGTATATAACAATCAGTTAACACAAATTTTTATATCACAAACACCAATTATTTTTGTGTATTTGAATTCACATAAAAAGGGGTTTACTGTATATAAACAAGGAATATACAGTTATCTCATTGCAAACCACTTATAGCAAATTTTTCATCCAATGAACGAAATTATTATTTACATGTTTTTATGTAATTAATGAGTGTTTTTTGTTCAACATGAAACAACATACACAATCAAAGAACTTCAATGCGTTTGAAAAGACCATAGTCAATTCAAGCGTAACAGAAGAGGAGGCCAACTACCCTTACTCATTGAACTTTTCTTTTCTTCGTAATATTTCATTCTAATTGTACAACAATTTTGTGTACAGGGTAGTTTTGTACATTTTTGGCTTCTTTCAGCTGATTTTGTATTTTTTACACAATTTGGAATTTTTATAGAGAAGAAATAGTTTAAATTGGGCTTTTTTCTACACTTTTCAAAGATTGATTTCAAAATTGTTTAGCATTTTTGTTCTGAAATTGTCTGTTACATTTAAAAAAATTCCAATTGCATCATAGTTTGGGGAAAATTTAAGAATTTGCCACAAAATTCATTCCAAATTAACTAAGTTATACTATGTTATAGTATGTTATTATACTAATTTCATGAAGTTTATAAAATGGCTTATGGCCAAAATGCCACAGCTCAAGCAGAAAAATATTTTATTATGAAAGAACCGTAAGATATATTGAAATGATTTTATAGCATGAGAACTTTGCTTGGCAAACAAGTAATAAATCAATACAGTAGCAGCCAGTAGGTCACAAATTAGGATGAGCAGCATGTATGTTCAATTTACTTCTTCAAAATAATTCTTGAACGAGGAAAACTATAGCATGTAATGTATAACTGATTTGCACATTTTGAGGTTTTAATCTTTGTCTAAGACAACTTTTCTATTACATTTTTTGTAACAATGTTACCTTAACCATTTACTGATAACAAACATGTCTGTTAAGTTAATCAGTCATCATTGGTCATAGTCTGTTATTGCCTTTCATCCCTTTGGCCAGGGACTCATTGCCATTAGATCCCCAGGGTTCCCTGGTCACTCATCCAAGAATCGCCAGTGTCTTGAATTGCTTAACTTTCATGACTTAGAGTGAAGTTAAGAAATTCAGCTACGGATGCTAGCAAATTATTTTTATAAGTGGTTTCCAATGGCAGTTTGGCAGTTGAAGCAGCAGAAAAATATTTTCCTTGCTCCTTTAAATTTGTATCAGAGTCATTTTAAACTCTAACTTGAAAATTAAAAGAAAGATTACTTTGAAAAATGGTCATCACACATATTCAAGCAGGAATATCCACAATGTCTAGCAAACCAATTAGAAAGATGGTTAAAATAAAATGTCAGTATCTCATAAAATTGTATTTCTTATTATTATTTAATACTAAAACAAACAAAAAAGACATAATTTATTAAAAAAGTAGCTTTTCATCAAAAAGTATGAAAAACTAAAAGTCTAATCAATCAAGAAAACTGTATGACAAGCACATTTTCCCTTAAATCTTTCTTTATCATGGCAATGTCTTGATGCAATGCTTTTTACCAGGTTTGTTGCTGAAAGTTTAAAATCTCAATATATGTTTTAAACAGGATTAGGACTTCATTTGGTAATTTTGCTGGCAGATTTCAGTTCAATTTTAGTTATATATCAATGTAAAATAATTATTCTCTATGTGTGTATCCATTACTTGTTTTATGTTCCATGGTATAATACTTGATCATTGTTTACAACACGTAGATGATTCAAACAATGAAAATGTGTACACAATTTTAAATTGCAGGTAAAATCTTTTTTGCATAACTGTTTTAATACAAATTAGAGACTAAACTAGGTATCAATAATATAATATTTATTTCATGACAAAAATAATAATACATTAGCATCTTCCATATTGATTTAGCTTCATTTCCAATACACTCTATTTCGATTGGTTTTTTTGTTTGATTTTCCTGGATCCAAAAAGCAAAAGCAGAGATAGGCCTTGCTTTACTTTTGAATACTAAATTTCTTCATATCAAACATCACATGAAGTTTTTAAGATATAAAAGCATGGAAACAGTATACCAATACTGAATTCAGTGTCCTCTTCAGGTAAAAGCTAGCTGAGTGTAGGCCCAAGTCTCCACTTTCAGAGGGCTTTGAAGCTCTAGTAAAAATTAATTTGGTGAAAACATAGAAGTTCACAAATCATTTTATAGCACAAAATAATAATCATAAAATTCATTACTGAGATATGACCATGATCATAGGTATATTGTTGATTGTTACTTACACTTAAATGATTTATACGAAGCTTCATCGATATATGACCCTGGATGTTGTCTCCATTCTAATATTCAAATTGCCTTTCAAAACAAATCAGTGTCTAATAGAAATCATTATCAGTAACACTGCTTGGAAGGAAGTGGTTTTCATCAAGTAGGCATGAACAAGAAATAAACTTTACAAATACTGTTGATTTTGCTTTACAGAAATCATGTAAGAAATAGCTGTTAGCGCCGTTAACATCTTTTGTGTGTAAATTAACTATTTAAGTACTACCTATTTAACTATTATTTAATCTAAGATATTTATTGAGTTGGGCCTAATTAATAAGGACAATAACTAACATCAAAGATGCTGATTTACAAGCTGATCAATAAAAACAGAGATGAGAAGACATGTCGTAAAACAAAACCAACCAAGATGAGGGTACTCTACAATGACCTGAGACCCACTAATTGAGACTGGTCGAGAGTGGTATGAGACAGAAGAAATTGAAAGGAATTAAGACAAAACATGAAAAATGTTTATTATAAATTTTTATGTATAAATTAGTGAAGTGTTTAGAAGATTTTTGAAATGTTTAATGACTCTTGAAGTATTTAGTACATTTTTGTACAGACAATACCATTGAAATGTGTATTATTGTTGCTATTAAATTCTAGTGTAATTAATGTGTATCAGGAACTGAGGAAAGAAATGGTAAATTAGTTGCAGCTATGTTTTTTTTTTTTTCACACAATTGAGTTATGAGATATAAAGTTCAATAAAAATAAAGCTAGTTATTACCAACCCTATGCTTGCCCCATGTAAAGCGGGAGGCCTTATCCTTCAATAGGCTCTACAAAGGCTCTAATAAATAAAGAAGTAAATTAATTAATCTATAATGATTCAATATATTATGTAATTTAATTAATTTCATATATTCAAATCTTTATTATCAATTACATATTGTTTCCTTTATCTTTATTGTAAAAAATACTTTCTACTAACAATTGTTTTCTCTGTGGGCTCACAAAGTACAAAAATCAAGAACTATTCTGTTTGATGAGCACAGTGTATGAAAGAATAGCAAATACAAAGAATAAAGGCAACATTCAAAGTGTTATTTAGAAAAATAGCATGCAACTTCTGGAAAGTCAAATAAACATCTAATAATACATTCACACACTAATTGGTTTTAGAGCAATGGAGAAAAGAACATATCTTGATGATTCGTTAAAGTAAAATAAAACTCATATCACACATCCAATAATGCTATCAGAGCACAATAGGTTTGGTAACAACATTAAAAATTCTTCCACCCATGTTATCGATCTGTTTTAAAAATATTAATTCAAAGTTACTAATGCGTATGGGCATTAACTGAATTGTTCAATTCTATCTTATTGATGTATCTTACAACACATCTGGGAAATAAAAATTTTATTTAGCCATCTTATTTCCCAACCTTAGCTGCTTTACTTACTCAAATACTGCTTTCTCAACAAAATTTATAAAGTTTATTTTTAATTTATTTGAGAGGACAACAGGATATTAATAATGAAACTTTCAAGATTCAAGGGTTGATACTTTCACATTTTGTGCCAAAGACCATTTCAACAGTAAAAAATTTGTTGAGGTAGTACTACTTTTACATTACTTGCTTCATATGTATCTTTTACTTATATTGATGAAATTAACATTGCACTAATAGTCTCATTTAATCTCTGGACAGAAGATTGTAAATTCTAATACATAATTGAAAACGACAGGGATTCTGATTGGAATAAGAAATGTAAACTTCTTACATGTAACACAAATCTCGGTGAGATTGATAATTTGGTATAGATCTTCAAATTGTTGATCATTATTTCTCAACAAAATTTATAAAGTTTATTTTTAATTTATTATTAAATATATGATCAGTAAGCCTTTAAAAATGTTGGACTTCATTTGAAAACATACTGTTAATTTAAATTTGCATATACATTGCTCATTCTGTACAACTCATTAGTGAAGTCCAAGCTTATTCATTGCTTCCAGATCAGGTCGATGAGCACTAATTTCATGACTAAAAGAATCAAAACTGTTAAACATGGTTTCTTCTATATGGAATTTAAATTAAATTTATCTAATCCTTTGTATAGTCATAATCAGGATGCTGATTCTAATGACATGTCATTTTTTCATTGGTGCATTCTAAACATAGCTAACTTGTAAATAAATGTTTACCACTACATATAGGTGATAGAAATGTATAGTTATTTGTTGTTGTTTTTTGTTATTTTGTATCATTTTGCAATTTTTAGGTCATTTTTTGGACCTTTAAATCATGTTCGTCATATTCATGCATTTTGTTTCCTTTCCATGTTTTTCTTAGTGAATGTTTTGTGAATTTACAAAAGCATCAAAACTAAGTTTTCATTGTACCATCAGTTCATGACGAAATTCACTACTGCAGTGGACTCTGTTTTTCGAACTTTCAAAATTACATGGATCTTTGGTAACATCTTCTACCCTTCAAAATTCATGGTTGAACGATTGGAGCTAAAGATTACATTTCCTCCTAAAATGCAGGCTTTATATTAAATATAATTTTATATAAATAAATTGTATTTATATAAAAGTATTGAATTCCATGAACTTGTAAAATTTATTGAATAAGTACTAATTTTGTACTAATTTCTTAGTGTTCTTTTGTAAAATTAGGCCATTTCTCTCATATTTTTAAGTAATTTTATAGCTCATTTTCAAAGAATTTTTAGGTCATCAGAAGCCAAACCCTGGTCATAATTATAATGATGAATCGAAGAGGTTGGAACTGTCCATGTTGAAATCCACAAGAATTTTCCATGATGATTTATTCATGTTTATGGTCTTGACTGGATCAGGTTGGAATTCACTGATGTCTGACTGATTTATACCAAATGTAAATGGATTTAATATCAAGGAAGCACCACTGCTTAGTGAATACAATTGTTCAACACAAACTTTTTCACTTCATCAGTACCTCAACTTACTAGATTAGCTAATTTATTTATTACTTCTCTTCTTCTTCTTCTTCGACGGTTTCTACCCCTTAGAGTTTGCCGTTTTCGATTTCCATAATTCTCGGTCCTCCCATTGACCCTCTTCCAATCCTTTCTCCTCCATTACTTCATGTATATATGTCTTCCAGGTTAAACCAGGTCTACCTCTTCTACGTCTTCTTTTAGGTATCCAATTTACAATTTGTTTTGGCCATCTCTCATTTCGCATCCTCTGGACATGTCCATACCATTGAAGAGCTTTATTTTCTAGTCTTCTGGTTATGGTTGTTTGAACCCCAGCTCTTTCCCACCCCACTTCGTTTCTTATTTTATCCAGTCTTGTTATCTGCAAAGATCTTCTCATAAAGTCGAGCTCTACTGACCGTATTCTGTCTCTACGGCGTTTTGTTAACGGCCACATTTCTGCTCCATATAATATAATACTTTCCACGACACTGTGGAATATGTGTCGTTTTGTGTCTTGCCTTAAAACACTATTCCATATAAGGCCATGCAGAGCTTTAATTGCATTCCTCCCCATTGCAAGTCTAGTAGTTATATCTCAATTTTCCCATCGTCAGTAATTACAGTCCCAAGATATTTAAATTTTGAAACGTTAGCTATCTCGTCATCAGCGATATTAATATTAGAGGCATCTCCTCCTATGCATAAATATTCTGTCTTTTTAAGGTTGATTTTAAGTCCCCATTTCTCGTATTCTTCTTTTAATTTGCGAAGCATATACTCTATATCTTCCCAATCTGCTGCCATAATTACCTGATCATCTGCAAAAAGCAAAGAATGTAAGCACTTGTCATTTATGGGAACTCCCATTTGAGAACATTTCTTGTACCAGGTTTCCAAAGCTTGTTCCATATATATATTAAAGAGAAGTGGCGATAAACTACATCCTTGCTTTAACCCTTTGTTAGTTCTAATGCTTCGGGTAATTTTCCTCCCCATTTTAATGCGCACTTCAGTATTCTGGTACATTTTTGTAACTAAATTAATCCATTTTTCTTGCACTTTCAATCTTTTCATTGCTGGCCAAATTTTACACCCTGGAACACTGTTGTAGGCCTTTTCCAGGTCAATAAATGTCATATATGTATCTATATTGTGCATTCCATTTTTTTCTATTATCTGGCATAAGCAATGGATGTTATCCAAACATGACCTCCCACTCCTAAAACCACTTTGTTCTTCGCTGAAAGTTATTCCTTTTTGTATTTTTTCCTTTAGAATACTAGCGAATAGCCTAGCTATTGATGGGATGACACTAATTCCTCTGTAATTTTCACAACTAGTTTTGTCACCTTTCTTGTGTATGTAACTGATGTATGACATATTCCATTCCTGCGGGATAACACCGCTAACTTCAATTCTGTTAAAAAGATTTTGGAGGTATTCAATTATACTAGAGCCTCCGTATTTTAAAAGTTCCATTCTAAGGTTTCCTGGTCTTGGAGCTTTATTGTTTTTGGCTCTCGCCAAAGCCCTCTTTATATCAAGCCGACTAATTTCAGGTTCCCTTGTTGGTATTCCACTCTATTTTCTTGCAATAATGTTTCGTAGTAGTCAATCCATTTTGTAGGAGTTATTATTTGTATTTTGCTTCTGTTACAGTTTTTTCTCATATTTTTAATTGTTTTCCATGCTTCAGTTGATCTGTTATATCCCAATGTACTATCTATATCCCTACATAATCTCTCCCAGTGTTCATTTTTTTCGATTTTTACTAATTCCTTAACTTCTTTTCTCTTTTCTACATATTCCTTTCGTGTGTCGTCATTCCTATTTGAAATCCATGCCAAATACTTATTTGTACAAAGTAACAAAAGTAACAAAAGTAACAAAAGTAACAAAAGTAACAAAAGTAACAAAAGTAACAAAAGTAACAAAAGTAACAAAAGTAACAAAAGTAACAAAAGTAACAAAAGTAACAAAAGTAACAAAAGTAACAAAAGTAACAAAAGTAACAAAAGTAACAAAAGTAACAAAAGTAACAAAAGTAACAAAAGTAACAAAAGTAACAAAAGTAACAAAAGTAACAAAAGTAACAAAAGTAACAAAAGTAACAAAAGTAACAAAAGTAACAAAAGTAACAAAAGTAACAAAAGTAACAAAAGTAACAAAAGTAACAAAAGTAACAAAAGTAACAAAAGTAACAAAAGTAACAAAAGTAACAAAAGTAACAAAAGTAACAAAAGTAACAAAAGTAACAAAAGTAACAAAAGTAACAAAAGTAACAAAAGTAACAAAAGTAACAAAAGTAACAAAAGTAACAAAAGTAACAAAAGTAACAAAAGAAACAAAAGTAACAAAAGTAATAAAAGTAACAAAACAAACACAACAAGTAACAAAAATGTATTACTGGAAATGATATTATTCTTACAAAATAGGCATTTCCAAATAATGTTAAACGGATTATATATGAGTTTATTTAAACTACATATTGTGATTGTATATTAGTCTGTGGGATCTAGTAGTGTATGCAGCAACATTATCAATATTATTTTCTTTTTTTTTTTTTTTTGTAGTATAACATATTGTTTCATAGTCAAGTAGTTATTAAATATGATTTACATATGGGACTTAGAGCCTGTTGATTAATTTAATCATCGACAGCAAGGATTAGACCTCTTGGTCTGTTCCGTCTCAGAATTGTTCATGCCATCTCTTCAAGGGACGTCCTACACTTCTTTTTCCTTTAGGTACATATTGAAGAATAGTTTTACTTATTCTATGTTCTGGCATTCTCAGGACATGACCTTTCCAGTTTTCTCGATATTTCTTTATGGTATCTATAACCGGTTCAACATTTAGTTCTTCTCTGATATCTACACTTTTTTTGTGGTCTAATAGTGAATATCCTGCCACAAAACGAAGAAATCTCATTTCTGCAGATTCAATTCGGCGCAGCTGATCTGATGTTAATGTCCAGCTCTCACTTCCATAAAGTAGTAATGGCAAAGCAATAACTTTGTAAAATCTGAGAAGAGTTTCCTTTTGCGCATTATGATGTAGAGTTCGCTGTAACGTTCCACAGAAATATGTGAAGTTGTTCAGCTTTATTTCCATATCCCTTGATTTTACATAATTAAAATGATATCCAAGATATTTAAATTCATTTACTTGTTCAATTATTTGGTCATATATAACTATCTTTGCTCTTAAAGGTTCAAGTCCTTTAAATGCCATCACTTTTGTTTTACTTGGTGAGATTTTCATACCATACTCATTAGCAACCTGACTTAACTTGTGGACTGCTATTTGAATTTCATATTCAGATTTTCCTATGATAAGCTGGTCGTCGGCAAAAAGTAATGTTGGGATCTCGACATTATTAATCTTAAAAACATCATTTAAAGTCTTCAACCATTTTTTAATGATCACGTCCATATATATATTAAAAAGCGTTGGCGAGAGCGGGCATCCCTGTCTTACTCCCTGGTTTATATATGCTGATTCTGTTCCATTTCTTAGCATTCGGATCATGATTTTATTATTTCTGAATAATGATTGAATTGCTGTAATAAGATGGGAAGGGAGTCCAATATTTTTCAGTGTTTCCCATAATAATCTTCTTTTAAGGCTATCAAATGCTTTTACGTAGTCAATAAAGACGTAGTATGTTGGTAGTTTAAATTCCCTTCGCTTTTCAGTAAGTTGTGTCAGTACAAAAATACAGTCTGAGCATGATCTACCTTTTCTGAAACCATGTTGTGTTTCAGATATTTGAATTTCAACAATAGGCACTAATCTTTGATTGATAATTTTTGCATAGATTTTATAACAGGAATTTAGAAGACTTATACCTCTACAATTTGAACATTCAGATTTGTCGCCTTTTTTATATAGTGGGTAAATTAGGGCTTCATTCCATTCTTCTGGCACATATCCAGTGGACCAGCAGATATTAATAAAGTTAAGAAGTCTCTGCGTAAATTCATTTGATGCATATCTGATCAATTCCATGTTTATATTATCAGTACCAGGTGACTTTTTATTTTTGGTTGTGTTAATGGCTGCTTTCAACTCATCCATAGAGATCAGATCAATAGAATTACATATATCAATTTTAATTCCTCTCTCTTCTTCTTCTTCATCTTCAGAGGTCCATAGCGATTTAAAGTAATTTAACCATTTACTTTCTGAAATTATATTTAATTGAACTTTATCTCTTTCTTGATTATTTAAATATTTTATAATTTTATATGCCTTACTTTGGTTTCCAAATAAGTCATGTTCAATTTCGCTAACATATCTTTTCCAACTTTCTCGTTTAAGCTTACGGACTTCTCTTTTAACTAAAGCAGATTTTCTTTTATATTCTATTCTATGATTCATATTCCCAGGGGACGAGAGAGTCTTTAAATATGCTTCTTTTTTTTCTTCAATTAGTTGTTTGATATTATCATTCCAAAACCTTAGACCTCGTTTTGAGAATTTCTTTTTCCTTGACCCTATTGCTTCTGCTGCTGCCTGTGTTATAATTTCTTTAATGTTTGCCCATTCTTCATTTATATTGTTACTTACAGGATTAATAATATTTTTCTGGTTGAGTCTACTCTGGTATAAAAGTCTTTTGCTATAATCTTGTAAAAGGTGTACTTTAAATGTTTCTATTTCTGGTTTGGGTTTTAAGATGGTTTTCTTCCATCTCTTTGGGAACATTATGTGGCATCTTACTAAGAAATGGTCAGATGACACATCAAAACTTCTAAATACTCTTACATCCTTGATATTTATCCAAGTCTTATTGTTTGCAAGGACGTAATCAATTATAGAGGCGGATCCACGAGCTGTACATGTGAATTTGTGAATATTTCGGTGTTTAAAGAAAGTGTTAGTAATTCTCAGCTCATTGTACGTGGCAAATTCCATTAATTTCTTTCCATTATTGTTAAGTGTGTATTCACCTTCTGTGCCTACTATATCTTTTATAGGAGTATTCCCTACTCTTGCATTTAAATCACCTAATAAAAGAAGATAGTCATTTTTATTAATCTTATTTATTGCTATCTGCAGTTGTTCGTAGAATTTTATCGCATCTTGGGTTCTCCCCTCTTCTGGTGCGTACAAGGCAAAGACTGAAACGTAACCTCTTCTACTTTAAATCTCATTGTTATTATTCTTTCGTTTATGAAAGTATACGATATTATTCTGTTTTTCAATGTTTTTCTGATCCAAATAGATACCCCAGCCGATGCCCTCTGTTTTTGGGGGACTCCACTGTATATCATTATATAATTTTGTAATTCTGATGAGCCCTGTAACTTTTTTTTGGTTTCAGTAATTGCAGCAATATCAATCCCAGCTTTATTTAATTCCTGTTCTAATTCAGCTTCTTTATTTGAGAGAGCTCTAACATTCCATATTCCCAGCTTTAATATTTCCGATAGTTGTCTTTTATTCGTTTCCTTTTTCTTTGCATATGTTGGCATAGAAGAATCTGTCCGGCATGAATCTTTGAGAAATTTAGCGGAGTGATGTCCCCTGGCCGCGTTGCAAGCGCTGCGCAGGGTTGATTAATTTCAAATCAGATATATACGAAGTGCCAATGATACCCAACCCTCCCCTGAGTCATCTAAGCTATTCACATCTGCCGTACTTGCTTTTATTTAATCTGAGTCACTTGGTCAAAAAATTAAAAGAACTAAGTAACGTACAGAGGAGAAGTATAATATAGTATAGTATAGTACAATATAGTATAGTTTCCGAGATAGACGACAAACAAAGTCGGACCCAAAAATCATCAAGTACAAAGCGACCCCCCTTTACGTGCCAAATTTCGAAAAATCTTATTTCGGCCCTGCCAACTGTTACTCCGTATACAAGTAAACTCCGTATACTTTAAAAGAAATTCATAGGTGCAAACTAAACTTCAATCCGACGCATAGTTTCCGAGATAGACGACAAACAAAGTCGGACCCAAAAATCATCAAGTACAAAGCGATCCCCACTTACGTGCCAAATTTCGAAAAATCTTAATTTCGGCCCTGCCAACTGTTACTCCGCATACAAGTACAACACTTTAAAAGAAATTCATAGGTGCAAACTAAACTTCAATACGACGCATAGTTTCCGAGATAGACGACAAACAAAGTCGGACCCAAAAATCACCAAGTACAAAGCGACCCCCCCTTACGTGCCAAATTTTGAAAAACCTTAATTTCGGCCCTGCCAACTGTTACTCAGTATACAAGTACAACACTTTAAAAGAAATTCATAGGTGCAAACTAAACGTCGGTCCGACGCATAGTTTCCGAGATAGACGACAAACAAAAGTCGGACCCAAAAATCATCAAGTAAAAGCGACCCCCCCTTACGTGCCAAATTTCGAAAAATCTTAATTTCGGCCCTGCCAACTGTTACTCCGTGTACAAGTACAACACTTTAAAAGAAATTCATAGGTGCAAACTAAACTTCAATCCGACGCATAGTTTCCGAGATAGACGACAAACAAAGTCGGACCCAAAAATCACCAAGTACAAAGCGACCCCCCCCCTTACGTGCCAAATTTCGAAAAGTATTAATTTCAGCGCAGTTATCTGTAATTCTGTATACAAGTAGAACACATTTAAAGAAATTGATTGGTGCAAGGCAAACTCCAATCACACAAATAGTTTCCGAGATAGACGAGATTCAATAGGAACCTCAACTGAGCAAGTTTTAAAACGACCCCCTTTACGTGCCAAATTTCGAAAAATATTAATTTCAGCGCAGTTATCTGTAATTCTGTATACAAGTAGCACACATTTATAGAAATTGATTGGTTCAAAGCAAACTCCAATCAGACAAATAGTTTCCGAGATAGACGAGATAAAAAAGGAACCTCAACTGAGCAAGTTTTAAAACGACCCCCCCTTACGTGCCAAATTTCAAAAAAAATTAATTTCAGCGCAGTTATCTGTAGTTATGTATAAAAGTAGAACACATTTAAAAAAATTGATTGGTGCAAAGCAAACTCCAATCACACAAATAGTTTCCGAGATAGACGAGATACAAAAGGAACCTCAACTGAGAGAGTTTTAAAACGACCCCCCCTTACGTGCCAAATTTCGAAAAAATTAATTTCAGCGCAGTTATCTGTAATTCTGTATACAAGTAGAACACATTTAAAGAAATTGATTGGTGCAAAGCAAACTCCAATCAGACAAATAGTTTCCGAGATAGACGAGATACAAAAGGAACCTCAACTGAGCAAGTTTTAAAACGACCCCCCCTTACATTCCAAATTTCGATAAATATTAATTTCAGCGCAGTTATCTGTAATTCTGTATACAAGTGGAACACATTTAAAGAAATTGATTGGTGCAAAGCAAACTCCAATTAGACAAATAGTTTCCGAGATAGACGAGATACAAAAAGAACCTCAACTGAGCAAGTTTTAAAACGACCCCCCCTTACGGGCCAAATTTCGAAAAAAATTAATTTCAGCGCAGTCATCTGTTATTATGTATACACGTAGAACACATTTAAAGAAATTGATTGGTGCAAATCAAACTCCAATCAGACCAATAGTTTCCGAGATAGACGAGATACAAAAGGAACCTCAACTGAGCAAGTTTTAAAACGACACCCCCTTACGTGCCAAATTTTGAAAAAAATTAATTTCAGCGCCGTTATCTGTAATTCTGTGTACAAGTAGAACACATTTAAAGAAATTGATTGGTGCAAGGCAAACTCCAATCAGACAAATAGTTTCCGAAATAGACGAGATACAAAAGGAACCTCAACTGAGAGAGTTTTAAAACGACCCCCCACGTGCCAAATTTCGAAAAAAATTAATTTCAGCGCAGTTATCTCTAATTCTGTATACAAGTAGAATACATTTAAAGAAATTGATTGGTGCAAAGCAAACTCCAATCAGACCAATAGTTTCCGAAATAGACGAGATACAAAAGGAACCTCAACTGAGAGAGTTTTAAAACGACCCCCCTTACCTGCCAAATTTCGAAAAAAATTAATTTCAGCGCTGTTATCTGTAATTCTGTATACAAAAAGTACACATTTAAAGAAATTGATTGGTGCAAAGCAAACTCCAATCAGACAAATAATTTCCGAGATAGACGAGATACAAAAGGAACCTCAACTGAGCAAGTTTTAAAACGACACCCCCTTACGTGCCAAATTTCGAAAAATATTAATTTCAGCGCAGTTTTCTGTAATTCTATATACAAGTAGAACACATTTAAGAAATTGATTGGTGCAAAGCAAACTCCAATCAGACAAATAGTTTCCGAGATAGACGAGATACAAAAGGAACCTCAACTGAGCAAGTTTTAAAACGACCCCCCCCCTTACGTGCCAAATGTCGAAAAAATTTACTTTCAGCGCAGTTATCTGTTATTCTGTATTCAAGTAGAACACATTTAAAGAAATTGATTGGTGCAAAGCAAACTCCAATCAGACAAATAGTTTCCGAGATAGACGAGATACAAAAGGAACCTCAACTTAGCAAGTTTTAAAACGACCCCCCCACGTGCCAAATTTCGAAAAAAAATAATTTCAGAGCAGTTATCTGTAATTCTGTATACAAGTAGAACACATTTAAAGAAATTGATTGGTGCAAAGCGAATTCCAATCACACAAATAGTTTCCGAGATAGACGAGATACAAAAGGAACATCAACTGAGAAAGTTTTAAAACGACCCCCTCTTACGTGCCAAATTTCGAAAAAAAATAATTTCAGCGCAGTTATCTGTAATTCTGTATACAAGTAGAACACATTTAAAGAAATTGATTGGTGCAAAGCAAATTCCAATCACACAAATAGTTTCCGAGATAGACGAGATACAAAAGGAACCTTAACTGAGCAAGTTTTAAAACGACTCCCCCTTACGTGCCAAATTTTGAAAAAAATTAATTTCAGCGCCGTTATCTGTAATTCTGTGTACAAGTAGAACACATTTAAAGAAACTGATTGGTGCAAAGCAAACTCAAATCAGACAAATAGTTTCCGAATTAGGCGAGATACAAAAGGAACCTCAACTGAGAGAGTTTTAAAACGACCCCCCCTTACGTGCCAAATTTCGAAAAAAATTAATTTCAGCTCAGTTATCTGTAATTCTGTATACAAGTAGAACACATTTAAAAAAATTGATTGGTGCAAAGCAAACTCCAATCACACAAATAGTTTCCGAGATAGACGACATACAAAAGGAACCTCAACTGAGCAAGTTTTAAAACGACCCCCCTTATGTGCCAAATTTCGAAAAAAATTAATTTCAGCGCAGTTATCTGTAGTTATGTATACAAGTAGATCACATTTAAAGAAATTGATTGGTGCAAAGCAAACTCCAATCAGACAAATATTTTCCGAGATAGACGAGATACAAAAGGAACCTCAACAGAGCAAGTTTTAAAACGACCCACCCTTACGTGTCGTATTAGTTTCGAAATTAAACGCTTGAAAACAAATGAAGCCCAAAACCCGAAATTGGGGCAAAAAATGGCTGAAAACTTAATTTCGTAGAATCTATCTGAAATCACGTATACAAGTACAACGCTAGACGAGAAATTCACTGGTGCAAACATAACTTCAATCCGACTATTAGTTTCGAAATTAAACGCTTGAAAACAAATGAAGCCCAAAACCCGAAATTGGGGCAAAAAATGGGATAAAATTAAATTTTGTAGAATCTATCTGAAATCACGTATTATAGTATAACTCTAGGCGAGAAATTCACTGGTGCAATCCAAACTTCAATTCGACTATTAATTTCGAAATTAAACGCCAAAAAAAATTAAGCCCAAAACTCGAAATTGGGGCAAAATTGGGAAAAAACTTAATTTCGTAGAATCTATCTGAAATCACGTATACAAGTACAACTCTAGACGAGATATTCAATGGTGCAAACCAGACTTCAATCCGAGTATTAGTTTCGAAAATAAACGCTTGAATACAAATGAAGTCTAAAACTCGAAATTAGGGCAAAAATGGGATAAAATTAAATTTCGTAGAATCTATCTGAAATCACGTAGACAAGTACAACTTAGACGAGAAATTCAATGGTGCAAACCAGACTTCAATCCGACTATTAATTTCGAAATTATACGCTTGAAAACAAATGAAGTCTAAAACACGAATTTAGGGCAAAAAATGGGATAAAATTAAATTTCGTAGAATCTATCTGAAATCACGTATCTAAGTACAAATCTACACGAGAAATTGAATGGTGCAAACCAGACTTCAATCCGACTATTAGTTTCGAAATTAAACGCTTGAAAACAAATGAAGCCAAAAACCCGAAATATGGGCAAAAAATGGGGAAAAACTTAATTTCGTAGAATCTATCTGAAATCATGTATACAAGTACAACTCTAGACGAGTAATTCAATGGTGCAAATCAGACTTCAATCCGACTATTAGTTTCGAAATTAAACGCTTGAAAACAAATGAAGCGCAAAACCAGACTTCAATCCGACTATTACAAACGACTTTCCCCATTACAAAACGACCCCCCCCCTTACGTGCCAGATTTTGAATAAATTAATTTCAGCACTGCTATCTCTATTTCTGTACAGAATTAGAAAACGTGAAAAGAAATTCATTGGTGCAAAGAAACTCTAATCAGACGAATAGTTTCCGAGATAGAGACGAGAAACAAAAGGAACCTCAACTGATCAAGTTACAAAACGACCCTCCCTTACATGCCAAATTTCGAAAAAAATTAATTTTAGCACTGCTATCTCTAATTCTGTATACATGTAGAACACTTAAAAAGAAATTCATTGGTGCAAAGCAAACTCCAATCAGACGAATAGTTTCCAGATAGACGAGAAACGAAGGAACCACAACTGATCAAGGTACAAAACAACCCCCCCTTACGTGCCAAATTTCGAAAAAAATTAATTTCAGCACTGATATCTCTAATTCTGTATACAAGTAGAACACTTAAAAAGAAATTCATTGGTGCAAAGCAAACTCCAAGCACACGAATAGTTTCCGAGATAGACGAGAAACAAAAGGAACCTCAACTGATCAAGTTACAAAACGACCCCCCCTTACGTGCCAAATTTCGAAAAATATTAATTTCAGCACTGCTATCTAATTCTGTATACATGTAGAACACTTAAAAAGAAATTCATTGGTGCAAAGCAAACTCCAATCAGACGAATTGTTTCCAGATAGACGAGAAACGAAGGAACCTCAACTGATCAAGGTACAAAACTACCCCCCCGCCCTTACGTGCCAAATTTCGAAAAAAATTAATTTCAGCACTGCTATCTAATTCTGTATACAAGTAGAACACTTAAAAAGAAATTCATTGGTGCAAAGCAAACTCCAAGCACACGAATAGTTTCCGAGATAGACGAGAAACGAAAGGAACCTCTACTGATCAAGTTACAAAACGACCCCCCCTTTACGTGCCAAATTTCGAAAAAAATTAATTTCAGCACAGCTATCTTTAATTCTATATACAATTAGAAAACTTAAAAAGAAATTCATTGGCGCAAAGCAAACTCCAAGCACACGAATAGTTTCCGAGATAGACGAGAAACAAAAGGAACCCCAACTGATCAAGTTACAAAACGACCCCCACCTTTCGTGCCAAATTTCGAAAAATAATTATTTCAGCACTGCTATCTGTAATTCTGCATACAAATAGAAGACTTTAAAAGAAATTGATTGGTGCAAAGCAAACTCCAATCAGACGAATAGTTTCCGAGATAGACGAGAAACAAAAGGAAACAAGAGGGGCGGTGCCCTGCTCTTGGGAAATGCTTGGCTGAAAATCCCGCGGGCCGACGGGTAGGTGGACCCGGATCTCGCCATCCTGCGGGGATCATCCTGACAACGCCCGCGACACAAACATGCACTACACTTACGAGAATAACGATCATAGCCGTTGATGCGCACGGAATGACTAACACTGGCTCACAGATAACCTTGGCTGCTTTTTGGCGCATGATTACCCAATCTTTTCTTCTTACGGAGAAATTAGTAAGCTGCGAAAGTATAAAGTTGTCGGACCCAAAGGACTTCACACATGTTTCTGTATGTATTATCCGGATCTGATGCCAGAATTGCGCCAACACTTTCCAATTGTTAAGGGGATTCAGAATCGAGTTTTGGTGAAAATATTGGATTTTTGTTTTTTCGCGTTTTCTGTTTACATATTCTTTCCTCTTTAAAACAAGCCCTAAATGAGGTTGCTACGGCAACGGGACTTTTTTTTATTTGAAATGTCACGTGTGCACTAATTTTTTATGTGGAGTGAAATATACACAATTTCTGGGTGATGGAGATACCAAATCATATAAAGCAGTTCAGGAATATAAATTTAATGAGGGAAAATGTTATTATTCACAAATTGGAATTTATTGCATATGTCCAAAAGAAAATGGGTACAAGGTTGATGAAGTTGAAATCAGAACTTCATGAAAAAATATTGAGCGTTGAAAAAAAATGGTCGCTGAATCCTACATTAAAGATATTCAGAAATATTATGGATTTTCAATAATAAGGATCAGAGGAAATCTGCAAGAAATTAAGAAATCAGTGTGGGCTAGTTTTTTACTTACTATCAAGTAAAGAAAATACTTAGCATGGGTTGTATTCGCTGTCGTGCAAATTCCTAAAGGCTAAGGAGTCAGGTGAAAATTACAATCACAGTGATCACTTCCATCTGCCAGAAGCATGCATGACAGAAATGAAATCTATCTTCAGGGTCCTGGTTCATCCAGATTTACTAAAACAAATGTTTGCGTGGAGGAACACAAAATACTAATGAATCCTTGCACAATGTTATTTGGACCCGGCAACCAAAAAATGTTTTTGTTGGTAAGAACACATTGCATATTGATATTTTTGATGCAGTGGCATATTTTAATGAGGGTAATATTGTAAAATGCCAAGTATTGAAAAAGCTAGGAATTAAGAGTGGAGTTAATTGTTTATTGGCAATGAGGGACTTGGATGTCATTCGCATCAATCGGGCTGAGAGAGAGGTTCAAGAAATTTATAAAAAGGCAAGGCAGTCTTCTAGTAAAGCTAAAATAAAATTAGAGGAACTGTTTCAACGGGAGGACAACCCTGATGACCCTTCATATGGTGCAGGAATGCATTAAGGAATGATGAAACCAATCTAAAACTTTAAATGGGTTTTTCCCAAAATGATATTTTTTCAACTAAATGTCCCATTATCTCAGCTTGTATGGAAGATGCAAAGCTCAAATTTTTTCAACATGTTTTGGACAGAGATAACTTTAACACAAGAACTTTAACACAGACTTTAACACAAGAATATTAAACAAAATTTATTAGATGAAAAAATAATTTGACAAAACATTTTTCCTGTTGAATTTCAGCATTTATAAAAAACATTTACAATTTTCACATTTTTCATTCTATCTAAAAATTGATCCGTCTAATGTTAAACATATGTTAGTAAAAAATAAGGTAAAAGTTTGATTTCTCTAAGATTTATGGATACTGAGAAAATGGGTCATCAAGATGATAGAATTTAGCATTGCTGGGATAGGTGATTCCGAACCCCCTTAATGGCAAAAAAATTACGCCACCACCCTGCACTGTTTATTTAAATTGCACAAAAAACACCAATTGCACAAAAATAGAGGCTCGAGGCGCAATTCTGGCTTCATATTCGGATTTAGCGCATTGACGTACATAGAGTAATATGTGTCAAGTCTTTAGGTCGGACAACATTTATCGTGTGCGCCTGTGTAATCAATCAATGGAACCCGCACGGTGTGCGCAGTGCTGGCGCTTTGGCGGGCGCAGGCGCAGGCCCAGGCGCAGGCGCAGTCAGGCACGCAGTGCCCATCGGTGTGCCCCGCGGAGCTGGCGCCCATCTGCGCGCGCTTCCGCAACAAGATGCAGACCTTCAACAACTTGTGCGTGATGAAGGCCTACAACTGCGACACCAAGCAATGTGAGTACGCGCTTAGCCAGTCCCTCCTACCTAATTTTTGTAGGTCGTTTTTTAACAACCGTAGACTTTTAACAACCGTAACTTTTTAACAGCCGTCCTGTGATTGTTTTAAGTGTAGGGGGAACTGTGAGAAGAAGACGCTGGGCAACACACACACACAAACATCTATGCCCTGGGTGGGGTTCGAACCCGCGCCCCTTCGAGCCGAGACAGCCACGGCTCTTTCATCTTAACAACCTCAGCTTTATAAGCTGGCCACAAAGTGTTTGTTTTTCAAAACGTCAATCCGGTTGTGAACAACACTATCGGTCATTCTATTTGTAAGTTTTCCCGAAATTAATATTTCCCGGTCGATCTGGACCGCCTCGAAGCAATGAGATTTTGAAAAACCAAAAACATTCTTTAAATATTCCGGGTACCTTATTACATGGAGCCCATGGGACATTTTAAAAATGTTCTAAAAAATAGCTCCACTTTTTTCTCTTTACATTTCTATAAACAATATCTCTCATGTAAATATTTATCAGCGTTTTTCTTCAATATTGAATTTGTGAGTAAAGGTGCTTCGAATTAGTTTTTATAATTCGAAATATTTCTCGAAAACTCAAAAGTGTTCTGTCGAAAAGAACTCGTGCATTTGCAGAAACGATTTGCTCAGACGATATTTTCTCAAAAGTGGCTGCAATGTTTTTAATAAATGTTTGGATATAGAATCGTATTTTACTCTTCTAAAATACTCGTTAAGTCATATTTTCATTCCACTGGCCGAATAATTGAGAAAATGTGAAAAAATGTACGTGTATAATATATTTGCCGTGAAAATTGGTAAAATATATTTGTATAAAAATATTTCCTTAATATAAATATGAAATTAAATAAAGCCGTTATGTTAACTAATACTTTACTTTAGTTAACTTATAAGTTCTGCAAATATTATGTTCTAACCCAGTTTTTGTAGCGTTTATTAATTTCCCGTCAATTATTCTTGAGTTGATAGATGTGTAATTAGATTGATGGATTTTGATGCTAAAGAAACATCGTTTGCAATGTTGCTACGCGGTGAAAGTTGTACTAGAGTGTTTGAATGCTGACAACTTTATACTAGAAACATAGACCCAAGCTTAAAAGTCACGTATCCATAATATGCACTATTTTATTTACAATATTAGTTTGACCAAATTATGGTAAATAATCGTAACAAGTAAACAAATAGTTCGATCATGTGGTTCGGCCACTTAGGATAGGAGCTTGAAACAAAAGAGACCACAAATGTGGACACTAAAACTGTGACTTCATGAAGCCCGCATAGGGCATAAATATCAGTTGTGTTCGTGTTGTGCCGTGGCGAGTCACTCTCATTCATTATCAACTCCTTCCTTAATACTGTGACCTGACACTAACCCTCTGTGCAATCTGTGTGAGTAACCGAGGAAATGTATCCCTATCATCAGTGGCACAAGCACAGATTTGGGGCAAAGATGTAAATTGCAGGTCCGAAATAGGCCTGTACGATGATCACTTCACAGGGAAAGCCCCCCCCCCCCCCCCCCCCGAGGCGATTCACCCCCATCTCAGTCAGGTTTGTCGTTCAGTTTCCCTGATCCTTCTGCAAATGTTGAGATATCCCCTCGTTTTACTTCTGGGCATAATTGTAACTTCATTATATGTACACGTCTTCTAGAATTCAGGGGGAAATATACACTATGTGATCAAAAGTATCCGGACATGTGACCGAATATGACTTACCAGTTCGTGACGCCCTCTTCTGGTAATGCTGGAATTCAATAGGGTGTTGGCCCAAGACAAGGCTAAGTTACCACTCTCTCAGGCATACTTTCAATCAAGTGCTGGGAGATTTCTTGGGGAATGGCAGTCCATTTTTTATGGAGTGCTGCTCTGAGGAGAGATATCTATGTAAGTCGTTGAGGTCTGGCACGAAGTCAGCGTTCCCAAACATCCCAAAGGTGTTCGATAAGTCAATGGTCTGCACAGGCCAGCGCCATTACAGGAATGTTATTGTCGTGTAACCACTCCGCTACAGGCCGGGCAGAAGGAACATCGATCGTGTTAAACGATGCAATCGCTATCCCCGAATTGCTCTTTAACAGTCGGAAGCAAGAAGTTGTTTCAAACGTCAGTGTAAGCCTGTACCATGATTGTGCAACAAGGGTTGCGTGCCCCCTCTATGAAAAATACGATCACACTATTACACCATTTGGACGTGCCCGGGTTCTTTCGATCACATAGTGTAGTTATTCAAATCATCGTTCTCCATGTCGCGGCCGTAAGCATTATTCCTTTAAGAAGAACATGTTGAGCGTTAAGAGCCCAAAACTGTAGTTGATTTATCCATGAAAATAGGTTTTATTACATCGGAGCGAATTTTTTGTTAACAATCATTGCACAAAACGCTCATTTCTTTCTATATTCATAATTCAGATAGTATATGGCTTAGGGTAGGTATCACAGAATTACGAAAACGTACACAAAAGTTTACATCTCTCTATAGCACGTCACACACAATTTTAACTTTGATTTAAATAAATAAAGATTCCGTTAGAGACCCTGATAGCTCTTTTAAGTGCCAATAGATAGCAGTCGAGAAGAGGGCCATTGATTTTTTCTGTAGGGAGGACTCATTGAGTTCAAAAGACGAAGTAGACACAATTCCATTTTATTTGGAATTGCATTTTTATGGAATTCATCTCGAAAACACTATTTCAAGTTACATTACAATACAAAAACTAGAATATAGGAAAACCTGAATGTTGACCCTGAATGTTTCTCTCAACAAAGTGCTTAAACAAGGTAGGGAAGCGGTTATTTAAATTAATTGGTTTAAAACGTGATATGATTCATTTCAACAATCATTGTACATGAACACTTTCCTTCTATTCATTCTTTTTTTCCAACTTTGTCCTTATTACCTCATTTTATTTCCATTAATAAAATGCACAAATTGCATATTTACAAAAGTGCTGAATACTCGTTAATGAAACTTATTGAATTGAACGTTAAAAAAAGAAGATTTGGAATGTTGTACGGGTTGCATAATAAATACCTAATAACACAAAATATAAACTTAGTTTGTAATTCCATTAGTTATTTTGGTTATTAAATAGAGTCAATTACAAAGCGTTTTAGTATTTTGTTTACGACTTACTTTTACTCTTAACACGTTTAATATTTTTTAAAGATAATGATGGAATTTCATTGTCAGTGTTATTTGAAAACTGTAATGCACTGCGTGATCTTGCTGGATTTTCTGTTTTCAGTTTTTCTACAAAGTCAGAGACGGCAACTGCTGATGAAACTTCCAAGCACGAAGACATTTCGGATTAGAAACAAACTTCAAATTGATTCTGTATTTATACCATACTTTAATAAAGTCGACATCAATGGAAGTTGTACAAGTTGTACAGGTTTTGTTGAATGTATTGTTATGTTATTGATCTGTCTTCATGCATTTCGGTAAATAGACTGACACCAAATACGACGTCACCTAAGGTCTGCAAACACAATCACATCAAGAAGACAAAACTAATTTTCTTTGAATATTATATCAGGATTAATTATATTATTAGTCGCTTTCTGAACTAATATACTTACTGGTCGTACAGGTTTAAAAAAATTTAATTTTATACTTATTTTAAGTACGTAGTTCAGTGTCTCACGACATACTTGACAATGTCAAGAAATGTATTTCAACATAATGTTTATCGAAACTTCAAACACACAATAATAATTGTTTACGAAATAAGTACTGTAAGACAAACTTTAAAAACACGAGTGAAAAATATCCAATTCGAGACTGGACAATAACACTGGTCTAGAAAAAAATCTGTAAAGAACAATGTTTCTGGAAGATAATTTGTTTCTCAATCCTGATCTATTTTCAGAATTTCTGTTTTTATTTATTTTAATAAATTCTTTCCGTTCCAATATTGTCATAAAATGTATCAAATGAACCATTCACTTCAATTTTTTACTGATGTTAAGATTATACAATTATTTTCCAGTGCTTACGAATGATTTTATGAGAATTTTGAGAAGAAATAGGTTTTCCATTATGGCCGCCATTTAAGGTCAAGGGCACAGATTACTTTTTTTATCAAAATGAAAAAATCAAAATTTATCAAATTGTTTATTCATAACACTTTTTTTTATCAAAATGGACCACCTGGTCCAAAACAGAAACCGCCCTGCTTGTAGCGATTCATGGCACAAAATTGATGTCTTTGAATGAGTGTGGCTGCTACTGAGAAACGCCAAAACGGTAGGGCATGGTCATAATCGACAATGAAAACAAATTATTTCAGTAAACAAAAAAATAGCTTTGAACTCATAATCCAAGGGGTATAAAAAATGACACGTTGAATTTAATATGGCGGACAGTGCGAGACGCCACATCGGTATGGCATACAGCTTCTTACACTTTTGTTATCTAACAAACAATAAACAAGGGCACATTTTTGTTTGTTTTTTGCCACATTTAAAAAATTGTATATCGCAACGCCGTCATCTACGTGCCATTGTAGGTTCCCTATTATTCATAACACTGGCTAATTTCAAAAAACGTTTGAGCTTTGGTTTTTCTTACTGGCTCTCGGCGAATGAGGGAATAGAGGAAATGAGAGGGTAAGAGAAACGGAAAGGAAAAGGTGGAGAGGTCGGGAAATGGAGGAAGGAGGCCAGAGAAAGGAATAAAGAATAAATGCAAGAGATATTGTAATATTCATAAGACCTAATGTTGCACTCAACTAGCCCCACGTTGGGACCAGCCAAATGTAATATTCATAATGTTGCTCGGGGGAGGGCGCCAGGTTCAGCTCCTGAAATGTAACTGAATGGAAGAGTTGGGAGGTCAAGAATGAGCAATTGAGTCATTTGTGACAAACAACTGTTTATTCCTGGCACCAAAAGCTACCAGGTAAATTACAATGTCGCAATGGGCGACGCAAGTTTCTTTACTAAAACTACTCTGTGACTTAATTACAAGTGATTAATTCTGCTGGGCCTGAGCGCGGCCACTTGCAGTTTTTCGCCGTTACAATAGTTCAGTGAGACGGCAACGTCTCATAGTTTTCACCAATGGCCGCTGGTCTTCGTGGGCAGGCCGAGGCGGCAGCCTCAAACAGAGGCGGCGGCGGCTGTCCCAGGTCGCTGAACTCCAGCGGTGCGTCTCCTTCTCTGCAGGTCGCCGAATCGAACAGGCTCAGAGGGGCGAGTGTCCACGGGCGCTGACGTAACGGAGAGGCCTGTCACTGGGCCCGGGACGGTAGACGGCAAGGCTGGCAGGCTGATGCGGGATCGGCGCGGGGTCCGGTAGTCTCGCCCGAGTTTTCTCCGCAACAATTTACGAGTCGCGTCCTGACTGATTCGGCTCTGGGGAAGTCTTTTCCCAAACTCGCGTCCCGATCGTGAATGACTGAATAATCAGGCACATTTAGCTACCAAGAAGTATCTTGGAACTCTCCCGTAGTAACAAAAATTTATAAGTCTCTCTCGAAGAAATCTTACACGGTGAAGTCTCCGAAGAAATTTTACAAGTGCCCGAAGAAATTTTACAAAGTTAGTGTCTCGAATAAATTTGACAAGTCTAGCCTGAAGAAATTTTAACAAGTCTCCGAAGAAATTTTAACAAGTGTCCGAAGAAATTTTAACAAGTAAGTCCGAAGAAATTTTTAACAAGTAAGTGTCTCTTCCCACTGTGCATCGCGTTTATAATAGAGCTACGTTTCCCCTTCACAAAATGTTCCTGACACCAAATTTCTCCCTTCCCTCATGGCGAAGCTTCCCATTGGCCGAGGGTGGCTGCGTCGCAGAAATCTGATTAACCAATCTCGTGTCGATTTTTCTGTATTTTTCCGTCAATGTTCTCTGTCTGTCGCTGATTTCGCTATCTCGCTCGCTTCCCTTTGTCAGTTGTTCCAGAAGCTGATCGCAGCTGTCCTGGACACGTGCGCGCGTAAAGGCGCATTTCACGGGTTCCCGACGGCCGGCAGGGGCTAATCGACACCCTACTGTGTTTAGAGAGAAACAGCTCCCGCGAGGCTTCTGGCGCCCGGACACGTGCCAGAACGCGTGCCAGAACGAATGTGGGGAGTTAGCATTGTTCGGAAGAGGCCGAGAAAGGTTTCACTCACGACGTGTCGTAAATGTGTCTTCCTCGCCTAATTGACACCCGGCCCAACTCCATCGGGCTGGCATTCCCTGGTCGCGCGGCTGAAGGAAGGACGCGAGGGTGGCGCTTTGTTCGGCCGGTCTCCGGCGAGGGGGCAGCAAGTATTTTTATGAGGGGGTAATAAACCAGTTGCCTCTGGGAAGAAGACCCGTGCGCGGTCGGGGGGTGGGCCTCCCTGTCTAGCGGAGGGAACCGTCGCGGTGGAGGCCGCGTCCCTTTGACCCACTTCTTTCTCGACGCGAGATATTTCCAGCTGTAGAAATTCATTTGTTATGGGCGATGCCATAATAAAATTATATTTAATTAATCGGTGACGCCACAATATAAAAGGAAAGAAAAACGAAGGAATGTTTTTATTTATTTAATAAAAAACAGTAAAAACTATATGACGTATGGGGAAGAAGATTTGCGGACGTTTTCTTGAGTTCTAGTATCCCTTCCCATTATTTTAACTATAAATAGATGAAAGATGAATAAATGTTTAAAATATAAATAAAATAAATTATAGCAAAATTTAAAAAAGCGACAGATTGGCAACATTTGTAGAAATTAGACATTTTAGAGCTTTGAGTTATAGTTATAGAAAATTCATTTGCATCGGTAAACGATCTCCAGATTTGATTTTTCTGCATTGCTAACAAAATAGTAACACCCACTGCTCTACTCCTTCCACTACAAGCAAAAGGAGAATTCAACAAAACGTTACTGGAGAATGAAACTGAAACAAGCTAAATTAATTAATTAATTATAAATTAAATGTATAAAACGTAAAATTGAAAGAAGGTAATTCTTATTTTTTACTTTTAATCAAAACATTACACGCAGATGTAAAATCAACAACTCAAAATTGCCATTGATAAAATCATGTGTTTTCATCTGACAGGATTCGTAAATAAAACGGGAGGACTTTCTGGGCTCCCACTTCAATATTGTGAGGTTTTGAAACTGAAAATAAGAGGTGTATCAGCCTACGTCGAGAAATGGAACTGAAACAAGATTCAATTTCTTTTATATTAATCTGGTGCTCTTTCATCCTTGGTAGTAGTTTCCTCTTGGATAGAACCAATGTAGGAAATATAATAGTCCATATTGGGTCTCCAGGTGTGGAACCGAGTCCTTTACAATTTTGATGACGTTCTTTTGTCAGTAACCGAGCGCGAACCCAGGTCTACCTCGTTGCTCTTTGCTAGTGCGTAATCCCTGCTCTCTGTTCGTGAGGCGCGCCGCGAGCACCGGAGAGCAGTCATGCGCATCAGAGACAGGCTTGCACTAAATCGCCACAGGGTGACTCTTTACAAGTACGAAAAACGTTTAAATTGATGTTTAATAAGTGCACATATGTTTTTTTACAAATATCACAGTCAGCTTTTTCGTCTATGTTTCTTTGCCTGTATGCTGTATTGAAAGTAAAATATGTTTAGGTAATTAAGTATTCTCTATTACATTGCATTATTTTTATTTATTTAATTAAATGTTACTTCTGATTCTACCCTTGATAAATAAAAGAACATCTGTGGTCAATTTAGAGTGTAGTGAGTTCTAGTAGGGGAAGGAAACTACTCCTTCTATGAGATAGAATAGAAATATGAGATAGCCAGGTTTTCGCCTGAATAGTGTTGACATTTGTCGAGTGTCTGGAGAACTACGTAATCTAGCATCATCATAGCATTCCCTCAAGGACCGGTCACTTCAGTCTTCGAAGTTTTCCAAGACGAACATTTGCAGTTAGTAGTGCTGTGGAAAGTTGTAGCTCACCACTTTAGTGCAATTTTCTTCGGCGTATCTTATTATTTCCCAACAAATGTAGGAGATAAGTTGACATTAAAATATTACAGTTTTTTAATATTACTGAGAATTTTAAATAAAATGCAATGTTCGGTATTACTCACGCAACTTTTCTTGAATGATGATCTTGCTTCCCCCTCTCTGTCACAATAAACAGTTGAAGACAAAAGCTAGCAGCGAACACTGATGACAGCAATCCAAACACATCTTCATTGGCGCGAAATAGAAACTATTTTCTGTTGAAGAAAACTTCTATCCGTGATTTTCTTCAAAAGATCTAAAGAAATAACAGTAGCCGGTGAAGATCCATCACAGGAGATACCTCGAACTCCTGAGAAAGAACGCAAATTATTGAGCAAGTTGCGAAGGCATGACTGATTCTCCATAGATTAGCATTAGTTCATAAAATCTAGTGACCGATTTCGTAACTAATACCCCCACTCTACCCGCATTTCTTCAATCCATCGTTCGAGAAAAGTTGCACGAGTAATACGACATGGTGGCAAAATCTAAGATGCCGTGGTGATTGTAATATGAGATACTTGATTGGTAGCATTATGAAACCGTTTCATATTACTACCAGACTGTTTTAATGACTAAATTTTCTAAATATTGTATGGCTGAACTGTGGATTCAGTATATCTTGAACAGAATGTGGGCCCACAGTGACGGTCCGTAGAGCGCATTCTACATGTGTGATAACTGTAAAGCCATGTGGTTTGTACACATGTATTTCTACTTATTCTATATGGTGTATGCCAATAATGCCGACTTGCAACGTTATTTAACAACTTAAGATTTTTTGCTCTATAAAACAGTACTGTCTTATATTACCACCCGAGTTTCCAATTCACTAGTAGTGACATGATTTAGAAAAATTAAATGTTACATAAAACCTATTAATTCCACAACGTTTCGGTTAATGCAGTATATTTTATATTAAATTTAGGAAAAAACTGAGGTTCATTTTTTTAGATAAGGTTATTCTGGCCCCTGGTAGGTCCCAAAACAAAAAGGGTATTTCATATTGCTACATCATACCCTACTAATTGAACTCTTTAGAATTGCGTTGAAATTTATCCCGGAGAAGCTTTTGCAAAAATGTGGCTCAGAAAGGCGTCTGGCATCGTGGCCTACACAGGAGGAAAATCTCATGTGCAGCGGGGTTTCCGACCGCTCCTCACGCCCCAACGCACGTCATTCGCGAAGCGTGCAATTTCGTCCTCCAATTTTCTCCACGACATCTCAATAACGTCATTAACATATTTGGAATTTGTTTAAAAACCGGGAATGACAGCTCTTCATAATCAATTGACTCATTAAATTCCGGGGTGTTTATTATCCCAATTAGGCCTCCATCCTGGTTCTGAAACGGAAAGTAGAGGAAAGAGGACGTGTAGCACGCCACTTTGAGACGGGAGAATTCCAAAGAGAGGGTGGAGACAGACTCTTGATGTCTGATATTAATGTTTTGGAATATACTAAATAGACGGGAGCTGTGAGGTTAATGAAGACCACAGGCTCGATTATGAGCGACGAGTAAGTCGTAAGGTAGCAGAGGCAAGTATCGTACGAGCGAGTGAAAGGGTACCGCGATACGGTGTATGATATTGTGAGAGATGTTAGTTGTCTGTGAGGCGCCGTGCGCCAAGTACCCATTGTCAACTTTTTGGTTGTATTGTCAATGCACTTTTTCCTAACGAACGTCGCAGTATGATGACCTAAACATTGGCAATTAAACCTAGGAAACGGCGACTCCTGGATGGTCAAGAATCTACTAACTACGGACGCGGAAGCCTCGTCTCCCCGTTATGCTTGTAACTGAAGAGGCTCGAACCCTAGATTTTCTCATTCCAGAATTTTAAGAGACTCGTCTTCCTCAATTTTTTACAGGATGCTCAGGTGAGAAACGAAAAAAATTAAAACTTTACTTTTTAATTTGTTCTAAGAAAAAAATGTTTTATTTAAATATGGCTATTTTTTCTTAAATGTGGCTATTTTTTCTTGGTTCTTCGTATTCACAAAATTAATTTTGTGAAAATGAGAAAGTGAAATTGCTGATGCTTTGCAAAGTGTCGTGATCAGAATATCTTGTATAAAACAGAGCGCCAAATTCAAAACTTAATCAGTGCGCCATTGTCGGTTAAGATCGAAGGATGAAGAGATCCAAGGGCAACTTTCGATCAACAACACACACGAAGTATTCAGCATTCTCTCACTACCTACACACGTCACGTAATTGCTTACGGTCGCAGTCATGTAGACGACGACTAATTAAAACCTTTTTTTAACAACTCAATACATTCAAAATTAGAATTTCTGAGAATATTTGCAATTTCTGTGTTACGTCTAAATATGTTATGTCATAATAATGAAAGGACCTCCGCTTTAATTCTAATTTCTTTGCATATATTACATAGATTAAAGATTTCATTTCTAGAAGACAAAATACTACAAGGCTCCTTTTACCGAGAAATGCTATCAAATAAGCATCTAGACAGGATGAAAACAGGCAGCATATGTTATGTGAGTTTTGTTTAATTCAAAAGGAACTTCTTGTGACTAAAACTGACAGTCGAGAATAGAAAATCCCTTGTGTCTGTGCAGGGAACTGAGATGGCTGTAGAAAGGTCGAGGCTGCTGAATGGCACGAGTGCAACCTTCAATATTTTTCACCCTGGGAAGCAACGTTCGATGAACATCCTTAAATCAGTTTCAGAAAGTCCTGTTAACTTACATACCTTACATTACTGTGCATAGGTAATTCCACGTCAAATAGCACAAATTTAAGGAAAATTTGACCTTGACGACCCAGATTTTAAAACTTTTTTCTATAAAGAGTAAAAGCAAAAATTTGAAATATGTTTTTCATTTTTTTTTCAAATATTAGTTTTCAAGATCTCAGTATTTTCAAAATTTCCGAAAAAATGCTCGCTTCGCTAAAGTTAATCATTTTAACTCGTGTTGTAATTGTGACAGAAATTTAATATTTTGCGACAATAAAGACCAAAAGATGCTCTTTCAATTGATGTGTATATTGAATTCATTAATTTTCATACAAATATTTTTGACCTATTTTATTTTTGTTTTGTTTTTAATTTCTCCCAAACCTCGACAGTTTCAAAATTCTAAACAAATACCAATGAAATTTCTGAAAAATTCTACATACGTGTAGAAAGTTACAAAGTTGGACATCAAGATGATTCAGAGATATGAAATGCAAATGAAAAGTGTACTTGCATTTTTTTGAGGGGTCTGCTAGAGCGCCACCCGTCAATCACGTGCCAATCAGCAGTATACGATTACCCTCAAGACAATTTCACACAGTAATAAGTAGAAGTATCCCTTCACATCTTAGTATGTACCACATATATACATGTGACCATCACAGCCCGATTAAATTAAAATTAAAAAGTGTCAAAGGGATTCAATTAAGTATTAAACGAACGAAATATTTATACGAATAAGAGTATTTGGAACAGTTAATTACGTTTATATTTCTTATACTTCTGTTTACAGAGAATACCTTTAATTTACATTTTCATAAGAAATGAAATTATTAATTTTTTGTGCCTTTTACTGTATTTTATTATATCATTGTTACAATGGTCCTCTTTCTAAGTATTGTTCAGCGTTGCTAAAAATATAAAGTTAATGTTCTTCGTGTTATCATCATCCCTCTAAAAAAATTACTTGCTAAATCAATAGGTTCCTGTCAGGTTTGAAGGCTAGCTATCGAGAATATTACAGTTGCCCCCTCCCTACGTCGCATGGTCCCTTTCTATAAGACGTTGCAAAGCGAAGAAATACCATTCAGCACTCACATTGAAGACATCATTGTGGAAGCATAAACTCGCATTGTTTTGTAATACTAGCTACTCCAAAAATATGTCTGTTAACACTGTCATAATCTTACTTGAAAAGTGCTATGACTTTACACTGGAAAGGGAATTTGTGTCGTGTTTCAGGCATCCAAAAGAAGGTTTTTTTTTAAAAAATACTTTGCTTTCTCTTAAGTATAGCAGAAAAGGATGTAGAATAAGCTAAGACATTAATTCACAGCAGTCTGAATACTATCTGCAAGTACAAAAGAATAATGTTTCTAAAAAAGATCACACTGGACAATGAAAACTCGTGGCGTCAAATTTTATTTCTGACTCGTGAAGCAGAGAGAGAAGAGAGCAGAAGATGTCAAACGATGGACGAAGACAGCAGAAGAAACAGAAGACGAACTTACTCGGTCAGTTTCTTTATTACTCGTATCAGGTGATGCATTATGGTGGCCAAAACCAGCGGTGCACGTTTATTCATCATTGTCTCTGCCCAACATATTTGCGACAATAACGAGTACGGTCGATTCTCACTTTCATGAAAAATCTTCACTTTACTTGTCAAGAAAAGGAGTTTTGAAAATCAGTTTCTTCAATACACAGTTGTTGTTGTTTTTTGTTGCTTTTTTTGCGGCAACCAGTTAATTTTTAACTTCTCAAGAATGCTGGTTTTAACAACTTAAACGTGCACTTCTGCCGCAATTATAGATATTCATATTAAGAAAATGCAAAACAATAGTAATGTTATTAATGATATGTGAATTTATGTTATTAAGACTATCTGTGGATACTAACTTCACAGAGCAACGCACAAATTTCGCGAATTCATCTATTTACACAACTGACTCAGTGTATCAACGAAAGAAGGCTGCTCTGTTTCAGGCAGACCCTAGCAGTGTCAGTTGTTTATAAATAAACTTAATAGTCACATTTCGTCAGAAGACATACATTTGAGACCGTATAAGACTCCGGTGACAAAACTTTTTTTTTGTTATTTATGTGTGTCCCACTTTTAAAATTGTCATATCTATACAGCATTAGTGTAGGAATACACGAGTATTTTTACAATTAATTTAAGTGTCGACCTATTGTAAAAATTTGCATTTTACCAATTTCAATGTATTTTAAATATTTAAACAATATGTTTACAAAAAATATTTTTAGAGCATATGAAAGTACATCTTTCTAAGTTAAATTAAATGTAACTTTTTTTCTAAACGAAACGGTATTTTCGCCAAAAAAATAAACATTAGCGCGTGCATAATTTTTTGGAAAACATAATTTTAATATTTCTGAAAGGGATGGATTTAGAAAAAAAGACAAAAAATAATTGTTACCTCTTTTCAACTCTAGATCTCATAAAACATGTTTCTAAAGTCCCTAAAAATAGTGATGTTTTGCGAGTGTGCGATTTCACGTAGACTTACTCAAATGTATCTCATTAACACAAATTTAGTATCAGAATATAAGGAATTTAGAGGTAAAAGAATTAAGAAGTAAAAATGAAGGCTAATTCTTCGCCACCTAAAACTATCACAAAATAAGTTTTGTTCATACACTTTACTAGCGAAATCCGGCAGACGTTATTCTGCCATTCTGCCTACCTCCCTCTCTCTCTCTCTCTCTCTGACTGTCTCTGTCTCTGCTCCCTCCGTCCGTCTCCGTTTCTCAGTCCACGTCCCTCCCTTTCGCGCAAAATCACGCAATAACTACTCATATCTTCTAAAAATTGTGCATGACCTTATTTGAAGATAAGTTTCTGATGGAAAGATTTCATTACAAAAAAATTGTATCTTCAATATTGTACTTGTAGGGAGACACTGAAAAACGTTTGAACTGATGTAACAGTAAACCAGTGGACCTAAAACAGCACATACTTTTCCGCCGTTACTAATGGTTGTGTAATGCCATTTATACCACAATTTCTCTCCGAATTAACATATCTGAATCATCATTTTTTGTAAAACATATCTGATATCGTAGAACATTTGGAACAAATAGGCAGTATGCAAGCAAGTAAAATAATGAATAGTTAATACCGTTGGCAAACAAATACAAATAGATCGAAAAATAAATAATAGAACTTATTGAACACTATGGTATTGTAATATTCTACAAATATAAAAAAAGTATTCGTTTCTATTACCGCGAACGAAATGCAGCCATCATTATTGCCTTATTATCTGTGAGGCGTTACAACAATGGGTAGCAATAGCCAACAATGACAGCTCATCTACTACTTTTCACATTTAACAATTTTCAATTAAAGGACGAAATTTAAAAAGGAAATAACACAAATATATAATTAATATTATTATTAATAATAATAATAATAATAATAATAATAATAATAATAATAATAATAATAATAATAATAATAATAATAAAATGAAATATGAAATAATACACAAATTCTAATTCACAAATACTAACACTGAAATTCTAATTCATCAACTGCGTAAATTTGTATCGTCATAATTTTGAATTTTTTCAAATGTCGAAAAATCAGGGTTTTCAACTAACATGATACCTGCACCATTTTCGTAAACATTCTTCAGACTATCCACCAATTATATTTCATCAAAAGCGATGGCTGTTTTTGACAAAAAATTCTTTGAACAAAAATTATAAATTGCTGTTATGTCTTGCAAAATTACGCGAAAACTACTCAAATTTTCGAAAAATTGTATATAACCTTATTTCAAAATCTATCTTTAGGGAACATATTTTATTAAGGGAAGAAACCTCTATCATTTAATATTTTAGTTGCAGGAAGACACCGAAAAAACTTTGAATTGTTTCAATTTTAGAAAAATCAGAGTTTTCACCCAACATGAGTCTTACGCCATACTCCTAAACACTTTCAGACTATCCAACAACAAACTTTAATAAAAAAAAAACAATGAGGTAATTTGTTTGAAAATTTTGAATAGGTCTCAAGGACTTTACTTAAAGTACCTCTCAAATGAAAATATCTGTTTAAAATTCACGAATCTGTGACATCAGCCAGATCAATTGGGGAATATCAATTTTGGAGAAAATCGACTGAACGGTTTAGCTCCTAGCGTTGTTGACAGATGGAGAGACAGAGACGGAAGGACAGACAGGCGTTTGGCCGTCATTCGATTTTTCAGTATTTTTCGAGAGCCCACAAAACATGGATTCTTGCTACACCACGTGTTAGGGACTTTTTTTTTCTAAATTTCGCATCTGGATTTATTCACTTTTTCGTCTTATTCACTTTTTCATTCGGGCTTTGAAATAAGAGGTTTGCTCCGGAAAATTCGCCGTTTTCCGCACAGCATTACTTCACTTTCTCTCTACCCTGTAGCGAGAAAGTAAAAAATAGAAGAAACTATATGTGAAATATAAAGAAGTATAATCTGAACGTGTTTTCTTGAACATGTTCTGATTACATGTACTATTCATGAACAGAGTTCAATAATCCACTTTACTAAATGCGATGACGTATATCAATCTGGGCTAAATATTGGGGATAAATCTAAAACTTACGAAAAAAAAAGATTTTCAAACCAAACTCAAATGTTTTTGACTTATACAAAATCACGTTTCTTTTCGGTTTCCAAGGATGCCAGGTTCGCTGGCCATCGCGCAGTTGAAGGGTCCCGGCGGGTTCGCATCGCTGCGGCTGCAGCGGTGGCAAGCCAAGGCCGCATCGCCGCGCCACCGTCGCCCGCGTCGGCATTCCGCGCCGCGAGCAGGAAGCGGCAAAATTATAGACGCTATAAAATACGGATGCGTCAGACCAAGATGGCGGCGACACATATTGGCGGGGAATTTACGGCTCCAAAACAACGGCCGACAGCTCGCCGCGCCGCGCCGCGGGCAGTGGGCCGCACGCGGGCTCCGGGCGAACTCAAGCCTTGCAGTCACCAGGTCACCGCAGGGCCTCTCCCGGATATCCTAGGGTTCGAGTCCCGATGGTGATAGGAGTTACGACACTAGCTAGGTAGTTAAATGGAATGCAGCTACTATCTGAAGGTGAATTGTAGCTGCCGGCTGCTCTGATCGGTAGCTTTGTGAAGCCTCTTTGATCAACACCAGGCGAAGACCGGAGCAGTACCCAAAGAAACGGGCTACGGACCAACCGAGATATTCCCTTCTTCTTTCTTGTCCTTTTTCTCATCTTTTACATACACACACATTAACATGCACTACACTACCACACTTGCCAAGAGTCCGGTCGGGAGCATAGAGTCTGTTCCGGCTGGGGCGGTGCCCCACTGTTGCGAGATACCTGTAGTTGAGGAATTCCCCGCTAGCCGACGGATAAGTCGGCGCCGGATCTCGCCATCTAGCGGGGGAAGATTATCACCACATCCTGCGATAAAAAACTGACCATTCTTACGGGACTAATGACAGCAGTTCACGCTTCCGGAATCACTAAACAATCAATCCGATCAGTGTATTCTGGGAAAATATCTTAACAAACGCGCGAACCTTCCTTCTGCTTCCTTGTCCCCTCATCTTACTTTGAGCACGTTTTACATTTTTTCGTCCTTTGACTCGGTACAAAATAGGAATCGATGTAATCTGTAAAAATTAAGGATGCTTTCTCTGCACAGTTGAGTCGAGTCCAGTTTGACTAACGACACTTGAACGCCCCTCGCTCCATCTATCCGACTAACGACTCTTCAATGACCAACGATAATAAAAAGTACAATTTTAGCATGCCTTTAATTATTCACTCTTCCCGGCTCAATTCATATTCAACCATGCTCAGCATTTACAATCTATTCTCACTTTTTTGGGCACAGGATTTTACGCAAACTGAGCGTTTCCTTAATTTACACCGATCTTACGCGACAAATGCAGCCGTAAAAACGATATATTATTTTTTTTTTGATTCATTACAAACGCAAACTACGAAGTTTACGAGTAAGGAGTTCCAGTAAGGTAGTTCTACTCTCTGAGATCATTGTTTAAGGTATAAACATACCCAATCGAGAGCAATACCACGAATTTCATATAAAAGTAATTTTGAAAGTAAAAATATTATGATTAGTGGCGTCAAATGCTTTTGAAAGATCTAAATATATTCCAAAATGTATTCTCTATTTTGACCATTGATGAAGCGATATCTTTCAGGAAAGAAAATACGTCTATTTCTGTAAATTTCGATTTTCTAAATCCATGTTGGCAATATGAAAACGCATCTTATGTACTGATAAAAGTTTCCATCCTCACATAAAAATATCTAATATTTTTTAATAAACTGACAAAAGAGATATTGGCCGATAGTTTTGAATTTCATTTTTGTTGGTTTTTTTCCAAGAGCAGCTTAACCACCAATTTGTTGAAAATATCAGGAAATGATACAGTGCTTAAAAAATTATTAAATATGTGAGATAACGTGTGTATAATGAGAAGTGCAACGGTCCGAAAATTCATCTAAACAGTGCGAATACTTTTTTTTAGTTTAGTTTAGTTATTTAGCGTTCAATTATAGTTTCTCGATAACATGAGGATGCATTGTAGATATTTAGAGTTAGCACTACATCCTGCCACCACAATTAGGAACAAACTCAATATACTCTGATCACGATGCACGAGTCATGTAATTATACTCAATAATTCTGATGGAACATGGAGTCCGAGAGGGATTCAAATCGCATACGCCGTAGATTTTCAAGATGTGCATTACCTTCCTTTCTGTCCCACTCAGGATTGCGAGATGTGTTGCGAGCTCTTTCCCCATCACTTCTACGGAATTTTCCGAAATAACCACTCCAATGAAATAAAATTCCCTCACTTTAAAACGAAAAATATTCTCCTAATTATGGACCAAATACATGATCTGTCTCTGACGATTCCATTGGCTGTCCCATCAAATTCAAACACTTCACCTTAACCGATCATCGTCCTTTGAGCTGCTCAAAGCCATATCTTCTTTTTTTCTACTTCAATGCCTGTCGTTTATTTTCTCTTTTTGATACATAACAATTAGAGAGTTCTTTTTTCCTTTTTTATTCACTATAATTGATAAAAAGAAACATTTCTATCTCGACTCCGGACGAAAATAATTTTCCACAAAAATTCCCAAATATTTCCCCGTCCATGTATGTCCCCCGTTCTTTCCCCATAACGAAAAATATCATTTTGGGGATCAAATTCCCCAATCTGGAAACCCTCGACCCACTGTGTCCGCCGCTGGAAGCGCTGCCGTAAGTCACGTGACCCTCGATCTAATTGACGCCCGTCCAAACATTTTCGCGCTCAGTGCCTCAGCCACCCACGCCACGGTCGTAATTGCAGTTCGCAGGTGGAAAACGACGAAGGTCGGGAACATTATTTAAGCCGTTTCTTTCTTAATTGGATCCCTCATTGGGCTATGCGATGTGGAAGTTGTGATATCCGCATGAACAAAGGAAACATTAATAATTGCAGTTTTAAATACTTTTCATTTATCTTGTACTGGCGGGAATGGATTAAAGAAAAGAGAAGGATGTTAAATTAGACGAAGAATTTATTATCTTGAGATCTTGTATACCGTGCTTTATTAATTATCATTGTTACGTAAAATGAGATAACTTTGTACAATGAATTTCGCATCTGCAGTTAGTTTAGATTGACGAACTACTTGCTGCAAGAATCAGGAAACGCTGATTGACGGCATCCTCGATACTGAAAAATCGATTGACTGCAAAAATTCTGTGCGTTCGTCTTAAGGTCAACGCTAACTCCTAAACCCATCGGCCTGTTTTCTCCAAAATTATTATTCTATAATCTATTTAAAACTCTATAACCTCTGAATCTGAGACAGAAATTTCTATTTTCGGATCGTACTTCACATGAAACCTCAACACTTTCAAAATTTTCTTAAACGTGTCAGGATTTTTTTTTTTTTTTTGCATAAACCTTGGTCAATGGATAGCAGACAAAGGACGCTTAAGAAGAATGTGCTGGTTTTATTTTCGTTCAAATCCCTGACTTTTCAAAAATCGCAGAAATTCAAATTTTTACTTCAGGATTTACAGAGAGAACGTGTGCTTGGGGGCAGTAGTTTATCCTATCTCTGAATGCTCGTTGTCAAATTTTAACATGTTCCCGGAGGTGGCTATAAAAAGCAATGGCACATGCACGATCGGTTGCCCACCGATCCACCGCTGCGATGTCCGACTGCGCAGGCGCGGCTTCTGACCCGGACGCTGCCCCCCTCCACGGCACACTCGCTCGCGCAGCTTCGTCTTCGCTTGTTCGCAGCCGAAATGCTTCGACTAGGTCGGTTGAGTTCAGTTTCCTACGTTCCCTCCCAGAAAACTTCAAAACGAATGGTTCTAAAACAGCACGCACTTTTTCGCCCGCATCAAAAACGATGGAGCATTTTTTTTAACTTCGAATATGTCTCAGGGGCTTCATATAAAGTACCCCCCAAAATTAAAGTATCTGTTTCAAATTCAAGTCACCACGACATCAGCCAGATCGATTAGATCGATTTTAGAGAAAACCGGCTGAAGTATTTAACCGCTAGCGTTGTTCACAGGCGGGCAGACAGGCGGACAGACAGTCGTTTTTCCTTCATTCGATTTTTCCATATCAAGGACCCACAAAACATTAATTCTAGCTACACCACATGTTAGAGATTTTATTTCTAATTTACCAACTGGATTTATCCAGTGTTTGGTTAGCAGGGCCCAGTAATAAGAGTTTTCCTACCGAAAATACGCCGTATTTTTCGCGCAGTATTACATAACACTCTCTCTCTCTTCTCCGTAGTAAAAAAGTAAAGAAATCACTACTACTACGCAACTACACACGCCGGGACAACAGTCGGATGCTTAGATCTTGTCCTGGCTGGGGTGGTGCCCTGCTGTTGGAAAATACCTGGTTGAGGAAAACCCCGCAAGACGACAGGTAAGTCGGCGCCGGATCTCGGCATCCAGTAGGGGAAGATCACCACCATCTTCTGCGATAAAAACATGCACTTTACTTACGGGAGTAATGATTTTGGCTGTTGACGTTCCCGGATTCTCTAAATCAATCACTCCACAAAAATCAAAGTTTATTTCAAATTTGAAATTCGTTGAAGTTTATGTACAAGTGTCATATCATTTCAAAAGTGGTTGTAAATTTCTCTTTCACTTAATACGATATTCCTAATTATAAGTACATGCTCTCAAAATTATACCACTTCATTCAACTTGTGCATTTTATATCGTCGATGAAACACAAATGTTCATAGAAAATTGTCATGCTCCCGCAACCACGATGCGAGGGAATATGTCTGCAAATAATATTCTCGAAATGAGAGCAATATTGCGTCTTTGCGTAAGAGGGTTATGTTGGAATGTGCGGCCAACAGCGCAGCCGATGGAGGCGGACGCAGACGGTGGAGGAAGGGGCGCGTGGCCAGATAGAGCCCACCTCCACAACTCCACATCCGGATTGTTATTGCCAGTAGCCTCGGTCGCTTGCTGTAATTGCACGGGATTCTCGCGTAATGACCGCCTGCAAACAAGAATATCCGCCAACTTGTCGAATCAGCTAATCCAGAAAAACATTAACAGGGAAAGATACTTGCATAATTTTCTCCTGTTATGTCTAGACTAGTGAAGTTTCGTCCTCGATCAACGGGTAGTCGGATTTATTGTAAAGGTTACATATGAAATTATTGTTACTTGTACTACAGTTCCCCCGTCAATAAAAAACGTTTGATTGACAAAAAATGCATAAGTTAATTTTTGAAAATCCAAAAGTTGTGACGAAAATGTGAGCCAACGTAACTTGAGGGCCTTGCGCTAAGATCCTTTATTGCAATATCACTCCAAACATCACGACAATGCAGTACCTCATGCAAAGCTAAAAACATTTTGTGCAGGAATCTGAACAGGAGGTCTTAGAACAGAGAGACATCTTGTTAACAGTATGAAGTTGATGTCGCAAATGAACTTATGGAACCAGCCTAACACTCCCAGTAATTCTTGAAAGGCAACGCACACGCAAGCGATTAAAAACGTAGGAATTTTAAATCTTTAGATATTGCTAAGGTCCAGAATTATTGGATCAATAAATTAACAGCTTTACATGAGGTCATGAATGTGTAGGGATATTTGATAATGGCGCGCTCGGCCGCCGCATCTTGAGGGCTCGCCTGCCTCTAGATGCTGCCACTTAAACGAAAGGTTGTAGGCAAATCACTGGCGTATCGTCGCCTCTTCTATAAGAAGGGCTGCGAAAGGGGTTAGTGGTATTCCAATTCAGGATGATGATAACCTGATTCGGGAAGTGGTTTGAGATCGTGCGCAGTTGATACTGCGTACGTACGTTATAGAGTCTGATTTTGTTTAGTCTGATGGAGAGTGGTGAGCTGCGCTGCAGTTAGGAATGGAGACTGGGTACGAAGACTGTGCTGCAGTTTTCTTCATTGTGATTATCAAACTGGCTTGTAATGGTATAAGTTTATCTTGCTCATTGTAAACGAATGCTCAATAAACTGTTGTTTCCATTGTCTATATCCGTTTTTCTTTATACTACTCATTCCTATCTGACCAAGGCTGTTAATGAAATCTCGCAAAACCAGAAGAAATACCGGAATGGCTCACACATAGCATCACCTATAAAGAGGGAGACAGTACTTTGGTACAAAATTATAGACCAATCACATGTCTGTCAGCAATGCATAAAATCGTAAGGTAGCAAGTAATGAAGAGAGGGTTCAGTGTAGAGCATCAAAATTCACTCTTAGGGGTACTAAGAATAAAAGAGTATGAGAATAGATGGGTTATGTCCCGACTCTATGCCGTTCATAAAGCGTACTCAAGATATCCGGCTTAGAATGAAATTCATCGCCGATTAGGAAAATCTACATACTTCGGCAGAGTGGATCACAGAAAAGACTTTCACATCCAATTCCAAGACGTTTATTTCCGTTTCTTCGAACCATATTACACTGTCTGAAAAGTCTTGAGCTTCATTGTCATGCTTCCAACGAAAACAAGTCTCTTCTTAAAAAATTCCTCATTTAACCGCCGTGTTGTTTGTCTATGTCTTAGATATTTATACATAATTCGATGAACAAAACTTCTCCTTGGATACATTTTGCTCAAAAGAGAGTAATTGAGAAGCACTTAATCGAAGGTTGTCTCCACCAACCGAATGATGAAGTGTCCATCGAGATATAATAGCCTCTTAATGCTAACATCGTAATCAATCCTTTCCCAACGGTACTTTCCTTCATGTCCATTTTGATCTCTACAGAAGTGAGGATGATGACAATGGTGATCATGATAAAGCATTTTTTCTACGTCACTACTGGCACAATGAGAGTAATCTAAAAAATTCTAAATTCCTTCAACTACATTAATAGTTGTTAGGAATGAATGCTTTTCTTCCAATATTAATATTCCAACATTCATAAAGGAAGTATTGCATTTTTCAAATCTTATTTATATTTATAAGTAGGGACGGATTTTAATGAAATGTCTTTTTTTCTTTTCATTCTTAAACAATGCCGTTTAGTATAGAAATTCATTTTTTGTTAATCCAAAAGGAAATGATCCATTTTTATAAGTCATTTTTTGCATTTTTCGTTGATTTCTACTAATAAATCGTTTTTATCCTTCTTACGTCATTTTTAATGCACTTTTTGCTCAATTCATCGATTTTAATATCATTTTAATTGCACTTGATTCAAACAAGTTTTACGTCGAGCAATAAATGTTCATCACAGAATTCCTGAGAAGCATATTTGATTTCTTCGTTCATATACTGTAATGTCAGCCGTTGTGAGTAATCTAAGGTTCCTGTGACGCCTATGGGCGCCATTGTCAGTTTGGTCGATTTCGCGATAAAGGCAGAAATTTACTTTTAAAGAACAGTCCAAACCAAAAGTTTGCTAGCTGAGTTCACATGGACAATAGGAAGAAACCTCGATTACATCAGTAACGCACCCATCAGCTTGCGTTGTTCCTCTGAAGTGGATTTGATAAAAAAAAATTTACATTTTTCTTTGTTTTAGGGCATTTTAAAAGCATTTTATTGCTCGTTTTTGGCAGTGTCTTAGGCCATAAAAGTTCTCTCCCTATCTATAAAGCAGTTCGGATGATAGAAGATGCTCATAACGCTGGACGATGTGGAGTGGCAGTTGTAGTTGGTAAAATGCCAAGAGTGACATCCACAGCAGTCTGGGAACGCTCTGGCCAGCTTTGGCAGATCTGCGAAGAAGTCTAAGTCGTGTGTTGAAGTTCGTAGACGTTTGGAAGTTCTGCATAGTTATTTGACGTCGATCGTTCATTGAAGTAGGAAGTTGCATTATTTGAGATCACTACATGTGTGGGTGTACACAATTTATCACAGTAGAAAATCACGTGACTTGGCACAGCTTAATTGTACTCAATTGCTACCCACAGTATGGTAGCTGCAAGTAAGTGAACAATTGACTAGGCATATAATAGATGACCATACATGCAGCATTACCTAGTTCTGAAAGAGCACTGAACGTGTGGTGTGAGGTGAACGATTGGTGTGAAGCCCGAGTGGATAGATGACGTGAGTGGGGGTCCCGTCTTCGTCTCCCACCGAAAATATATATGAAAGAAAACTCCAAAACACATTTTTTCAAAGAGTCATGTTTATCATTAAACGTTTAATTTAAATACTTATTATTCAAATTGACATGTTATCCCATCTATTTTACATAACATTTTTGCATTGCATATAGTTTTGAGTCGACGCAATACTGATAAATTTCTTTCATTTCTAGAATTTGACGAACTTGGAATATTTCTCTCGCCCCTAATTACTAGTGGGTATTTTAAACACGCGGTATTTTTCTTGTGGGTATAATTAACCACCATATCCACATTATCCACCGGGCCTGGCTACACCTTGTAGCGATCAGGAGATTAGTGTTCTTCGTTCAGATCTGGGATGTCCAATTTATAAGTCCTCAAGGGCCACAACTAAAATCTTTAATATGATAGGAGGCCATATTTTCATTTCTTAGGCGATCCCTACGTGACCCGTATTGTAGATCTCAGCAGTTTTCCCTGTTTCTCTGAAAAGGGGTAGGAAGAATGGAACCATGCGTGATATCAGGCCTTAACATGCACAGCGTGGTGATTGTGAATTTCTAAATTTACTAGAAAAAAATTCTTCAATAAAAACTTCACTTATATATACACAACCGGTACACTGGGGTATATACCACTTCCCTTCAATCTTTATATTGTATTACTGGAACGTATTGGCAATTCTGACCGCTTAACCTTACGTAAATTCGTTAATCAGTTTATCTATCGTAGTGATTCGGTTCATTGTTGATATGTGTTATGTTCATTAATTTCGGTTATTTTGAAGTGTTGCCCCCCCCCACTGAGTCATTTGCGTAAGTATTTTTTTTTAATTTGAAGCACTTGCATTGTGCTTCAATGGTGGTATTATGGTATAAATACAGATAAAAGGTATGCAATTTTAATACACTGGTTAATAAGTAATATTGGTTTTATTTCGTTGGAGAAATGGAGTTTGCGATGAGCACAGATCGCGCAGATGTTTGTAGTGCACTGAACCTAAATGAACAAAAGTAATACAAAGAAGGGAAAATATGTTTTGAAATGAAAATGTGTATGTTTGTTAATTAATACATTCATTTGGTTTGTAAAATAAAAATATTTCAGTCATAAAGAACCTCTAAATCATGCATTATTTTATGGGCTGTGTGAGGCCCCAGTGTCCCATTTGTGTAACAAACTGGTAGTATGCTGGTTGAGGGTCAGGAAGATGTTGACCCCGACAGGGCGAGTGCGCTTGGCCCGCAATGTTCTCGCCCGAGATAGATGCAAGGCAGTAGCGTAACGAAATGAGCGAGGCCTCGCCCGCAAAACTTTTATACGGGGCCCCTTTACAAAAGTATACAACAAACATAAGTAGCGTTAGCACCTTAAATAATAAAAAAAAAATCCTTCGATAAATTCGTATTCATCAGTTTATGATTACCACATAAGAAATCAATTTTCCCTAACATATTATAGCCTGGGGCCGCCCGCATGGCGGGCACGAACGTTAAGCCACTGATGCAAAGGACTTTCATGTTTGACTAATGGCTTTCCGCGGGCCACGGTAAATGGCCCGCAGGCCGTCAGTTGGACAGCGCTGGTTTAGACCCTCAGGTGCGCAGGGAGCGGGGCTCCGCGAGCCGTGTGTGCGAAGGGCCTGGAAAGGCTCTCGGCTGTCCGCGTCAGGGGCACAGCAAGAGCAGTGATTTCGACGTGTCGAACATCCTATCGTGATCTTCTTCAGGGCTGCAGTGATCTCAAACGTCGGTATCACTGCGTCGTGGGATGTGGCGTCATCTGGGCACCCGAGTGCCTCCACATGACTCTGGTCGCGAACGCCTACGATTACGAAGGGTGTGGAAGGCAGTGTTTGTGTGTGTGTGTGTGTGTGTGTGTGTCGGTGAGCCGGGGAGGCGGCGGAATTCGATGAGAGCTTCGAGCTGGGGTTAGCGAGGCCGAGGACGTCGAGCACCGTGTGGACAGCAGGTGGTGCTGCAGGGACCGCGTGGCTGTGAGACTCGCAGAAACATAGCGCGCTATGCCTGCGGTATAAGATAACCCGGCGGAGTTTAAATCCTACTTTTTTTACTCAAGATAGAGTCGCCATTTAGGAATATTGTGGTATTAATCACTTTGATATTATTGTTAGTATTGTGGTATTCACTTTAAGAAACATTTACACTTAAGTATAGTTTCTCCGAAGGAGAGAAATAATCTTTACAACTTCACTCTAAATAACGATATGTCACTTTCTTGCGTTTAAATTTCTGTAAGTTGCAACCTGTGTTTCGACGTGTAACATGCGCAGTGTAGTGAGCAATTGGTGGCGAAGTGCTCCGCGTCTGCGAGGGGTCAGGGCAGAGGCGAAGTGAGCGAAAAGATTTAGTGCGAAGGACACTCGAGGCTTACTGGAGACGCTCGCAAAGTTGCTGAGCCGCGTTGCGATAATTGCCTTCTCGGCACTCTATCACACAAGTGATGATGTTATTTAAAATCTTGAGTCATTTTACATGTGTAATGCGTTTTATTACAAAAGCATATATTGCTTTTTCTCGTCTCATATTTATAACGGGAATATCATGAGATAATTCACTCTCCGACATGTAGAAGTTATATATTACAAAGTAATATCACCTTCAATTTCACACGTTTAAAATTATTCATATATGTAAGAATGGAAAGTTTTGCCATTCTGGCATTAACAACCCACATATTTGCGGGCTTCGAGTTCTTGGAACGCGCTGGACGTTGAGCGCCTGGAGTAATCGTCCGTTAGGTCTTTGTTGTCAAGTCTCGTCACGCCGCGGTCACACAGTGGTTCTTACTTTCTCCCTACGAAGTAGAGAGAAAGTTATGTAATGCTGGCGATAAAAAAAGCGAATTTTCGGCAGAAAAATTAATATTACAGGGCCTTGGTAAAAAATTAACGCATATCCCTCCGTTTTGGCACGCCGGAGGAAGTATGGTATTTGTGTAGAGTGCCTTCTTTTTTCTTTTCTAAACGAAACACACGAGCGGCGGATCCAGTGACAACCATTCACCATTGAGGGCAAGTTGAAGTTTCGGAGCGGTTTCGCAGACCGCAGTGGGACTTTTCTTGCCAAAGTGAATACGAGAGAACGTGTTGAATGATTTGAAAATGTGTTTCTTGAAGATACTAATTTTGATGGTACAGTTAATCAGCACATAACGGAAATTGCTAATGGTATTCACAGTGAGGTGAATGGAGATTTTGATTTTAAAAGTAAACACGATGCGAATACCGAAGAAAAAGTGATTGAAGAACGACGTGATGAAATAGATGAAAGGAAAAGGAAGCATTGTAAGAAATTGAAGCAAAGGAAAGGGAAAATGAGAAAATGAAATGAATACTATAACAGTTTCGACAAGAGATGGATATTTCGAAGAAAAAACTGACACAAATGGTTGAACGAGAGCCTTCAATAAAAAAGTAGAAAGATGCTTTGTACATTTTTTATCAATGGATACTTTTCACGTAACAATGCATTATCGTAGAAAAATCAAGATTTTATGTTATAAAAGGTTATTGTCTTTATAAAAGAATGTATTTAAAAGGTGTCAGGACAAAACACGTCAGAACCAAATCAGAGCAATTCCAGCGTCCACCACATGGTTCGTCCACATGAAGTAAACAAAAGGTTCGCCGTACGTTCAAAAAAGTAACTTAGATTTGTAATTCTCAGCTATTCTAATACACGCATCAACATCATTTTTTCGACTATTCTTAGAATAGAGTAAAAGTACTAAATGTGCGCGCGGCGATGGTGTAACGGCTAGCGTATCGGACTTTTATACCCAAGTTGACGGGTTCAAACCCGATTTAAGGGCGAAAAAATCCTTCGTACGCCTTTGTTTGGAGGGGAAGTAAAGCCGGCTGTCCCATGTTAGCAGATTTTCTTGCATGTAAAAGATCCTCGAGCTAAATTCAAATCGCCTGTTTCTCGCCCAAGAAATACCTCCTTTCTATGCTATTAGTGAAAGGAGCGTAGCGAAATTTGTGTGGTCAGACGGAAAAGCGGGCCTGATTGCCCGAGACTCGCCACGTAAAATTAGGCGTTAATTCAATTCAATAGTCAAAGATATTAGAGAAGAGGGAGCAGTACCACAACTACAGTGACGAAAATACGACGGTGTGTGTGTGTGTGTGTGTGTGTAAGTATATCTCTACTGAAAACTCAGACAACGCCTGGCCACCTGCTCAGTTTTATGTTTGCGCGTGTGTGGACCTCAGGCTCTTCCACAAAGTTTAAACTTCATTATCTTCTTCAGTTGACGTTTCAGGCAATGCCCCCTCCGCCACTTCCAAGGCCATCCAGAACCTCTTCTTCGCCTGGTTTGCATTTCATTAATTGCCATTCCAATGGTAGAACACGTTCTTTCAACTTCCGCTTGTTTTGCCTTTCCTATCAGTTCATGATGAAACTTTTGAGTTCTTTCTGATACAATAAGTCTTTTTTCAATTTATTTCTATATATATATATATATATATATATATATATATATATATATATATCAACTTTCTGTAGTCGCTTGTATTAGATATATAAATTTCCTGCTCTTATTTATTGCATTACTTTCTTCATGGAAATCGATCCTGTGCTGTATTATTAAGCGCACTTTGCTCCATTTCGAGGTTGCTCCATTTGGGGAAAAATCTGAGCCAGTTTTGAGAAAATCTTATTTACGTATTTGTGAAAAATTGTTGAATTCATTCAAAACTAATAAAAACAAACTGATTTGAAATAGTACACATATGAAACGATTGAAAAATATATTATTGAATAGACTGTATGAAGAAAAATCACTTGCTTCACTGACGAAGGTGTCCGGCATGTTCCAAATAGTGGTGCAGACGGCACAGATTTCCTCGTATTAGTTAGTTTTCTAATTTCTTTGATCTGGGCTAGCATTTTCGTCTTGCCCCATCCTCTTGCGAGCTGCCATTAAAGTCGCCCAAAGCTCATTTTCTGAAGTTTTCTCAATTTTTGATTTTCTAATGGTAGACCTGAAATATTACTTTAAGGGCCTTATAGTAGAGTAAAACCTCGTCATACGTGGAAATTTACGTAGAAAAATCTGGAACAGTTTTTCAGAAAATATCGTTTAAGCATCGGACCAAAGGCACCTTTATAGGTGTATTTCACTCTATTCTTACAAGATTTAAAGAAAACTAGCGGTGCTTCAAAATGGCATAGACTTTCTCGCACTAGCTAGTTTTCTAATTGCTTTCGTCTGGGCAAGGTTTTTCGGTCTTGCCCCCACCCTCTTGCCAGATGTCACATATCGCCGCCGAAAGTACATTCGTTTAAAATGTTCTTAATTTTTCAATTTCCTAATGGAAGAGCCGAAATATTACTTTAAGAAAAATATAGAGGTTCAAAACCTCGTCCTATACGTAAATGTTCGTCAAATATTTGGAGCCGTTTTAAAGAAAATGTCGTTTAAACATTACTGTAAATGCAAAATTTGAAACACTTTTTCACACAAAATGTATGAATTTTTAAGAGAACGAGAACGCTAACCACCAAGCCACCCGAGAGGTTTGCTAATATAGTTTGCTAATATACGGGGAGTTAACTGCAGTCCTGAGGAAGCTCAAACGTCTAGCCTCCGGGGGTTGCGGGGGCGGGGCCGCGTGGGCTCCCAAGGTCCCGTGCACAGAAGCGCTGCGCGCGGCGCGCTCTGCTGCGCTGCGCAGGTATAAATGGCGGCGGCGCGTCGCCTGCGCGCAGCTCTCCGCCCGCGCCCGGCCATGCATCGCCCTCGCCCTCGCCCCGACGCCCGCGGTGAGCACACGCAGCTGCAGCATGGCGCATTTGCTATCATTAGAGCCCGGACGAGCAGACATTTAGTTTACTAGAAAGGCATTTCTTCTGGAGGAAGTACGGGGCCAAAAAGCATTTATTTTCGCTACAAAGGGGGGTGAAAAAAAGGCATGAAAACAATGAAACGAGGCTGAGTAGACTTTAGAGCCGTCACGAATGGAAATCGCCAGATAAGATCCCCCACCTATATCGGGATTCGAAACTGGACCTTTCGGTTAACAAATATAACTAATTATACATACATATACTAAAAATAAATACTGAACAACTAACAAATAATTGAATATTTTATTCAGGCTAATTTACTGAGTCTCATCACTAATGAGTCAACGTTTTATCCGTTACATCACATTCACGAAGAAATTGTCAATTTATAAAGCGCGAAACCTGACGAAGTGTAGACAACGGCTGGAGCAACGCTGTGGTAGGCTCAATGGTCAAAGGCCTACCAGTTTGAATGAGCTCGTTGACTCAATACGACCTATTTTAATACAAAAGTTTAATATAAAAGAATTCTGCAAAATTTTCTTCACGTTTGTGTAGTGGATACATTTCTTGCCTCCGCCGCTGTCTGCCTGTCCGTCAGTCACCATCACTAGCGCCTAAACGGTTCAGCTGATTTTCTCCAAAATTGATATTCTATGATTGATCTGAACGATCACGTGGCTTTAGGTGTTTTCAAACGGATATTTTGATTTTTGGGGGTACTCTAGGTGAATTTTCAGAAACATTTTCATAATTTTCTCAAAATTGGTACCAAATTTTATGGTTAAATTTTGTCATCGTGTGAAGTAAAGAACGCGTTAGAAAATGGTGCAAATCTCATTTTCTTTGAAATTCTAGATTTTTTGAAAAGTGCATTTTTGGGGGCATCTTCCTTTAACTATCATATTAAAGACATATTTCCTTAATGAAATCTGTTCTGTAAAGACAGAACTTGAAATACGGTCAAGTACAATATTTCAAAAATACGAGTAGTTTCCATGTATTTCTGCATGAAATGTAGGCACTTTTTTAAACTATTTTTTTCTAAAACGGCACCAAAGTTTTTCTTTAAATGTTCTCCTTGTATGTATCCAGGGACAGTAAAGAATATGGGGTCAGTTCCATATTCAGCAATCTCTATATTTTCGTAAATTGCATTTTAAAACTATGAAATTGAAGATCAATTTTTTGCCTCGGACCACGTCTGAGCCCAAAAAGAGCTCTTTAAGAAGGTCATGTATTTTCTTAACGCGCAGTTTTCGCGTAATTTGTGCTTGAAATTAATGCAGTTTATAAAAAAAATTCTAAAAAACGCTTCAATTTTGTTTCCCACGGAAAGAGGACGCTTTAAAAAATAGCTCGGGTCTAATTTTCGTTGAACTGACTGAATTTTCGAAAATTATAAATTTAGAAATAATCCAAGAAAGTACATGCTAAATAGCACCACTAGCATTACCTGCAGCGATCTTGTGAATTTTCGTACAGAACTTCTGAAATTTTAGGAGGGATAGTTCTTTGTTCAAATTAAAATACACTAAACACTTTACGTCTATTATAGTATTAAAACTACCAGTATAACCGTTCAAATTTTATTAAAAAAACAAAGACACATATATTACAACGCTTTACTTCACAGGTTATGTTGCCTTTCTCAAGTGCTTAAGAATCATTAAGAGGATTTACGAATCCTTCATACGTAATTATTCTATTCACACGGATGTTTTAATTGCACATATTTTACTGACATTTTATGACACTGAATGCATAATAAAATAAAAGACACTTCCAACTGTACTCAAATACAAGACCGAAACGTTGAAATCTACAGTATAATAAAAAGTGTTGTGATGTGATATGGGTAATTTTACTGCCTGGCCACTGAGGAAGTAAAAAGAGTGTTATAATGATGCGGTGTAAATAGACGATTTTGCGGCAGAAAAAACTATTATGCAGCCCATTTAACAAAAAGGTGAATCGTTTTCCTTTTCGTAGTAAATTACTTACCCTGACCCGCTGTGTAGTTATAATCAACATTTCGCGGGTCCTTATTTTCGAAAAATCTATTGAGGGGGAAACTCTGAAATCTACTCTTTCAACGATTTTCTTGACTGGTCAATTCTTTTCTCCAACAATGACATTCCCTGTTCGATCTGGCTGAACATGAGGGCCTATGCGTGAAATGGATATTTTAGGTTTCAAGGGTACTTTACATTAAGCCTCAACGGATTAATTTTTTCCAATAATAGCTCCAATTTTTTTGATTAAATGGTTTCCTCGCTAAGTGAGTGAGCGTTTAAAAAAATGGCGCTGGTACAATTTTTCATTGAACTCAAAATTTTCAAAATTGTAAAAATTTTGTTGGCGTCAATGTTGAAGATACAGATTTATTTCCGTAATAAAATATGTTTCTCAAAGACATATTTAAATTAATAGACTGTAATTTTCACGAAAGTTTCCGTAAAATACATCATAATTTTTAAACAATTATTTTTTTCAAAAATGGCGCCGCATTCTTTCTTTAATTTTGTCCAGATCCGAGTAAAGGATAGGGTCTCAACTTCAAGACAGTTTCTTAAAACAGTTCATTTACATAAACTGTCTTAAAGTTTGTGTAAATAAACTGTCGTAACAAACTGTCTTTAATCCAGTTGGGACTTATTCTTTAATGTGAATGAACAACAGACAGTTTATGCAAATATAATACAGATTAAAGGGTGCTTAACAATTGCCCAGGTCTCAATTTAGTTTAACTCGCTGAATTTTCGAAAATTCGAAATATTAGAAACAATGCTAGAAAGTGTGTGCTGTTTTAGAATCACTATTTTTTATGTTAACCCCGGATTAAAAAGGCGACCTCTACCAAGCATTATTACAAAGGAGTAGTCTGGCAGACTACTTTGGGTAAAAGAAAAACCCATTTACACAATGAAACACTAAACTTCATGAATTTAATACGTATGGTATGGAGTTAGAAAATACATTTCAAAGGCTTTCATAGAGACACCTAAATGACTTGACTCTCATATCAGACACTTGCTTGTGCTGTCCACACATGGCTATTGAAACGTCCGCAGAAGTGCCTCGGCACTCACCCTTTGTTATGATCGCCATCGTTCCATTATGATTGCTAAATGTTCAGGACAACACTTTAATGCTACAAATATTTTGTTTTCATTATTTACAATATTAGCCAATAAAGCTCCAAAAATATTACTGACGCAACTAACAAAGGCGTGCGTAGTCAATTGGGCGAGTCGAGTTAAAATGGCGTAAACCAGAAGAAGGTATGCGCCCGACGATACGTGTATTTTACTGGCTAGCCACGCAATGACCGTACACAGAGTTTCAGAAACGTGGATTGAGGGGAAGAAGGAACGACGCCTTTGTAATCTAGAGTTAATAAATATTGAAGGTTCAAACCACTTGTACTTGCTTACATCTCTCTCTCAAATCGATTTTTCAAAGAACACAGAACGGACTGGCTGCCCTTGTGAGTGCCCCACGCCCTCCCATTGTGCTCTTAACAAGAGTGTGACTGGTGCGCAGCGCTGGTGCACGTGCTGGTGCTGCTGGCGGTGAGCGCGCTGGTGGCGGCGCAGAACGAGTGCCGCAAGTGCCCCAAGTACTACTCCCCCGTGTGCGCCTCCGACGGCGGCTCCTCGCCGCCGCGCGTCTTCGTCAACTACTGCGAGATGAACTACTACAACTGCTTCACCGGCGGATGTACGTATCCCATTCAATATCACATGCCTTTAATGGAATCATTATAAAACTCCTCCACTGAGATTATAACTACACAACTGCAACTGCTTCACCGGCGGATGTACGTATCCCATTCAATATCACATGCCTTTAATGGAATCATTATAAAACTCCTCCACTGAGATTATAACTACACAACTGCAACTGCTTCACCGGCGGATGTACGTATCCCATTCAATATCACATGCCTTTAATGGAATCATTATAAAACTCCTCCACTGAGATTATAACTACACAACTGCAACTGCTTCACCGGCGGATGTACATATCCCATTCAATATCACATGCCTTTAATGGAATCATTATAAAACTCCTCCACTGAGATTATAACTACACAACTGCAACTGCTTCACCGGTGGATGTACATATCCCATTCAATATCACATGCCTTTAATGGAATCATTATAAAACTCCTCCACTGAGATTATAACTACACAACTGCAACTGCTTCACCGGCGGATGTACGTATCCCATTCAATATCACATGCCTTTAATGGAATCATTATAAAACTCCTCCACTGAGATTATAACTACACAACTGCAACTGCTTCACCGGCGGATGTACGTATCCCATTCAATATCACATGCCTTTAATGGAATCATTATAAAACTCCTCCACTGAGATTATAACTACACAACTGCAACTGCTTCAACGGCAGATGTACGTACCCCATTCAATATCACTTGCTTTTTATGGAGTCATTATAAAAGTCCTCCACTGCGTCTACAACAACTGCATTACTTCAACGGCTTCACCTGTGTATCAATGTACCACATTCCGTTTTGTGGAATACAATATAATAAGTATAAAGTTCTTCTAGGATGGTATTCCTAATGAAATTGGATATCGAAATAAAATAAAAATTGTATTCCTATTTACTTGTATATATATGTGTGTGTGTGTGAGTGTGTGATCTTGCATTGAATTAATTGAAATATTACCCAATAATACACAGTTTCTAATTTGTATTTTGTTATTTTATCCTTCAAAGTCCATGCATTTCACCGATTAAATGAGGAGTTACTTTAGATTTTTATTATTCTGTTTCAGCCTTCACCAAAGTAAGAAGTGGCACTTGTTCCTGAATGCGAAGAAATAATACATATCACCCAAGTTGGAAAATATGTTTAAAAATTAAATAATATTTTGTAAAAATATGTTACTAAATAAAATAGTTTTATTGAAATTGTACTTTTATCTTAAGTAAGTTCTAATTAAGTAGGCAACCAACTGGTGCAAATTGCAACATTGCCTGTGCGTACGTTTAAGCAAAATCAAGTTTATAGGGTTATTATTTTACGATCTTCGAGCTAATCACGATTAACACTGACTTGTAAATAATACTCAACAATGTAGAAAATTCTATCGTTCAACACACTAAAGTATGATATAAATCAATATCCTACATTTAAAATAAATTCCTCGATTTGACATCCGTTTCACTTTGAATTATTTAAATAAATATTTTAGTAAATCTGTTCGTTAGTTCTTGTTTCACGTTGCTTATTGTTTAATCAATTATACATTCAATTGTTTAATCTTTGATGCCTCCTCACGCTTCTGCTATGGAAGTGGGGTGAACGAACCCTGCGGACTCTGCTAGTGGGTCGTAAATACCGCAGGACTCGAGACAGAGAGAGACAGAGAGAGACAGAGAGGCAGGGAGACAGAGGCAGAGAGAGAGGCAGAGAGAGAGAGAGGCAGAGAGAGAGGCAGAGAGAGAGAGAGGCAGAGAGACAGGCAGAGAGACAGAGAGGGAACAGAGAGAGAGACAGAGAGAGAGAAAATCAAAATGATATTAAATGAGTTCGGGGCTTCTTGAATGAAATTTTGAGGAAAAACAAAAAGAACAAAGTCTAATCCCTTCATACTTAGTATAATTTTTAAAAAAGCACATGTTACAAATTACATTGATGGTAATCATGATCATCTGCATTTGTTATTCTTTTGAAACTATAAATAAAACAGTGACCATCACAGAGACATAACCTGACGCAGAATGAAATATAATGAATCTTATAATGCAAGTCAGATATTGGCACACATTACCAATTACATGTACAGTATTCAAGGCCACCTTTACATGTGATACTGTGAAACTATAAATAAAGGCATCATAACATGACACAATAATTAAATATGAAATGAATTTTATTATACAAGCAAAGAAGTGTTGTGAAGTGATAAAAGTTCTTTACAGTCTTCCACACAAATGATTTTCAGTAACTGCTTTCAGCTCGTTCTTTAGAAAATACTTCAGAATGTATGTACAATTTGTACAAATAATAAAATACTTTCCACAACAGAAAGTTGGAAAGAAGATAACATCTATTTAAACAATAGTAGCGAACAAAGAAGCAATTTGGCTCTAATATTCACGTAAGCGAAGGTTGCTAGTGCATACAAGGTAGATTTTCTAGCAGAACTGAGTAGAGAAAACATGAATATTTTCAATGTTTTGAGTAAGGAGACATTATCATTATGTTTCCCTTTCATCGTTATATTTGGCTCTCATCAAGAGGACGACTATATGGTATCTGAAACAATCCCCCAATCAACAAGTTCCAGAACAAGTAGAGTACACGGTACACTCTTAGAAAAGCTTGGCGGGAGGGAGGCAGAGGAGGATGGGTCTCTTTAAGCCCTCCCTCAAATAACGCTACGCGCTCTGATAGAAATGAATAAAACTTACCGAAAAGCGATTTTCATGACTCGCCCTTTGTCCCCCGCCACATTGTAATGCTAATTTACTTTCAAAAGCAAGTTTTCTCGCTTTGCTCGTCCGGATCCAAGTCATGGCGAGGCTCGGACCTTCGGCTCTAGCATTCACCTTAAACATCCTTGAGTCTATTCACCGCATAATAATCAATTCACTTTTATAAGAAAGCACTTTTCAAAAAGCCACCAGAAATCAAACTGCGTAGTTGCCGCCGGAGCGACGCGAAGTGTCGGTTTAAAAAGGCTTCCGTAAGTTGTACCGTATACTAGACTTCAGTCATTCTCTTTCGTTACCCGTACGACACGTTTTATAGTTTCAATAAAATTCACTTCATATTTCATTGGCCGAATCAGATTGTCTCCACGCACGCACTCGCCACCCCAACAGACTGTTCCTGTCAAGGTACCTAGGTAATAAGGGATAGAGCGAAATGGGTGAATGCGCAATGGCTTCTGCGCATGACGTCACTATCCAGAACAACTCGCCGTCGCGCCCATGCAGCTGCTTGAAGACAACATCAAATAACGCTGAATATTCTAATATGCAGAAGAATATTTATTAACATTTACTCAGAATAAATAACGACAATAATATCTGAAATGAATTATCTAGTTTTCTGAAAGGAGCTTTGTAAATTGAGTGATGATCCAGGCATAAATGTTTCTAATACCACTATGCTCGGCATTTTAAACTATTCGTAAGATGCAATCGGCTCATATGATTTAACTTTGTCTTAACCCGTTCCTTGGAAAGTACGAAGTCACATTACATTTTATAGAATTCAATCACCTAGTTATTCCGAAAAAAAAAATTGCAAAATACGAAAACAAGAAAATAAAATAATATAGCATATAAGTGCTATATAACTTTGTTTTGAAACAGAAGAAAATGAAGCCTGCCACTTTTTTGCCTTTCGGTTGTAATGTTCAGGAGATCATCTTGCGTTGGCTTCAACATTTAAATGGCGTATCCTAATAAATATCCTTGTCCTAGAGTTTAACTTTACCACTTGAGAATTCAAGATGAAAATTTCTGCGACAAAATTTTGCAATCTCCGTACCACATTACGGTCTTTGCATACACTGTACTGTCCACTAAATTGTGAAAATATAAGTTCAATCTCTTTTATTATATTATTTCTTGAGACCTCAAACCACCCCGAGACAATTTTTCTACCCAGCTATACGAGCGTAGACCTTCAGTTGTACATTCCGAAGTGGATATGATACGTGATAAGATGTGAGATATACATAAACATCTGGTTCAACAGCCACAGGACAATAACTATTTAATGTTGTATTTGTAACATTTCTGCTAGCTCTTATCTAAGAAAAAAATTTTCAGGCAGTCTGATTGAATCGAGATATGTATACGAATGTATTTGACGTTCTAATTGCTTTTTTCCAAGTTCTTTGCGACAAGAAAAAAGATAACGAATTGAAATATGTAACCTTTTTGGAATGGAAGTAAAGTGTTTCTTTTACAAAATCGCAAAAAAATCACAAGCAGCACAACATGCTTTCAGTAATTGTTTTTGAGCTTGCATTTGCGTTCCAAAAATAATTGCAATAGGACGATCGTCAGATTTCAAAGCTCTTGAATTCATTACGTGAAACACATCGCATGATGTAAGATATTATTAAAAAAATACCTGAGCAACATGATTGGACAGTTGACAAGCGAGATGAACGTTTTGACAATCCTTTCCGAACACATTAATATGTGCAGATGACTTTCTTACTAGACATTACTAGACTACTAGACTTACTATACAAGACTTTCTTTATAGAACTGATTATTTTTACAACAGATTTCATTTAAGTCAAAAATCTCATTCTTCAATATTGTAGTTTTTACAGTTTTCAAAAAAACAGTGTTCGTCGGAAAGTACACTAGTACAACGTTTCTACCGTTTGATACAATCGTGGAGAAAACTTAAAGAAAACATTTGAAGACATTTTTGAAAAAATAATTTGTTTATATTTTTCAATTTGACTATATTACACACAAAAGTATGCAAAAACTACTCATATATTTGAATAATTGTTGACAGCCTTACTTTAAGATGAGTTTTTGAACATAGATTTTATTAAGAAAATAGCTCTTTCTTGATTATTGTAGTTATAGAAAACACTGTTGACGTATTTAAAGGAACAATGAAATAAAAGATATATTTTTGCTAAATTATCCAGTGCATAAATATTTTTTCCTGTGATCATGGAACATGAACCATTCCATACCTGGAATAGCTTGAGTACTGAGAATGAAAAAACGTGGTTAGACTGGTTCTGTGATTTGATACTACTCTCCTCAGAGATCAATAATTTGTTTACATTGCTTATTGGATTCATATGTTATTACGTTTTCTGCAGATTTCAAGAAACGTGGAAAGTGTATCCGATAGAAATGTTTATAACAACTTAAAACCTTTTGCAATAGAAATTATCTATTGTTTTGTGTTTGAAGTTTCAGTAAGAAACAAGTTCTGATTTAGTATTCAAAAGATATAAATTCTTCACAAAATTATTCAACTCATATTGAGGAACCTCAAGATGAGTGTGGTATGACTGTGGCATTCAACGGATAAATGGAGCTGATGATGTGAATGCTTCCACGAGGCTGGAAAGATTCCTCGTGTTTATTGGAAAACGAGATCACTACAACAATTGTTAATGTAATATTTGTAATTCAAATGTCAAAATTAATCCGAAATCATCTGTTTTATGCCTGAAACAATTCTGGCGTTGACCAGTGTCAAGGCCGGCACGTGGTACATTTTTCGAGCAGATTTTCGTACAGTTTCTGTACAGAAAATTCAAGATACCAAACTAGAAGTATAAAAGCCAAAAGTCGCGCAAACACGTGCTGTACGTGTTATGAACTCTGTATGAATTGCCACAAGATGCGGCTAGGTGGTCAACCGCGAAACACCTGAATTGCGCAGGTCCTGTACGTTCAGTGGCGATGTTTCTGAGCGTGCGTTCTGGTGTGATCTTTATTAAGTATTAATTAACCATGAAGAACATAGAGAAGAAAATAGAAAGGCAGGAATAAATAAAGAGATAGTAGATTATCATGATATCACTTCACACAATCGCACTTTCACTCACCCACAGAACATAGATTGGCCATAGATATATATACATAGAACTAGATTGGTCAATGGTGCCTCTACAAGTGAAGCCAAGTGGGAGAAGGTAAGATAGCGGCGAGCGCAATTCTTGACTTCATTTATTCGGGTACCACGAAGTCTACAGTAGTCACTTGTAGTCTTCGTGACGGGTAGCAATGCCAATATAGTCTTATAGTGCTAAAAGTGTATTTTTTTGCTTGATCTTAATTTGTTTGACAAGCATAGCCCTATTATTCTGCAAAATAAAAATATTAATAAATCATCATTTAATACTGTAATAATTACTGTGAACTAGTCTTTATGAGCTAAAAAACAAGGATCTAGTTTTTCATGTAACAACCAACTATTAGTATTTATTACATTCTTTTCATTCAGGGCATTGAGATGTTAAAGTGAAATTTTAAATGCCACTTATTTCTCACACTTGCTAAGGAATTCGCCTTACTGATGTTGCTTTGAATCGTAAACTTTTACGGAGTTAGTATATCTAATATTTATTATTCAAATATTTAATGCTTACCCTAATAATGTGAGCTCCAATGAAGTTGTTTCGGCAGCGCCAAATAAGGTGTAATATATCAGGTATTATATAGAACGCAATTCAGGTTATAGCGGTGCAAAGCTTATAAATACAGGGAATTATTTTAAAAGTCACACTCTCTTGAAATGTTTAAAATTAAGCCCATGTATCCGACTGTGGTTCAGTTTGTTAAAATTACTACTTCCATCTCTTAAAAGAAGTATGAGAATACAACTCATCTGCCTTGCACTTATGTACAAAGCCTCAGTACAGGGTGAGAGTAAGATGGCGTCACGCGCAGATTTAGTGTTACCCACGATGTAAGACATATTTTTTACACCGTGGTGCTATCCTAGCGTAGGCTTTGCCAATCTATGTACTGTATATCTGTGGACACACCTAACCACAAAATCGGAATTGCCGATCACCGTCCCGGGTAATCAAATCCCCGTCCGTCCGGTAAACAAATGCGTTAGTGGACGGTTCTGCCCTAAAGCTGCTTCAGTCAAACTGTACGCTTTCTGCATGAAATGGTATGAACATTATTAAAAGTTTTCATGCAGAAATCGTGCAGTTTGGACAGCGCGTTTTCTGCACGTCCAATCTACACGAAAACTCTGCCGTGAATACCGGCTTTAATGTTTGTTTTTTACTGAAAAGAAAGCATTTGAGTCACTAGAAAGGAATGTAATAATTGCGAAATTGGGCCATCAAGATCAACAAAAGTTGTGCCCCAGTTGGCGAGAGAAACGACGTTCGGAAATGGCGCCCGCCGCCAGCAGCGCTGCGGTGAAAGACGTCCGCGCCCGGTGGCCCTGGCGGCGGGCGGCAGGCCGTCTGTGCGGAGGTTTCTCGTGTCACCGCCAGAGGCGCCGCGGCGCGGATCACGGTCGTCGACCTCGCCGACCAGCAGGTCACGGAGCAACCAGACGAGGTGGTGAAACCGCTAAGCAGATTGATGGTGAGTTGCTTTTGTCTTGCAGCGCGGATCCACGGGGAGGGAAATAAGGGAAATACCCCCCCCCCCGTATTTTTTCTTAATTATTTATTTTAAGTTGTCACGAAGCTAACATCCTAGAAGTTTCTCAACCCGAATCTGCTGGTACTTCTAATAGAATAGAAATGATTAGTATAATGACCGCACTAAATAAGAAGCAAACTTATCACGAAGAATGAAGAAGGAACCCCATAATTCAGGGGTAATTTTTAGTGTAATAAAATAATTTATAAGATAAAGACATTTTCTCAATTATTCGGGCGCCTAATAATAGAACTGCAATTTTACTTCAGGAATATTACAAACGGGTATAAAGCCATCCAGTAAACAAGTTGTCATTGAAAAATATGGTGAATTTTTTAGAAAATGTCGTGTCTGTTTCAGAAAATGTACAATTTTGATTTCAATTTCTCAGAGAAGTTCTCAGTTTTCGGAAACCAAGCATCTAGTACTTTCAAATGCAATAATGTATACAGTACGTCCAAAATGTAAATATTAACGACGTGAAAGATGTATAAAAAATTACATTTGAGTAATTTTTGAAAAAATCAAAAGAATACATCAAAATGTTGTTTACGTCATGTTTTCAGTGACTTTAACACTATTCAAAAAACAACTTTGATAAGAATTTTTTTGATAAAACATTATTTGTATTTTTTTTTTAAATATTGGGGCTATTTCGTTTAAAATTGCGTGATAACTATTAATTTTTACAAAAAAACTGTACATGACATTAATTAAAGAAGCAATTGTGAAGAACAATTTTTATTTGAAGAAAAAATCCATTGCAATAATATTGTTGTGCGAGGTAGTTCATGAAATCTAAAACTTTCGCAATTTTTGAAAATTAAGAGTTAACGGCGGAAATTAGACCTACGTACTGCTAAAGTGTATGTCCCTCTATCCGTTATTAATGTTTATAAATATTAAATTATAATTATATTTTCGAACGGGATTCCTATTCAATGTCTACGGTGAGATGACTGTCCGCTCTGCCTGGTAGCTCGTCTTCCCGTAAATCAGATCAGTTTGTTCCCGTGGGCCCGACGTATTTTGTCGCCAAAGGAAATTTAATTTTTTTATTTATTTATTTATTTATTTATTTATTTATTTATTTATTTATTTATTTATTTATTTATTTATTTATTTATTTATTTATTTATTTATTTATTTATTTATTTATTTATTTATTTATTTATTTATTAATTTATTTATTTATTTATTTATTTATTTATTTATTTATTTATTTATTTATTTATTTATTTATTTATTTATTTATTTATTTATTTATTTATTTATTTATTTATTATATTTTTTTAATCAAAACATTATTTCTCAACTGTTAAAAATGGAAACTAGAGCCTTCGTCTTTTTGCAACTGCATGTAGTTGGCTTGAAGTTTGGATATAGTATTGATGTAATAGTGCACATTAAAATTAATATTTCTTCCTGATTTCTTACATCTCGACTAAGGACGTGAGAACAAATTTTATTTGTATCAGATTTGCATGGCAATATGTTTAGATTTGACGAAAGGGAAGAAAATACGCTTTCATAAAATTGGAAAGGTTCGAGACAAACTACTCGCGCGCTGAACTAGCGCTCCGCCTCATTGCAGGATCCGTCACCGCCGAGCGCGCGACTTGAGATTGATACAGTGCAGCAGAAAAGCGCCACATGTCGCATCACTGTTGCCATAAGAGACCGTACTTCATTCTTAACCTCGGACGAGCCATAGGCGCGCAATGTTCTCGCCCGATATGGATGCAAGGGACTTTCAATTTTGACTAATATCATTTCGTGGGTCACCAAAATGGCCCCGCGGGATCGCCAGTTGTACAACCCCGGTTTAAGCGCTAGTGTTGTTCACAGAAGGGGCAGTCGCTGATCGCCGGATGCTTTAAGAAACTCATTTTCAGTATCACAGGATCCCAAAACTGTATTTCCGTTGAAATCTCGAAATCGATTTTCCGCAGCATTACATATCTTTTCTATACTACGTGTATTACTCCACTTATACGTAGGTATAAGAGAAAGTAAAATGTATTTGTGTGTCAACAATTAAATGTTTACCAGGATTATATAGACATCAGTATAATACAGTACATTTGCCAAAAAAGGGTAAAGCTCTCAGAGTCCGAGAGGACAATTCGCACTTTCTAATTCATCCTGACTTCGGATGACTTGTCAGTGAAGTTCAACGTTAAAGCGTTACGGGCCTATTGACGCTTCATTTTAATTTTGCAAATATATCGAGGTCCTACTCGAATCTGACTATTCTTGTAAAGAGATCCCAGATGAGATAAATATTCAAATATGTAAAACTTTCAAAAGGGGCTCATTTTATAGATTACTATTTACAGAATCATAACTTGGGCTCTACTTGCCCTCGCATCTTTCCTATGTGTTCCCATATGTTGCTCCGCACGTCGTCCACATGATTCTTATATCGTTCTCAGTGGAAGTGGATGCGTGCATTTGATACGCGTAATGGATTAAAGGCTCTTTTTTTCAGTGAGCAGTGAGTAGTTCTCGTCCTCACCTTCAGCTGACAAGAAACATCTCCCCATCAGCGCTTTCTTCAGCTTTTTCTCAGACTTCAGGCAGTATTGCAAAGAAACTCTGAATTATTTTAAGCAACGTATTAATTGTGATACACTTTTCACCAAAAAACATCTCTCAATTTAAAAATTAGTATTTGTAAGTATATTCTCGCTTCGTTGAAGCACCAACCTTAAAATACTGAATTTTGATTTTGATCTTAATTTAATAAGGGGCGAATCCAGAGACAAATTTTGGAAGGGGAAATTAAAAGGGCTTTGGTCAATTGTATCTTTACAGATTTTATGTAATGTCACAGGCTACACTCAGCTACGATTTTATGCATTTTAATGATTATCCGAAAATATTTTTGCTTTTCATGACAAGTTAAAATTTTAACTTAAAAGTTACTGGAAAGTGTTATAGGGGGAAATTCCTCTCATGTCCCTCCCCGTGGATCCGTGTCTTATTTACTCTACTAATCACTTCCAACTGCATTTTTATCTTAAAATTTCTCGGCGTATTTTACTAACACTTTACATCCATCAATTAAAGTAAAGTAAAACAAGAAAATATCTAAAGATATTTCATCAACATATTCCGATGACAGTTTTCACAGAAAGAAGCTTTAGAATTCATGTGAATAATGTTATCGGTCAAGAGAACACATCTTCTCCAATTTCATTTCCGTGTCATCTTAGAATCTCGGAAATCTATTTCTCGCTTTCCCGTAGTTTTTTTGGTTCCAATTACAGTTTCTGGGGCATCGTTGCCCAAGAGACGCAGTCGCAGTCGAAAACCAGTCGAAGATGCCCGCGGAGTCCAAATAAAACTACAGCAGACCGCCACTCGGGATGTTGGGAAAGCAACGGGAGGGTCCCACAGGCCTCGCACCACGCGCTCACGACTAATGAGAGATCGACTCAGGTGGCTCTGGTTATCAATTGATGTCTCCGCAGTGCCTCAGAACGAGAGGTCTTGGGGATCCCCTTCCGATGAGGGAAGAATTTTGGCTATTTAGCTACGTCGAATTCAATCACTACCTGGAGGAGAATTCTAGCGGCCGCCTGCTCTGATCGGTAGTTTTCCGTAGTTTCTACGATCAACGCCAAGCGAATGACGGAGCAATACCCTCACAAACGGGCCACGGACCGGGCGAGATCTTTTTTTCTTCTTCTTCTTTCTCTTCCTGGACCTCTCCTCACCTCTTACTCACCCGCACACTCGCATGCACATGTCGGGAGACCAGGCGAGAGCTTAGAGCTTGTCCCGGCTGGGCGGTGTCCCGCTGGTGGGAGATACATGGTTGAGGGAAACTCGCATTCGACAGGTACCGTGGAAAGATCACCGACACCTCCCGCAATAAAGACATGCATTTCTCATAAGGGACTAATGACCTTACCACATGACGCGCCCGGAATCGCTAATGAATCTATCAATCAAACCAATAAATGAAAGAATCGTCAAGATAGGACACCACGCCCCAATGTGCAATTGAGGGGCAAGCCACAGCAGCCACCGAAAGCCTTTTGTTGTTCATAAATATTTGTATCTCGTTTTTAGTCCCAGTGTCATTTGTTACTGCCAAAGTCCTATGTACAATACATTTGGACGTTCCAGAGACAAAAGACAACAAATCAAAATTCTAAGTTTTGAGATACTGCCCTTTTAAAAGTTTAATGTCGCTCTGAAAATATCAGTTGGTACATCACCTGAAATATCTCGCGTCGTTAATATTTACATGACCGTCAATTTCAATGAATTATTGCATTCGGGATTTCAAGAGTTTCTAATAAGGTATCTATCTATTGTAACCGCAGAACCCCAGTCCAATAAACTTCCAAAAGTAAATATTTTTGTTGTCGGTAGAAGAAACAAGTGACACTGTGGACGCGGAACCGAATTTTATATTATCGTTAAATAACATGGAAGCTTTCAAATAAGAAAACAGGGGTTGATCCGGAGGACATGGTGTCGTTCACTGACCTTCGGTTCCTTTGGTTCACTGATTCGGTTCATTAATCTCGTGATTCACAAGGTTATAGATTCACGGTTCACTTCTATCACTGGAGAAAAATCTTGATGGCATTGATTCAAAGCATAAATATATATACACAATTTGGTTGATCACAATTTAACTATGTCACTTTTCCAAATTAAGTTATACATTTTTCCAATTACGAAACATTTTTTGGTTAATCCGGAGAATACGGTGTCGTTCACTGAACCGGTTCACTAGAGGGGAATCGACTCACTGAACCGAATCTTTGTTTATTGATCACGTGTTGTAATGGTCACTATGTTATCGCAAGAATTATAATTTCTATTTAACACTCACATGCTACTTAAACTACCATTACTGCTCAAAGCCAAAATTTAATTACCACAAAAAGCATCTTATCTACTTAACACTTTTTTATACACTCTAGAATGCGCAATAAAATAATAAAAACTCACATATTTGTAGATTTTTAAATATAAATTTTTCTATTTAACACTCACATACTACTTAAACTATCATTACTACTCAAAGCCAAAATTTAATTACCAAAAAAGCATCTTTTCTACTTACAATTTTTTTATATGCTCTAGAATTCGCAGTATATTTCACTAACACTTTCTATTTAAACATTTTTATTATTGGGGGGCTATCGCCCCCCAAACTCCCCATTTTAATAATATAAAATCAACCAGACTATTTTTTCAAACAAATACTATATGTCAAAGATAGCAGTATTTTATTAGAAAAAATATAAAAAATCAACTCACATAATCGCTGAAATTATAGAATTTTTAGAGTATTAAAAATACTATGGTAGTAAAATGAGGGTAACATATTTTTTTATGTATATTTCACTAACACTTTCTATTTAAACATTTTTATTATTGGGGGGCTATCGCCCCCCAAACCCCCCATTTTAATAATATAAAATCAACCACACTATTTTTTCAAACAAATACTATATGTCAAAGATAGCAGTATTTTATTAGAAAAAATATAAAAAATCAACTCACATAATCGCTGAAATTATAGAATTTTTAGAGTATTAAAAATACTATGGTAGTAAAATGAGTGTAACATATCTGCACTAATTACGTAGAACATCCTTATAACACGAAAAACTTCAATGATTCATCAACGTATCACCAAATCTGCTTATATCTGAAAAAATACACACTCTTTACTTCTTATGAACTAAGGTTCAGTAAATTAATAAGTCGCCTCTCAAACCACGAATCCTTTCGTACAGACATTTTCACACAATGAAAATTCTGGCATCTTTCTCTACAAATCCACTCAAACCCATCTGTTATATCCTTTCTCTCAATAAACTTCATTTCTTTCTCGCATACATTACATACACGTCGAGACGCAAGCAAACCCACTTTCTGACACAACTGAATCACATTCAAACTTCCCTTTCGGCGCAAATCATAAATAAATTATGAATTCATACCTTCCATCTCGGTAGACACCCAAAACAATTAAAAAAGGACTTGAAATAACAAAAAAACACACAAATCCACGCCACAAAATTCGTTTGAAAATGACAAATTCAATTCCAATAACTGTAACTGGTATATCCAATTTGCTATATGACAATTCGTCAAAATACGAAGTAAATAATTATGTAGTCATAGTAACAACTAAATGTGTTGTTAGGAGGCTGTTTTATTAGTAAATCAAGTCTATTTAAACCATGCAAGCTAAAGTCTTAATTTTGTGATTTAAAAGAGTGTTGTGAAGTGAAATTTTTGAAGTGAATTGTATCGTCATGAAGAAAAAATGTTTCGTAATTGGAAAAACGTATAACTTAATTTGGAAAAGTGACATAGTTAAATTGTGATCAACCAAATTGTGTATATATTTATGCTTTGAATCAATGCCATCAAGATTTTTCTCCAGTGATAGAAGTGAACCGTGAATCTATAACCTTGTGAATCACGAGATTAGTGAACCGAATCAGTGAACCAAAGGAACCGAAGGTCAGTGAACGACACCATGTCCTCCGGATCAACCAAATAAATTTTGACTTTGAGTAGTTATGATAGTGTAAGTAGCATGTGAATGTTAAATAGAAATTATAATTCTTGCGATAACATAGTGACCATTACAACACGTGATCAATAAACAAAGATTCGGTTCAGTGAGTCGATTCCCCTCTAGTGAACCGGTTCAGTGAACGACACCGTATTCTCCGGATTAACCAAAACAGGTGTTAGAAAAATAAACAATTTTAGGAATCATCCGGAAACAATTCGAAAAGGGGGACAAAGATTTAGAAAAACTTAAAGAGGCAGAAAGATACTTACACGGAAAGACAAATGAATATAGGAAACTGATGTAAGTAGCTTTCGAAATAAGTTGAAATTTCGACAAAGCAGGTGAACCAGAGGACAATCAACTTTGGGGAACGCGGCGAATTAAAAGGCAAAATGTTCAGAACCGAGGAGAGAAAAGTGCCAAATCAGAATCGAGGTAAATAAAATATAAAATGTTCCAAAATATCTTGGTGACAGAGGAAAGCAAGCGTTTTTCTTTATTGTTGAAAACAATCGAAAGACTGGACTGTCTGGAAAGGACACACAGCGATGATAGATTCCGAGCCGATGGCATGTGCTGGCTAGTTATTGTGTTTTTAGGAGATTGAATTGTTATCAGAGAGAAGGTGAATTGGGTGCCAGAAATTCGGCATTTAGTAAGTTGCGTAGAAACGCATACGATGTGTGGAAATATGGAACGGTGAGCCCAGATGATGGAACTTTATGGTGAAATGGTGGATGGAACGGATTTGCGAGCCGACCGCAACGCTATCGCTGTCAGGGAAGTGAACATTCTGCAAATATTACCCGCGCGTACAGAATAAATTTATAAGAAGGCCAAGTATTGTAGTAGATCTAGTAAAGCTTAAACAATGTACATGGCTATCAAAATTATAATGTGCACGGTATGAATGAGAATAGTGTAAATATTTTGTTATTTAAGTGTGAGTATTAAATTTAGATTCTTTTGTTATTGAATAGAATTTTTTTGTTTTTGCGTAATGATTTTATCGGTAGCGTCGCAAAGGAAAGTAGCGACGGCAAAGAGTAACGTTGCTGAATAATCAACAGTACCACCGAACACGATACTGAATGCACAGTTGAAAAATGTGTCTCCTTTTGGTTTGTGGATTAAAAAGGGATAGTTTAACCTCCCATTACCAATAAGATAACAAGAAATATAATTTTCCCCATCCTGTACAGCAGGGAACTTTAGTCCCACGACCCAATACAAATTTTCCAGTGGCAACGTCGCTCGTGCTGAAAAGATTATTGTTTTAAAATTTGTTAAACAGTTTGAGTCTCAGGTAAATACATAATAGATGTAAGGAAATAATTCTAATAAAGATAGAGGTACGACGGGGCGGTGGCACTATCTATACTAAAATATAAAGACAGAAATGCGTTGACTTACAGCGTGATAATCTCTAAATCTGCTGAACCAATATCAATGAAACTTTTGTGATAGCTTCCTTTAAAGGCCTGGAGTACTATAGCCTACGATTTATAACCACAAACCTTAATACATGTATAAAATAATTAATTTTCTAGACATTTGTCGCCTAGTTTTACATCACAGACTCAAAAGTGCATCAATGTCAATAGTTTAGCTGTGCGCCACCTTTGGATAACGTCTGAGATCTACTGATTTCATGAATGCACGGAATTGCGTATTTAGAGGACTGTTTGTGTTTATTTCTGTCAGTTCTCTAATCTGAAATAATTCTGAGTTGTTCTCCACTTTATTCATAAAAGTAACTTAGATATTGATTTTAATTGCGTGTAGGCGTGAGTACATTAAATGTACAAGAAACGAAATGTTTGGAAGAGATCATTTTCTGATGGATGTGGGTAATGTTGTAAAAAGGTACAAATGCACACATGTTAAGTTGTAAGAAATTAAGCATAATTATTAGAGAGTTTTTGCAATACGGGAAATCCATTTTCGTAGTAGTAAACATTATCAACAATAGGAAATAACATCTTCAGAAAAATGAGTATTTGCAAGTCGTACAATCCAAAGCATATGTTAAAGCTATGAACTAATTGGAACTGAATATACCTCTAACAGTATCCAAAAGCTTTTATTGAACATCTGTGTATCTCTGAGTTGTTTTCTTTCATAAACATTACAAGATAGTAAAACCAATAACACATTAAATCTGTTTGTATCACACGAATACATGTCTTTTTCTCCCAAAATAACTAGCTTCCTAGGTAGTCTTAGAATGTAATGCATTTATATTTTTTTTATTACAAAAGGGAAATGTATGGCAATTTTAAGTCCTTGGGTATAAATAATTAATTTTTCATGACAATCAATGTATCCTTATATACATAACCTCAAATGCTAACAATTATGTTAGTTTATTCCTGACATATTTTATTTAACTTGAGAAATATTAATCATTTAATTCTTGCCATATTTAATTGGTACAATGGGCATTTGCATTTGTCATTTCTTCCTTGCTCATTGTGCGTAAGTGTTGATATCGTGTTAGTGATGGTGACGAAAACTGTGTAAAGTTAGACGATAGATCAGAGAGAATGACGGGATCCGTCAATTGAAATTCCGTCATTTGATGCCGGCGCATGCGTAGTACAAATTCTCCCCAGAATTGTCGTGTTACGTCTTTCAAATCCACGACTTGCAAACACTCTCTATTATGTATTTGCAAGTTGGGCGAGTGACAGTGAGAGCGAAAACATATGAATGATTTACTTGTTATGCTGAAACTGACGGATGACGGCTGACGGATGGATGCATTTTTGTAGAGAAATATTTTAATGTAGTGGAGACTGAAAGCGTACCTTTGGGTGTTGAAGGAATTATTAAATTGATGAAAGTTTGGCAAGTACATAATTGATAGAAAAACAGCAGTGTAATTGAAGTAAAACTGTATTGATAAATGGGTATATGGAGGAATTGAATGAGTGACAATGTTGGGCTTCAAGGTTTTTATTTTAGATAATAGAAGAAGTTTTGTCAAGCCTGAATCCACTGTGATCTCGGGTTTTTTGAGATATAACTGTCGAAGTGATTAATGGCTCCTTTCCGTCAGCCACTGTTTATCAATTTACTATTTATAATAATAATTCAATTAAAATTACTTTAATTTTTTTAAACGTGGATTGACGCAGCAAATAAATTTCAAACTTTTCTATATAAATAAGTGAGAAGAAAAAATATGAGAAGAGTTGTTTTATGATATGGCAATTGATTGAAAGTATTGGTAGAATATATAAAATTCCACAAAAAGAATATACGTGAGGACATGCATTTTCTTTTTTGTTTAGTTTTGATTGTTATTTTCAGTTACAAAGTGAAAGACGTTTGGGGCGGAAACCTATTAGGAATAAAATTTAAATATTTTTTAGTGAGGACGTGTTTTAGTGAGTACGGAAGACCGGATTTTTCCTGACTGGAGCAAGGAAGAGAGACACGAGCTAGACGCGGGGTAGAGGTAGAGAAGAGATACAAAAGAATAGATAGAAGAAGGATCCACCATGGGGCGGGAATTGATGGAATTCCTCTTTCTGTTTAATAAAATATTACGATAAATACTCCAGCGACCCGGGGTTCTTCAGCTAGTGCTTTATAAAGTTTCATTCAAACTGAAAAGTTTTTATAGCTCTGATTATCACTGTAAACTGCATTTTCGATCATTTCAAGTCCTTAAATTTTGGACCCCCACGTAAAACAACATTATTAAAGATAGAGATTTTTCCAAATACAATTTGTGCTACAAAATTAGTTTTTATTAGTGTTATGGAATGTTTAAAAAAATTAATAATATTCCAATAATTTTCAGTGAAATATGGGCAATTTTAAAATGGAATATTCTAAGAAACAGTTGCAATTGTTTGTAAAGCTAGTGCCGAATAAACAGAATATAATGATATAAACTTCATTTTGATCTCTTCTTTTGATTTTCAAAAACTACGTAATTTTTTTAAAAATATTTCACGATGTTAATACTCTAATTACATTATAGGAGCACATCATTACATTTCCGAGCACAAACGCTTCAAATGATTTTTTTTAAGTTTGTCGAGGACATTTCGCTTCATCAGTCACACTCCGTGTATTTGTGAAAATAAATTGAAATCGCACATGTTCAGAAACGCTCAAATGGAATGTTCAAAAACCGTTTCCAAATGTTTCAATGATAGTTTGGCTATAGGACATTTGTTTTACACATGAGTTATATTTTTAAAATCGCATTTCAATCGTACTAATAGAGGATAAAAAAATTGAGATGAAAGGAACTAGTTGTTCTACAACTGCATATATTTCCTCGCATTATTTCTAACTTTCGCAAGTTTCAAAACTTCAAGAAAGAGTTCAACGAAAATAAAACTTGCACCTTCTTTTTAAGTATCCTTGGCTTTATCTGAGTTAAAAACTCAAAGAAAAAGTCGGAGCTTTTTTTGAAAAAAATTATAAATTGCCTTTTTTTCCAAGCAAAACTTACGAGAAAAATCCTTGTTTTTTGTTGTTTTTTCAAAAGAGTGTACGTAACATTATTTAAAGAGCTTATTTTGAAAATAGATTTTATTGAGAAAAGAAAGGTATTACTAAATGATCCATTTAGCTTCACATGTCACATTACATATACCTACTGCCCTAGCACTTAAAGATTCATGATATTGGTTCTGGAGGTAGGAATAGGTTATAAATTCGATTTAGCTTTCTGATAATTTTAATACTAATATACGTGAATGGAAATGTAGATAATATTTAAGATGTAAATGTATACAGTATTTTATTATAAAAAACATACTTCTTTCATAACCAGCAAAAAACAGAAGGTTTCACACGTTTGTGTTATGTTAGACACAAAATATTCAAAATTGGCTATATTAAAAATTATGATCTTCATACGACTTAATCCAATTCTCCTTATATTAATGTAAAATATCCTATTGTTTTTCAAGATGTATTCTTACATTATTGAGTATTACTGGATGATAACTCGGCTTCTGTGAAAAAAATATGAGAGAACTTATGCTTATAATGAGAGAGAGCTCGATCATTCCATTGAAGATACGGACCTTCGCCAATCACAAATGTGAACTCCGAGCCATTTAAAGCGATGAACGCAAAATATGACTTGAATATTCACTATTAAGATGTCAAGATAATGCTGTTATTTGCGATGCATTGGAAAACCGGTCTGCAGCGCTATAATAACCAACTTCATATTTATCAAACGATTCCAAAGAATGCCCTCAAAATAGGCATTACGTAAGTATTAAACTAGCAAAATAGTCATTACGTAAGTATTAAAGAAAGCAAATATACTACACTGTATTATTCTTTGATTATTATATACCTGAACCGCTATATACACTACACCGAATCATTATATCTTGGTCTTTTGCTTGGAAATTATGTAGATTTGGATTTTCAAGAAGATTCTTACCATAGCAGGTTTTCTGAAGGAATTATGTTTTCTAAATCTTCTGGGAATGACATATCTTCCTCAAATATTTACATTGAGAAACTATTATTATTCTAGCGAAAACTCTGACTTGCAAAGAGTAAATGATATTGTCAGTAGTCCACTTATTCGATTGCAAAAAGATTATTGCTGTAAAACCAGTCTGGGCCCGATAAATAAACAACTTACTGCATTGAATTTCTTGCCAGTGTCAATATCAGAATTGAAAAGGTGCTCCTTTAACATTCGTCTCAGCAATTAATGCTTTTCAAATTGATCTGATATCGCGCTGTGAAAATATTGAGCGGGAGATCTCTTTATTTAGACAGAAAATGCACATTATATCTTCATCATTTCCCGAAGATTTTGACAAACCGGCTTAATTGACTATCTCTGGTTGCCCGGCCATGCAGAATGAGAACTTATTATTTGCAACTTTTAGGTTATATTGCTGTCGATATTGATCTTCTATTTGATAGCAATACTGTGAATTCCGTTCAAAATATTTCATCTAAATACAAATCTAATTAATTCACATCTGAAATTGTTGGTGATGCCTGGCTGAGTGCTGTAATGTTTTTTTTTAATTTTATCACTGAATTATTCTGCTCCAGGTTAGATAAGCTATTGAAATGTATTTCCACCAAATTTACGTTTTCAATTTTATTTTGCCCACTGTCTAATTTATTCTATATTATTATATTTTCGATCTATCGCCTCCCCTGGTCTGCTACTATAATAAAGTTTACAATATAATTAATTTCATATATATTTTCAATCCAAAAATTGCCCTGCTTGCTCCATTAATTGAATTCACTCGGATTCGATTACGTAGTTTTACTTACCCTTGCCACTGCAACTGGTTGGGTTGACCTACTATTCGTACGAATAAACAAGATTTCTGAAAATTATTATTTTTTATTCTACCAACTCAGATTGCACATAAGTATTAGATAAACAGCTTTATTCAATCATGACTTGGTATTTATTTATCAATTATTCTCTATTCTAAATGTATTGAACTCGTCAAATTCTCTAATCTTGTCTAGTCCTATTTAAATACTTCATAAAATTATTGAAAATAGTTTTTATTTCCTTACGTCACCAATATTCGTGCGCACTTCGTCTTTCTCGGGTGGAAGTCGCCACGAAGATCATCTTTCTTCGTCTGTTGTTTTGCTCCAATGACTCTTTAATTGTGAAGTTCTGAAAGTTCACTCGACTTCCTAGCTTCGTCAACGCAGATGGGTGCCTGCTCCCAAATACTGTTCCATAACATTATTTTATATTATGTCCATCGCTGGTTATATAAGACTTTGTTCTTCACTCTTCCGCGTAGCTTGTAACCATATCTTAGTCGATTGACAGAAACTCAACCATTAATAATTATTTCCATTTTTTAAAACTGCCATCTGCCACGCACATATCTATCAGACCTTGCGCAGCGACCCCCTTCTACTTTTGACGTCATCTTGTTTATTTCACCTCGCCGGCGTTCCCATAGATTAGTACAGATTCATCTACCTGTTGTCTATTCCCAATATAATGAGGGTTCCCCTTATTTTACCAAATATTCCGATTATTTTCGGTATTTCAAAGTGCAAAACAATAGAAAGGAAACCTGATATATATTCTGAACTGAGGGATTCACATACGTATTTATTTGAACAATCTACAGGCAATTAAAGGAAAATATTTGCTAAAATATTTCGCTCAACAGAACAGTTTTAAATACATATAGACGCACCATGGTACTACTTATTTCCAGAAATCTGCGAGGAATCACCAGCTTTTCGTATTCTAAATCTGATCTTATCTCTCTTATTGAAAATATAAAATCTAACATCATCTTTTTGTCATTCTCAATCTAACATCATATAAAATCAATCATCTTTGTTGGTTAAAGATAACTTGCTTGCATTATATCAGTTTTTTTTTTTGCTCCCTCATACACCTGGTTAGGTGATAAAGATGATAATCAGACAGAGGGACAGACAGATAGGCGGACGGACGGGCGGGCGGGCGGACGGACGGACGGACGGACGGACGGACGGACGGACTGAAAGAAGGACTGAAAGACGGACAGAAAGACGAACAGAAAGACGTTTGATCGTCAATCAATTTTTCGATATCAAAGACCAACAAACAACATGGATTCTGACTAACAAAACGTATCAACGACCCACAACGTGTTAGAGGAAGTTATTTATTATATACAGAGCCAAGATTTACTCACTTTTCGTTGTCAGGGTCCGATAATAGAGAGTTTTCTGCTTAAAATTCGCCTTTTCCTGTAGCATTACAATATTTTCTCTATTCTCTTTAATAAGTAGCGAGAAAGTAAAATGTATACTCTGAAATTGAAAATAAAGTACCCAAACATAGATTTTACGTGCAAATTGTTCGTATCTTTGTGTTTCATTGTATATAAACACAAATAACGTCTGCAATCTAATATGTATGCGTAGGTACCAGCAATTTTTCAATGAAATGGTTTTCCCCAAACATTCTCTTGCAAAAAGAGCAATGTTGGATATCACGTTGTAACAATGAATTTGATTCAAACTGCTAGCATATACCAACACATTGCAAGGGCATTATGGCTGTGGGTAAATGTTGTTTATCACTAAAATATATTTTCATGACAAAAACATCCTTGGCCTCTTCGAAGGTTTTGAAAAATTAGGGAGTCTTTTTTAACATCTGGCAGTTCCAATGACTGCATACTATTTATCTCGATTGTGTATCTTTTAATAACCGTGGATAGAGCCTGAATGATGCCAAGGTCGTGGCTAGCCACGGCCAAAGAGTAATGTATGGCTTCGTCGGAAATATTTTAACAAACCCAGTGGGATAACAAAGCTAATGTCTGAAAGATTTCTTCAGCAGAATGGAACGCTAATACCGTACACAGTCAATACACTTGAATTATAGCAAATGACGTATCTTAGTAATAACAAAAACAATATTTAATTCAGAGTAAATAACTTTAGAATAGTAATAAACTAGTGACGCTACAACAAAATATAATTCTTTACATTATTCTCACATTTTCAATTTTCGAAAATTCGGAGTTATACAAAGATGAAACCTACGCTATTCTTTCCAGCGTCCCTTCTATTTTTACAAAACTCGTACAGAAAACATTTAGTCGTTTTTGAGAAAATATTTATTTAAAAGTTACCAATATGTGGTGCAAAATTGCGAATTGCGAACTATTCACAATTTCGACAAATTGACAAAATATCAATGTTTGAAAAACATGTTTTTTAAGGAAAAAATATCTATATAATATCTATATTTTGAATTGGTATCATGACCTCATTTCAAGGTATCTTTGAAACACATATTTTATTAAGGAAAATATCTCTATCTTCTATTTTGAGGTCTTAGGAAGATGACAAAAAATTGAACTTTCACAATGTTCGAAAAATCAGGTATTTCTACAAATATGAAACTTAGACCACTCGTTTTAAGTAATCTCTACGCTACCCCAGAACAAAATTTAATAAAAATCTTGGATGATTTTTTAGAACATTTTGAAAATTGAAAGCTTCGTGTGAAGTACACCGAAAAATCAAAATAACCATTTCAAACTTGCAGGACCTTTCATTCGATAGGGGAATATCAATTTTGGAGAAAATCGCCTAAACGGTTTAGGTGCTATCGTGGACCATAGACACGCGGAACGACAGAGACGATTTTGTCCTCAATCGATTTGCAGTATATCAAGAATCTAGATGGATTCTGACTACACGTGTTTGAGGAAGTAATTTACTACACATAGGAACAAGTGTTATACACTTTTTTGTTACCAACCAAGCAATAAGAGTTTTTCCGTTGAAAAATCGCAATTTTCCGATCCACAATTACAATACTTTCTCTTCTTACGAAGAAGACAAGAAAGTAAAATTAATAGTCTATGGAATTCTGTTATATTTATTTCATACTATATATTGGAATGAACAAAAATGTTGTATAGGAAATTATTGCTTCCTGATAATTCGAGAAACTACTTAATAGTATAAAGCAAAAGAATCTTTATCAAAGATCCTCGTGAAGGCTAAACCACATTTAAAACAGCTCAAATAAAACATCTTTTAAGTGTGTGCAAAAAAAACGAAAAATCAATGGAACAAATAAATATATTTTATAAACGTCCTAAAACCCTACTATTAAACTTACAATCTTGTTTAAATACAAAAATAGAATTTTAGGGTCACTCATCTTTGGAAAGAATGCTGTCAAGAAATTGTAATTTAGATTATACAATGTTTTAAATATGAAACGCTTCGAACTTACCACATCCATACTTTCCCTGGGATGAGGGCTGACTTACAGGAACAGGAATATCTAAAACAAAACAGTCCGTTTTTTTCAGTTTATTACTGTGATGAAGAAGAATAAAATAATTTCGTTATTACTAAGTTTCAATGTCGAGATAGATTCTGAATAGTACGTTTATATATCTTCGAAGTTCGTATCCTTAACGTTGGGACCGACCATGAACCCTTGGCGATAATCACAGCTCTCCGCACATCCTTGTGTAGGAGGCAACTGCTTCTGAACCCGCGCGAAGCCAATTCTGCCTGATTGTGGGTATGAAGGTGTAATCCATTACAATTCCCAGAAACTTTAAGACTGTTATTAAATTAATATCACAGGCACCAGCAGTCATTGCCTGCCTCAACGCTTCTTCTCTCTAATAACAGTTGTTAGCCGAAAAGCGAACTTCCCGGTGCTAGGCTACAAGTGCATCTTTAGAGAGGTTGTGAGAATATTGAAAGGTAAATTTTTCATGTGCATTTTATAGATGGAGTGATTTATTAATAACTGATGTGGTTCTTCAGTTTCCTCGTATAACACGGTCATAAGTAACCATCCATTGTTTATCGTCTACCTGCCAATCACGATTCCAGACAATGTTATTTTTGACGCAACTCACTACCTCGGAAAGTTTCTTTGACATTTGTAAATCAGCTAGCTTAGCTTGACATCTCGGCGGCGAGTTTTCCGCATTGACAATGTTTATTTGGGCTCTGTAAGATCATATTAAAAAGAGATTTTAAAACCAATAAAGTGGTGTGACTCGTCTAATCATAAATATAGTTACATAAAACAATATTGATAGATAAATCTATAAAAGTACTTTCTTTAAAATTCCTATTTCATTACATTAATATATTTAATCGTCAATGTAATAAAAAAAACTACCGTCAATACAAATTTCCTATGGAGTCAGGTTAAGCTGGAAAGAGACCATAGTAATCCACAGCGTTTGAGCACTGAAAGTGCATTGGTCCTTCCCCCATATACACACACACACACTCACACACTCACATACATACATACATACATACATACACACACACAATACATGTTTTTTGGGATTCTTACTTAATATTCTGGAAAGATCCAGCTAACGCTGGAACCGATAGATTCAACTTGTGGAAAACAATGGAAACGAATCACCTCCCTAGGTGGCTGTAAAATACTTGTTAAACTTGCTTTATGTTCTTATCCCCCTTCCAACCACCCACACATACACGGGTTTTTGGTAATTCGTTTCAAAATTAATTTTATTATCGTCAATTTGATGAATCAAGTCGTAAAAATTCGTGTAGTTACTAGAGACGGTCGAACCGGGGTTCAGACGTAGTTTTTCTCGCCGGAGCTGGGAGTCATTCTCGCCGAACCAAAAAGGGAGAAGGGTCGCGGAGGGGAAGCCGTCCAACCGAGATCGAGAGAGTGCACTGGAGGCAGATTCTCTTTCTCTCGGGGAAGCAACGAGAGTCGCCGATCACGAGATTCTCGTACTCTCGTAGGGACACTATTCTCGCAAGCAGTCTGAGCCAGCCGAGGATTGGAAAAGTCTTGTGATTAGAACTTCTTAGTGTCAGCAGGAATTTCGTCCTAATTAATTGATTGAAATAAAATAAAATAACTGCATTCTAGCGCAATAATCAGACGTCTCCTTATATATTCATTCAATACTAAAATATCACATGTCATCGGTACACAAGAATGGCTGAAAAGGCTCATGGCAACAAATGTATTAAAGACGATTATTTTTATCATCAATATTTTGTTCTCGGATGTTTTACGTTTTCAGCGTTTTGATTGTAAATGAAAATCTCTCACAATTACAGTTTTCGAAAAGTTAAAATATGAAATAACACACAAATAGGTGTCAGAAAAATAAACTAGGCACAAAAATAGGTGTCAGAACCAAAAGCTTGACATATGTTTTTCTATGTATATCGACGCACGAATCTGAATCAGAAGTCAGAATTGAGCTACCACCTTCCAGTATTTTTTAAATCGCGAAAAACTAGAGGGTGGTGGCGCAATTCTGGATTCAGAAGTCGATTTACACAGAGAAATACATGTCACGTCTTTGGGTCTGTCAACTTTTTTGTCTCTGTAATGGTTGATTCCATGGAAGATATCTGTTTACTACGTTCACCGAGCTATCTCCCACCTGAGAGATGATCCCGACGCCATGTATTTCCTATGCCTTACCTCGTATTTTGCAGCTCTGAGATGACCCTGAGGGCTCACGCTTTCAGGCTGAATTTTGTTATTTGTTCAACTAGAACTGTTTGTCCTTTTTACTTCGTGTCCTCAATTCAATTTTAATTATGCATTAATAAACAGGGCTACAATTAATACTAAGTCACGTTTTTCCATTATTTATCACTACTAGACCATCTGTACCAATATATTCGATGTTTTCAACGTAGTATCGCGTGTCGCCAAGCTTTGCGCCCGGTCGTGAGGTCCAAGGTCATATGAGGTCTCGAACGAGCTCGATTTTATGGCTGCGAAGACTGTTGGCGTGGCCTTCCGTCTAACAGTCGCCATCCTATCCTTACCCTTACTTACACACACTTACACTTACACTTACATGCCATACACTACCACATATGCGGGGAGACCACCGCCACCTCTCGCGATTAAAAGAAGCAGTTGATGCGCCCGGAATCACTAATCAGTCAAAAACTAATCAGTCAAAATCACTAATCAGTCACGTACATATTCACATTGTGATTGTGATGTAGAATGCCGTCGGGGAAACCGTAACATCAAACTTAACCATCCCTTATTTATACCGGGGTTGTACATTTTACCATTCGAGAAAGATTCGAGCCGCATCGCCCGGGGAGTCAAGGGCTCGCTCGCCCAGAGAAGCCTTGACTGAACTCCCGTGCTGGCATAGAGCTGTGTATAGCTGTACCTAACTTAAAGAAGATGCTGAAAATGGGGTTCATTGCATGTTTACCATTGCGAAAATAAATGTTTTTCTTTTTGATTGCCAGTGTAATCTCTAATTGTGTAGAAACAATCATTGCACCAACATATTTGCTGTTTCCTCCGATCTGAGGCCAACAGAACGCGAGGCCCTCCGCGACCCTCCGAACCCAAGGGCCTAGTCCGTACAGGCTCTTAGCCTCCAGGTCGGCTAAAATGAATCTACCGAATATCATAAAAATTCAAACTACTTCGAGAGATACATCGGAGAAAATATTTTTGAGTAATTGTAAATTTTAAAATAATTCTTCTGAAGAGGTCCATTAACTGAGGACCGTGGATTGATAATGCAAGAAAGGGGCGGATCCAGCCGATCATTGAGGGGTAAGATTATTATTAAAAAATAAACATTTGTTATTATAATGTATTTTATATTTGAAATGTATATAGATACTAATTAATATTATTGTTTAAATAATTACATAATTCGAACATAAATATTTTAACCAATTTTGCCAAATACGGATTGTAAAGGAAAACTCCAGGTCTTTTGGGGGAATGGAGCATGGCCCCCATGCATCTCCCCCTGGATCCGCCAATGGTTGATGCGATCGGCACAGCGGGTGGGGCGACGGCAGCGCCGCCAGTGGTGAATGAGTGCGTTGGCATTTGCTTCCGCGCGCCGCGTAAACACAGAGGCCTTGACGCGCTCGCCCTTTGGGCCATCGCGAGCCGTTAAGCGAATGGCGATGGCGATGGCGATGGCGATGGCGATGGCGATGGCGATGGCGATGGCGATGGCGATGGCGGGGCAATTCCAGCGAGCGATCATTTCGTTCCCAATGCGGCCCTGCCGGCTGCCACTGCCGCTTCCGCAATCGGCGCTTGAAGATCGGTGGGCGGAGACGCTAGCGGTACGCAAGGAGCAAGAATAAGAAATGGGCTGGAGTGAAAACTAAATGAAGATCCGGTGGAGACAATGTGACGAAGAAATGACGAGTCGAGGGAGTAAAAATACTGTTTCCTTTTTTTAGGGGCTTTTTCCAACTTTGAGGGATGTCGATTTCGACTATCCGCTTCGGGAACCCACTATATCCCTCATAGAGACACATATTAACCTTATAGCGACCCTCATTGCGACGAAATTCCTCTATGCCGATGATCTAGCTTTCCTTGCTTCCTTCCGCAACCTCACCCGCTCCCTACGAAACATCCAAAAATCCCTCGACTCCCTCCACCTCTGGGCCTCCCAAAACTCCATCACCATAAACCCTTCCAAATCCCAAGCCATCCTTTTCTCCTACAAAACCTACCCATCAGACCCACCTCCTCTGACTATAAACCAAATTCCTGTCCCCTGGCAACCCCATGTCACATACCTTGGTATTACCCTCTCCCGTAGACTCCTCTGGTCCAAACACGTCCTAAACACTACCATCAAAACCAACCGCATCATTAACGCCCTTTATCCCATCCTGTCCAACCCGTCTATCCCAATCCAAAAAAGAATCCTAGCCTATAACACCTACATCCGCCCAACCCTGTCCTACGCCCATCCCACATGGTTCAACACTTCAATAGTTAACTACAGAAAACTCACTGTCACCGAAAACCGAGTCATCCGCATAATCTTCCGCCCTCCCCCGCTTACCTACTTCAACAACCTCAGAAACCAACACAATATGCCCCACATACTAACCTACCTCCATAACTCCTCAATCCAAACCATTCAAAAGTTCACCACAGATCCCCAATTCAGAAATTTAATCATACCCCACCACCATATTCTCCGAAACCCCCCCAGACACACTCGTAAAAAACACCCCCTTGATATCCTGCAACTCCCCCCTCCCATTACCTAGGCCAAAGGGTGGACATAGAACAACAGACAACCGACAAAAACTACTGACTTAACACTAACTCACGACGGACCAAAGAAAAACACGTAACTTTCCCAGCCCCTCCTATATCCTATCCCTCTCCTTTCCTCAATTCACTCCCCTCCCCTTCCCCTACTACCAACACCCCCATACAAAGAATCACCCTATACTTCCCTCTCTCCCCGACTCCCAATCCCCGTCCCTGTACGGGGGAGAGGAGTCACAACGCTTGACAACAACACCGAAAGAAGACTACACTGGACGAAGAGTCTCGAAAGAGACAAGCGTGCCAGAAAGACACACCCTAGCTCACTCACTCACTCACTCACTCATTGCGACAAAACAGATAAACGAAAGACAAGGGACAAACAACTATTCCCACGGCGGGACTCAAACCCGCGATCCTTCAGACCAAGGTGCTAATTTGGCACAACCTCTAGCCACCTCGGCTATCCAAGACGGCAGGAAGTTCAAATACTGTGTGGTTCACTAATAAGTGGCTCAAAATTAATTCCTAACAGTCACGAACTTTTCTCAACGTTATTGTATCTCCTTGAATTTTCGAAACTTCAAAATGTTACAAATAATGCAAGAAAATATGTTGTCTTTTTTGTAATACCACTTATTAATTTTGTACTACTTTGTACACTGAATTCAAGCTTCAGAGAGATTTTCAATATTTACATTTTCCCTCTGCGAAATTAAAATTATTTCTAATTAGTTGCATAACGATGACCGTCGTGACTCTAATAAAGTAACTAAAATGCGTTATAAAATCGTATTCAGATGGAGTTTGGAAAAGATTATGCAAACTGATATGACGGATGGAGCTTCTCCTGTGTGTTACCGCTACAGCAGGGACACCAAACAAAGTGAAGAAATGTGTTTCAACAGTTTCCGGAACAAACCACTTCCAGATCCAGAACCGAAATTGAAACGTTTCATTACCGAAAACCGAAACCATAAAAGAAATATTCCTCCATAGAAGCTTCATCCGTTTAAAAAAACATTCACACAAAATTACGCCAAGCTACTGAGATTTTGAAAACAATGTACAAGCTCTGATTTAAAGATCAAGTAAGGAGAACAGCTTTCGTTCAGATGAAAATCTATATTTTTCGGAAAAAATTAATATAGGTAATGTCAAGAAAATTAATATAGATAACATCAACTCACGAAGCGAGGAGGGGATTTATCTGAGAATTTCCAAAGAATGAACGGTATTTAATAAGACTTTTCCACAAACAAAGTTATGTCCATCTGTATCCCCAAATGCGCCAAATATTAGAAATAATTTAAAGATAAGTTGAAATCAAACAGGTTGGGTTATAGCACATACCCGGTCATATGTCCAATATGTCCAATGTCGATGTATAGTGCCTCCTATATGGTCACAGTTTATGATTGGCCAGTAGGAGGTAGCGGTAAGAAAAATCTGTTAGAAAAAGCGGTACCCATTTTTAGATACACCGCCCCGATACATAGGGACATTTTGTATGTATTGTTAAACACTTGGTTTTAATTTCAGGAGTGGAATAGTCTTTTATAATTTTCGAAACCCAAGGAATTAAACGAAATCGGACATTTTTATACACATACTTTTCTCTAGGCGATAAAAAATGTAACTCAAAACTTTGGAGCCATTTTTATTTTTCAGAAAAAAAATGAAATTAAGAAAATCCTGATTCCAGTTTACTCATTAGCGTTGTTCACAGGCAGATGTTCAGACGGACGGGAAGCTGTTTTGACATCAACAAATTTGTGCTAATCAAAGGCCCATCGAACGTGAATTCTGGCTATTCAACATCCTACAGGAAGTAATTTTCTACATATCTGGAAACAAGAATTGTTTATTTTTTTTCCTTATACGGGATTTACAATTCAATTTTTTCTTCCGAATAACAGCAATGTTTCGCTGTAGAAGTGTATAACTTCTTCTATAAGACTAATGTAGTATGCGAGAAAATACAAGGATCTGCAGAACGAATACTGAGAATTGTTGGGGCGGAGCTGAAGCGGGGTGGGGTGAGGTGGGGCGCCTGGGCTCTCATTTGCAAATGAATCGCCGCCTCCGAAGTCAACGGCCTTGCGCAAAGGTGAAGGCTACGGCCAACTGCGCATGCGCTTCTCTTCCTATTTATTCATTTTCGGATTATCGTATTCATTTTGACAGTCATTGGCTGAATGGCGCGAATGACCGTGTTATTGACGGGGAGAGTGGACTCTCGTAACCGTATCTCTCCCACACATTCCTTGTCAAAACTCGAAATACGCAGCTGTTCTTTAGTAGCCTCCATTTTTCATGTTTGACTGGCATGTATTGTTATTTTTATTTTCATAATCACACCGAGCGAAGTGGCTCAGTGCGTAGAGCGATGACTTCGCAATCGGGAGGTCCGGGTCCGATTCTCGGGCCAGCAATCCTTACCGGGGTTTTCGTGGTTTCCCTCGGTCATAAGGCGAATGCTGGGATGGTTCCAAAAAGTCCACGATCACCTTTCACGCCTCTGATGCTAGTAAAGCCTGTTTTACACGGTCATTTTTGCATCCTTTTTTTCATCATTTTTCTGTACAGTAAATGGATGGAAAAAGAACGTTCGTTTCTACGTAGTATGTTTCGGTGCCAAAACTGGATGAGTGTTTTACACTGTCATTTCTGTCTTTGTACGTAATCATGAAGAAAATACTTCCTCCGGACGCCGCATGTAGCGCTGAAGTTCAAACATTTGAACATCGCATCTGTGGTAACAAATGAAGTTAGGTTAGAACTGAGCTTCAACGAGTTAGAGTATCTCTAATTCGTTGCTGAGCTCGGATGCGACAATATTATAATACAGTGCATAATTTATTTCTCTTTACATAACATAACCACTTCACATTACAATTCAACACATCAGAACGCTCTCAGGCAACTACAAAATGATCATATCGCTCCACACGCATAACAAACTAGAGAAAGTCCCGTAAAGTGCCGCCAGGAGCGCGGTAGTCAAACTGGATGAAATCTGTACCGAAAAATTAAGCATGCGTCATTTTTTCGTACAAATTACATCCAGTCTGGCTTGTATCTCTTCTGTACCGGCGAAAAATGATGAAAAAATGATCGTGTAAAACAGGCTTAATGCAAAGGTCGATCTATAAAGACCATTGGCTAATAAGCAGCAACGCATCTCGTGTATGCGGAGCACGCAGAATTCGGCCCCAGAAAACAATAGGGAGTATTATCTGCCCTCAGTAGTTAGTTATGCGCCAAGGGCATTATAAAAGTTCTAGTGATAGGGCCGAAGGCTCTCGGGCTTTGTGTCACCGCTCGTTTATTTAAACCATTTAACACCCCAGGAACATAAAATATTTTATTTTTTATCTAATTTTAATGATTCAGATTTACTTATTTACTAAATTACTAGAGGTTAACTTGATTAGGGGTGGTTTTTCATATTTTCGCCCCATAATTCCCTCAATAAGAAAACATGTAACATTATTCAATTATTTTTATATTTCCCTCGTAACCACGAACCTCTCAATCTAGGAAAGGTATGCATTGTACATCGAGATCTGTATCGAAGGCAATGAGCAATAACGTAGCAGTAAAAAAATTTAAAAAAATAAAATACTGTGACCGTCACAAAAAATGTTAAAAGTTTAGATATATTCTGACTATTGTTCATTTGCTATTTAAGTTTACATTTTGGGCGCAGCCAGAAGGGCCCCGCCATGCCCCTTTCTGCTCTCTTCGCGCAGCAGCCTAAATGGCGCACAGCATGCAACACCATAGCTCTCTAACTGGTAATGACTCACATAAATTTTATAAGCTTTGACGCTGCGAAGAAACTGATTGCTACAGAGACATTTTCTGCAGGAAATTACTTAGGGCTGTTTTCATGGACGTGCGGAAATTAAATATCCACGAGCTTTAGATCCCATTACGACCACCGACGGCTCAATTTCACTTTGCATTGGTCGATTGAACAAATGTTGAGGGTTTTTTTTCTTTCTTCTTCTTAACAATGAATATGTTTCTTCCTGCTAAGCACACACTCAGATTTAACTGATTTTATTTCTCACCTAGTACAACAGCACGTAATGTAGAGAAAGTATTATAGTGATGGGGCAAAGAGAGACCACTTTTCGACGGAAAAACTATTATAATTGTGTAATGGTATCAAAAAAAGGAAACGTTTTGTTCTAATATGTTGAAAACGACTTTCTATGACACGCTTTGTAGACAGAAGACCATGTTTTGTGTGGTACTAGATACCAAAAAAATGGTTGTTGTCAAAACGTCCGTAATGTGTCGAAACGTGCACAATACTAGCAGCTTCAGCACAAAGCCTAGCGGCACGCAAAAATTGATGTTCACTGATCGTTAGGGCTGATGTTTTAGCCCCTTGAGATCAGTATGGTGGCTACTGCCTTGGCAGCAGAGGCTGCTGAATACGTATAGACACCAATGAAACACAGCAAGTGCGTTGGAATTGTAAAACTTTTCGTGTATCAACGTGTTTTTCTGAAATTATTGTTTTTTTTTTTTTTTTTTTTGGTATGCTTATTCACAAAAAAAATCCATTCTAGCTTCATTCAGTACAATGACCGAAACAGTTTAAGCCCTTCGGGCCGCGTGAAATAGCTTCTTAGGACGCACGCGACCCGCGGGCCACTGCTGCCAACTCTTTCCTCTAAAGCAAAATCCAAGTGTGCTCTCTTCCAGTTTTGCGCGATTTATTTCGAAAACGTTGAGTAGAATCAAAACAATGAATTAAATATTTCTTTAAGCCCATATATTAATTTATATTATAATTTCCTATTAACAGCATTTTAATTTATTTTAATAGCAAAATTAGAATTGGAGTGAGCAACAATTAAAGTTGGTAACTGCCCAAAGTAACTATAGAAGTAGCAACGATAAACGTAACAAAGATAGCAGAGCACAGCAAGACAGTGCGGGTGACGTAGAAGGGGTGGGCGGATCGGTCACAACCCGTGACACACGACGCAATCCGTGAAACCGAAGACATTTGCAAACTACTTGGAGAGACGAGCTAAATGCAGTTCATTTCCGATGTCTAGTTTGCTCAAGAGTTCTGTTCTGTAAGGACGGATGGGGAGAAAGAGATCAAGGAGTTTGATTGATTGATTGATTGATTGATGTTTCCGGTCGCGTCAACTGCTAAGAACAGTTGTCCCATAAGTGTATTTCATGTTATAATCGCATGGGGTAGCTGTGTTCTTCCCCCCTAGATGGAGAGTTCTGGCGCCGCCCTACACGTCAACTAGGGGGGTTTTCCTCAACCAGCGAGGCTCCGCATCAACCGGACAAGATCTATGATCCCGACATGTATTACAGTGTATTGCATGTAAGTGAGTTAATAAGTAAGGGAAAAGAACAGGTGAAGAAATAGAAAGGAAAGATTGCGTGCGGTCCGTGACCCGTTTGCTCCGGCATTCGCCTGTTCGGGTAATACACGGAAAACTACCAATTAGAGCCCCGCATTCCAATTCTGGGCATTTACCAAGGCCTGAATGTTTTGGACAATTGGGGAAATGTTGTGGAAAATGGGAAATTTAGGGATGCAAATTAAAATTTCGAATTCCTGATCGTTTACAAACCTAACCCTCTCTTTCTTGCCCGAAGTCGTCCGAACCTAGGCTACTTTTTTGTTGATTTCTGGGTTGTTTACGGTTTAAGCTCCCTCTTTCCAATGGCTTCAAATAAGTGAGAAACTGTGTTTAGGGTCACGGTGGCTGCTGTGTTTCGCAAGAGTAACGCATTATAGCCGTGGATGTGGCAGTGTTCCTTCCCAGCTAGAACGTGAGATTTTGGAGCTGACCTATACGACGGCATCCGGGTTATTCCTCCTCCAGATGTGTATCTTCAGGAATAGAGATTGGAACGGTTTGCCTGTGACAATCTTCGATTCCTTATCTCAAAGCCTGAGCAAATTTAAAAATAAATTAGTTTCCTTATTGTTGATATGTGTATTATTCAGTGTAAGTAACTATGTCTACTATGTAATTAAGTATTATTATTATTAATTATGTGCAATGCTGTGACGTTAAACTGGGGAAAACGAGTATGTAAAAGAAAGATATTACAGCTCAGTGATCCGCCGTGCGGTGAAGTGAAGTTTGGTGAGATGGAGTGCTATGAAAGATTGAACGGTGAAATGTTCATGTTAATTTGTAAAGTTTGTAAATTTTGTAAAGTTCTGTAATGTTAAGTTAGTGTATTCTGCCACCAAGTTCTCAAACTTAATTGCAGAATTAGAAATAAATCTAATCTAAATCTAATTCTCCAGAGGGTCATCGCCCCAACCGCTCTAAGCTCCCTATGGGTATCCCAATATGTGTGGTAAGTGTAAGGGCGTGTGTGCGAGGTGTGATAGTGTAGCGTGTATGTAAGTGGAAAAGAGAGGACAAGGAAGAGGAAAGAAAGATCGCGCGCAGTTCGCACCCCGTTTGTTAGAAGAAATTCGCGTGTGTTGATCGTAGAAACCACGGAAAACTACACAGCCGACCTCTAGAATTCTCCTTTAGAGAGAGGCTAACTAAAATCGACGTCGGTATTAGCTTCCCCCAAGACGTACCCTTGGACCTTCCGGTCAGCGATGCTGCAGAGGCATGTGGATGACGTGTGTCATTCAATGTAATTGAACGGCGTTGCGTTGGCGTGGCCGGCCTGGATAAGAAGCTCGCTAAGCCTGAAGGGACGTTGCTGGCTCGGCACGAAGGGTCCCACCTTAGGCATGGATGTTTGTGTGTGTGCGTGTTGTCCTTACGTGTTCTTTCTACAGTTCACCCTATAAAGCAATCACAGTGGTCGCTTTAGGATCAAGTTGTTAAAAAACGACCTAAAAAATGTTGCCGTGCAGTTTTATAAAGAGACTTCCCCCATGGAACAATTTTAAAATCTTTACGTCAAAAATGCATGCAAAAGCTCTCGAGGGACATCGAAGTTCATTTGAGTATAATTGCATATCTCATTGTTGAGACTCTCGTCTTCATTCGCATCAGAAAATTTTCATCGCTTTCGGTGATTCTCTATCTGCGAAAATGTATACGAGAAAGTAAAAAATGTTCTGCAAAGAAACACTATAATAATATATTTGTTAAATTGTTAATGTCAATAAGGTCTCAATATTGTCAAGCGGTTATTGTCAATGGCAATATTGGGCCAGATCATATCCTTTAAGAATCCCTCATAATAGAAAATAATATCACAAGTGTGGAAAAAATTCTGGTCTTTAAAATTCATATCACTGAACAACTATAGCCTAAAACAAAGAGAGCCATTATGAATAACTGTGTCCTACCAGTATACACTCATGGTCATTAACGTAATATGGTTTACACACAAGGTCATTAACGGAAAGGGAGATGAAATGATAAAAACATGTCAAAAAGATGGAAAGGAAAATATTCGGTATAAGTCTAAAAGACAAAGTAAGAAATACTGACGAAGAACAGGTCAAAATGAAGTAGGTCAATTCACACGCCTTCTAAAATGGAAATGGATATGGTGTGTAATGGGAACGAACACAAACAGATAGACGTACAAAATTACAACATGGAACCCAAGGACTGGCAAGAGAACTGTTGGAAGACAGAGAATACGGTGGTCAGACGACAAAATAAGATGATTGGGAAGAATATGGACAAGAAAAGCAGGAGACCGCACAAAATGGAGAGACGTCATTTACACCCGATGAAGACAATTGGAAAAAATGATAATAGTGAAGTGACAGTAATTAGACATGAGCAAAAAGAAGGGAGCAGTGAGAAATGACCAAAAAATAAAACACAATAATAGTAACTAACAACCTATCTATCTTCTAAATTGAAAACCTTACAATGTAAGAGGCCTTTGCCCTGCTAAGGGATGTGAAGAGGCTAATATTAATATTAATATTAATAATAATAATAATAATAATAATAATAATAATAATAATGGCAATAAAATATGGAATCATTATTTCGGTTTGGAGGATTTGATTGCTTAATTCTCCGTGCGCGTCAACTGCTAAGGTTATTAGTCTCGTAAGTGTAGTGCATGTTTTATCACGTGAAATGGCGGTGAACTTTCCCTCGCTTCAAGGCAAGATACGGCGCTTATATACACGCCAGCTTACCAGTTTTCCCAAACCAGGTATTGCCAATCACCGGGGCACCGCCCTAGACGGGGCAAGCTCCCGACTGGATTCTAGATGTATGTGGTAGCATGTGAGTATTTGCGTGTGTGTGTGTATGGGTAAGGAGGAGAGAAGGACTAGGAAGAGGAAGGGAAGATCGCGCGCGGTCCGTGACCCATTTGTTAGGGTACTGCTCCAGTATTCGTTGGTTTTGCTCAGAGAATCCACGAAAAACTATCGATCCGAAACGGCTCCCAGAATTCTCCCCCAAACAACGTCTGAACTCGATCTAGCTGTGTAGCTAGTGTCGAAATTCCTGCCACTGTCGGGATTCGAACCCTAGTGCCTCCCGGTCAGAAGTACCGCAGTGATATTAATTGATGCCCTGGGCCATCTAAGCCGATTGGGAGAATTAGCTTATGTCATTAGAATGTTCCTACAGGAATGAACCTTCAACAACAAAAGTCATACTATGTTTGCTGACAAGTAACAAGTATCTGCTTACTTTCTGAAAAGTGGTTATTTGTGGACAGCTGTTCAGGAAAGCGCAGAACCAGCTAGCCAAGTAAAGAGACGAGTATAAATGTCGTTTGCTTCAGTATTGACTGTGACGATTCTTGACCTGCTTCGATGTGATTATGTCCTTTATCTTCTAATAAAAATTATGCAAGCCGAGAAGGTCCTCCGGCCTTGCAAAAGCTGTTCGGGTTTATATAGAAGTAACCGCGCAACACTTACACAAATACGAGAGCACACGAGTGTATTTATAAGTGGTTTACAGGAATGAAAATGGACATGGAATATTGTACCCATTAGTTTTACACGATGGCATAAACAGTGAAGTTACTTAAATCACATAAATCATGTTGATTATCTTATACTTTTGAAGTATAAGATAGTGTTTGAATACAGTAGTGTTTGAATCTTGTGACGATTCTTGATTCTACTCACGGGTGAAATTAGACTTCTGAGAATAACCTCTTAGTTAGTTTCGGTGTCGCGGAAGTGTTCCAGGTCAACGAGATGTTTCTCCAAAGAGCGAAAATAGTTTCACGAAGGACAAGAAACCATTTCAGAATGATAAAAATCACGAAAAGGCGAAGAAAAGAAGCAAAAAAGATCGGACAGCGCCTTCTCCTTTTCCTCGGGCAATGGCCTACATTTTAGATCCGAAACTGGACGGTCGTCTCTATTCAGATTCTAATGATTCCAGACTTGGTACTGGGCCGCCAGGGGATTTATTAAGCGAAGTGTTTAAAAATCACTACTAGTATACAGAACTACTACAAAATCCAGGTATACAACAAAATGCTTTCTCGACTATCGCGTCAATAGCTTCAAAAGACAGTAAGCCTTCAACACAATTGTCAAATCGATGTACCAATATTGTATTCATTTTTTTTAGTATATCTTTATTAGTGAACGAATGTACATAGTTCAGTATTATGTATACTACATCATATGTATATTGTATTCACTATTCATCCATTATTTTTTATTAAACTACAGTGATTATCTGCAAGTTTTAATTCACGCACATCAAAACGTTTGATATTTTTTGTGTCCGCTCAAGATAGTATTTTTTGTGATACTAGTTAAATCACTTGGAAATATCGTCAACTAATAAAAAAAAATTTCAGAAACAAGTTAAGCTGTTTAATTGACTAAATTTAATGAACTTACTTTAATTGATATCTGCGGTTATTTCGACAGCATTTAGTAATTACTTACGTCTACAAAAGAAACCAACATGAATAAACCATAATACTTACAGTATTCGCGGCCCATTACACAGACAAGCAAGTATCCTTTCACTCGAACTTACCCTAATTACATTGATGTGAGCTTCGACATATTGAATGATTATCACCATAATCAGCGACCAAACCTCTTTAAAGTAAAATAAGTCTATAAATTAATCATTCAGAGTTGACAGCCACCCATATTGCCTTACAAATGCCTAAAATAAGGTATTTTATCATTTAAACATTACATCTGAAACAAAATTAAAACGTTTGTTCGAAATTCTTTTTTTTAAGCAAATACATAATTACAAATTCGAAAATCAAAACTTGCGTACAGTGTAACATACAGCAAGAAAGACTATCACCCGGCTATGAGAATTGTCTGAAATTCAAACTACCACGGCATGTTGTGAGACAGAGTTATCACGTCGCAATACGACAATGGCGTCTTGTGAGACGCTTTTCAGCAATAGAAGTGTGGGAAATCTGAATTTGTAATTTCAAAGAATTGCAAAACTATGCAAAATTACTTTTTTTTAAATGCATGATTTTATTATAACGCCTCATTGAAAGAACAGCGTTCTTTAAGTAAAAAACCTCAAATCATTAATATAGTAATCAATGCATCTTCAGTATTGTAGTTGCAGGAAGACGCTGGAAAAATGTTGAACTTTTGCAATTTTTAAAAATTTACCGTTCAACTAAAAGACGACTTGCACGTTTGCAGTCTTTTTAAGAGAATTGTGATATATCCGAGGGGAAATTTAATAAAAGTATTTGGATCCGTTTGTGAGAAAAGTATTGTGTGGGGAGCCATTTGTGAGAGGATCGGACGGATAGACGGACGGACTGACTGATGGACAGGCAGACTTTTGGCTGTCAACCAATTTTTGGATATCAGTGATCCATAAAACTAAACAACGTGTTAGATGAAGTAATTTACTAGATAAAGGATGAAGATTAAAAACTTTTTCAGTATCAATGCCTCAAAATAAGAGGTTTTCTTGTGAAATATCACTGTTTTGTGCCGCAGAATTACAATACTTTCTCTATACTATGTAAGCAGTATGCGAGAATGTAGTTTCGGCCAACATATTGCGGCGTTCCTCAGACCTGCACTGCTAACGTAATCGTACCTTTAAAAAATATCAATCGATTCATCATGTCCTGAAGAATCGAATGAGCAATCGATCACCCCTATAACTATCTAAAAACTTAAAAGACACGTTCCAAAAATTTTAGAATTTTAGAATGAACGAATCTGAAGAATCGTTTCCCCATCCGAAAATCGAGACGCGTTGGATGGCATCGCTCCTGCCCCGAACGGCGACCAGGAAGAGGTCTAGCCAGAACACACAAACACGCGCAATTCACCTGACTGATATTTGACCTGTAGGATTTTGGGGAAATGGAATTATGTGAACACACCAATGAGCGTAAAATAGTCTTTTTCTCAGAATAGCAACTGCTCATGACAGCGTCAGCGCTTGTGGGTAGACGGGGATTGATGTAACTAACGAATTTTTCCATCAACAGCACCGCATCTATTCCAGACTTGTATTACACCATTTTCAGAAAGAGCCAAAAGTACTATTGTCGTGAAAATTAGACTTTCGTCTGATCTTGGTACTCAGTCACCTAGCTGTTCACTGGCAAGGAGCTTATTCTCTCAGTGTAAAGGGAACACAGTGTGCCAATGTCCCCAAAAGAGGAGTCTGTTGTTCTACGAGATATGCACTTCAAGGAAGAGTGCTCCTAGGGACAGTTCTAAGTCCCCGAGCACTAATCATCTTTCAATTACATCGGTAAAGTAAAACGTTATTTCCCTTGGCGTACGTTACCAAACTTTAATAGCCTCTGGCAATCCACTACTGTAACTAGCTACTAACCAGGGGGTTCTCAAGGCAGACACTAATTCCTCCGTCTCAAAGTGAACACCTCAAAACTCAAGGATAAAAATACGAACGCCCCCAAAAATAAAAAATAAAAATGTTGGAAGCGGAAAGGTGTATCTTTTCACTCTTTCTTAAATGCCCTTCAGAAATAGTTCCACAGCCTTTAAGTTCTTGTTTTCAAAGTTAATAACCCAACACTGTTTACACATGGTAGTGTAAAAGATGCGATTACAAAGCAAGACCCTTCACTCCACGAAGTAAACACCATGAAAACGAAGCGATGTGGGGAAGCTGCGTGCGAAAGCAAGGGCGATGATGCAGATAATGGCAATAAAACTGCGCGTGGACAGCGCGCCCTGTGGGGGGAAGGGGGGCTTTCACCGGTGGCCTCCTAAGTGGGGAGGGGGGCAGGGGGCGAGGCGAGCTGTATAAAGCGCCTGCGAAGGCGCGGGAAAGAGCACCTCTGCCCAGCACGGCATCGCCCTCGCAGCTCCGCTCCGCTCCTCCAGCAGCAGCAGCAACAGCAGCAGCAGCCATGCACACACGCACCTGCAGTGTCCTCCTCCTCCTCGGTAAGTGCGCTCGCTCCCTTCCACCCACCAGCAGACAGCCACTGACATGGGAGGATGTGCGTCCCCGCTATGTGCGCTCGATTATGCTTCTTCAAAACAGTTACGAGGGGAACAATTATAATCGATCAATATAATTCTAAACAGACGACTGTAAACGTAGAAATCAAACCTTACACTAAGGTGGAAAACAGAACGGGATGCCGACTGGCTATGCGTTTTGGGGGAGGTGGGTAACGGTTTAGGAAAAAGTGAACACGGGATGAAGTCGGGATACACCCGGATGGAAAAGGTTCGCTGGAGGGCGGGGGATGGGCAGACCTGGGCCAGCCATAGATTAATTAATTTCTTCTTTAATATATTACTGTGATCAATAAATGCCGGTACAACGCAACACAAAAGACTGGTAGAGATACGCATGACTCAGGAATTAATTTTTTCGACTAATTGCCCGGGAATCGCCCGACACCATCCCGCGATCAGTCTGCCCTCACGTTTGCTTCCCAGCTAAACCCCTTTCACGCTTCGTTATCTCGGAAACATCACCCGACTGTATCCCGTCTCGTTCAACCTGTGTTTCGGAAGGAGTAAACATTTTAGTTGTACTCCGATTTAAACAAAGTGGCATTTCAACGTCACGGTCCGGTCGGCGATGGGGACACTTCATCCGATCGCGAGCTTCGTTACGACTTACATTTTTGGTATTGGAGCTCCCAATTCGAAGACGGTGACCCCCTCTCCTTCCAGATCGTTATCTTCAAGTGCCACTTCGTTTAAATTGGAGAAGAAATCGAAGTTTGCGTTCATAATTAGCGCAAATAAATGTTACACTACTAACACCAGTTCAGAAAACGAATTATATACGGGTGAACACGGCTGGACCTTCCGAATTATGTATGTTTAGTTAGCATAGGTGATTTTATGTTTTGTTCCCATAAACTTTTACGCGGTAGTTTCCAACAGTGATAGTATGTTGTTGTTTTTTCAAAATAGACAGAAGTAGATAAGTTACTATCGATTAATGTGATTTTAAGCGGACCACGAGAAACGTAGAATCCTCATATTAAGGAGAAAAACTAAGGAAGATGAAGTCTGGCTGTGGCCTTTCTTGAGAAAGTAGGTAAACGAAATAGGAAAAGTTGACGCGTGATGCTGTCGGTACACGTCCCACTCTCTTGCATCTCTTCTCTCTACTCCCTTCAGTTTTATTTCCTCTTTTACCAACCACCAATAGTCACCAACACACACGGAAGGTTGTTCGTCGTATTGCTTTCTTTTCCTAATAGTTTCTTGATTTATTCACATTATGTTTTCCTACTCCACCCTCACGTCTTAACATTTTCCCCTTCATTTCGTCATGCATTCCTTATCAACTTTGTTTGCTTTTCTTTTACCTTTCATTATTATACTTCTCTTAGTAATTATTTACTTTTACTCCCCTTCACATCCTTCTTCATCCTGTTTCGTAATGGAATAGAGAGAGCGTTGTTACATTCAAAGCAATTAAAGGTATCACCGTCCTTATATAACTTTCCTTTAATGAACACTGTACAATTTTTGAAACTTGTCAAATAGAGTATTTCAAGAAACGAGTCAGCTTGACCTTGTGAGTTTCTTTTGTTGCACGAGACTCAATCTGGTAGAATGTTTTTCATTCTTTATTTTGTTTTTCTCTTTTTTTGTTGTTACGTATTCATCTTGACCGCAAAAGTACTGATGATTCCAAAACGCTCAGTAGTTAATTCATGAATTATTCATTTGTGTGGGATACTAAAGACAAATTGATTCGTGCCACTCCTTTATTACGTGATATACCGACTAAGGATGCGACATCGACAACAAAACATTGATGTTCAAAATTAAAACATCGATGTTAAAAAACACCGTTCAAAAACAGATGTTTTGCAACATCGATATTTTTAAATCTGATTTAATAGGTGTGATTTTGCCGCGGAGAAAAATTGAATTCGATACTAGTAATCGTGCTGAATGTCTAATTAAGATTTAACTGTCAAAATTTGTTTTAAAAAATATGACATTTAAGAAACTTTTATCAGAAAAGTTTTCTTATGAATAGCACGGATATCTACTAACTTCACGCCCTCGCGAGAAACTGAGCCTGAAAGCGTCATATCAGGGGCTTAGAGCTTCCTCAGTTGGCCGAAAAGGGAAGGGAAAGAAGAGGGTATGCCTACCGACCTACACCTATGACGCTGCATACGTAGACGCCCGTCCGCGTGGTACGGAGACAGGCGAAGGAAATATCAGGGGATCGCGGTCATCGCTAAGCCAAGAGACGCTCTGCTCTGTTCTGTTCTCCTCTGCTCTGCTCTGCTCTGCTCCGCTCTTCTCTGTTCGATGAAGGTCCGTTCCGTTCGAACACGTGAATCACCCGTCACATGTCAATACTTTATCTGTTACAAAATTATTATTATTGTACTGTTTCAAAATCGAAAACGTAAAAACATCGAGCTCCAAAAATCGATGTTAAAAATTCATTAGATTTAAAACATCGATGTTTTCAAAACATCGACATCGATGTTGCATCCCTAATACCCAGAGAAGTTTGAAAGACGTTGCATCTTAGGCAAATGATTCTACGAGTATAAACTTTTAGTATTAAACTCTATTGGTTCAAGGGAAAAGCGCCCAATTTACAGGATACGGCCGTGACTAAGAGGAAAGCCTCGCCTTAAGTTTACAAAAGCAGAGCCTGAGAATAGATAAAAATATTAAATATAATGTGTAAAAAAATTCAATAAATTGAGACATAATACATAAACGTTGTCATAATGTAATTTAGTATGGGTCGTTTGGGAGTGATAATTTAACCCATTAAACATTATTATTCGACAATACATGCAGCTTCTATATTCTGCGAAATATTAATATTTTCAAAATATCACGATTATGATTTCTTAAAAATATTATTCTTCAAAAAACCACATAGATCAGTGCTTCATTTTTTCGCGATTTTCGCATAATCATAATAATGCTTGAATAATGAGTATGCTTTACTTCATTTTACTATCAAGAATTATTAAATCAATTCATAAATTCATCAATTTTTCAATTATACATTAAATACCAAACATTACTTTCTCATCTACTGCTTACGAAGTACAGAGAAATTATTGTAATGCTACTCAAAAAACGGCGAATTTTCTACGGAAAAACTCTTGTTGCCTGGCCCTGGTAATGAAAATCGATAAATCGTATTCCTTATGTAGTAAATTACTTCTTCTAACAAATTGTGTAGGCAGAATTAACGTTTAGTGGGTCCTTGATATCGAAAAATCGATTGTCGCTAAAACGTTTGCCCTTCCATTCTCTGTCAGTCCGTTGTCTATCTGTGAACAAGTCTAGCGGCTAAACTATTATCAGGTTTTTCGTCAAAATTTATATTCCCCCGATCGGTCTGATGTCGCGACCATTTGAATTTGAAACGAATATTTTAATTTTTGATTTTATATCAAGCCTCGACATTTTCAAAATTTTCTCAAAAACAACTTCATATACAAGCTAAAAGCTTAAGCAATATGGGATTTAAGACATCTAATAGAATGCATTTTTCACTAGAATTTTGTTTTTGTAATCTTTTTAATATTGCACTTATTGCTCGCAATTATTCGCGAAAATTATTACCTTCCAAAAATTGTAAGTGACCTTAATGAAAGAACTAAGTATGGACAACAAACCTCATTTGAAGGAAAAAACTCTATCTTCAATTTTGTAGTTGTAGGAAGACGAAAAAATTCAAGTTTTTGAACTTTTCCAAAAATTTAAAGTTAACAGTGAAAATTGGACTTATACCACATTTATAATTGTATTTTATTCTATTCTTATAAGAAATTTAAAGAAAAAAATTGGAGCTGTTTTCGACAAACTTTGAAAATGTCCCAGGGGCTTCATGAAAAGTAGACCCAAATTTTAAAGAAAAGTTCTGAAATCTCAAAGCTTCAACTCGATGGCCAAAGGTTCTAAAATCTCAAAGCCAGATGGACAGGGGTTTCTTCAATTTAGAAAAAATCCTACGCATGGTTTAGGCGCTAGTGGTGTCCTCTGATGGACGGACAGACACACGAACATACAGATGGACAGTTATAAATAACCTATTTGGTATCAGGGGACCCAAAATGTGTATTACCGTTGAAATCTCGAAATCAATTTTCCACAGCATTACGTAACTTCCCCTATACAACGTATATTTCTCCGTATATACGTACGTATACGGGAAAGTAAAAAGTTTGAAATCAAGATAATAATACGCTTTATTCGAGTTAAAATGGAGTTATTTACATATTTCACAGTCTTATACCTTCCAGTTTGTGTCTGTGTAAGTAGTATTAAATTTTGATAACAAACAGTAATACAGAAAATGTCCTGAATTTGTATTAGTGACAGTAATGTTATAAATATTTTGCCTTTTAATTCAAGCTTACGCTGAAGTGGCAAAAGCTATCTGTTTCCGAATTATTTTCATCGAAGATCATGAACAAAAGTGCGATGTATGCAAATTGTTTAACCTTTTTACAGTTTCCTAGTTGCATTGTCGTGAATACATGTACCTCGTGTTCCCTCATGTAGAGGACGAAAAAATGGGATTGCAAATGTGTGCAATTTACAACTGAGTCGTGCGTGATGGAGCTTGGTGAATCGTTCCAGCAGACAGCAGGTGGTAACCGAAAGAGTTTACAGCCGAAATTGTTATTGCCGTAGCTCAAGTGCTTCCAAATTCTCCACCATTGACTTCACATGTAGTAAAGTTCTATTTATAAGAATACACAGACTATACCACAATGAAAGAAAACGTGCGCAGTTGATTTTGTCCCCCAAACGTCGCATACAATTTCGACTGGTTTATGACTAAATAAATCAAATCAAATACGAATAAACAAATTTTGATTTTTTATAAATACCATCAAAACTACGTTCATACCTATGAAGAAATAGCCAAAAACCAAGTCAGAGTCAAAATTAATAATTTTTTTCCACTTCCACCATTTTCCACAAGTTTTTAGCTACAGTATTCTAGCCACTTTCGAATCCGGAACCGCATTCCCATAGAGTCGTGTTGTCCTTATCCTTCAATTTTCTTCACATCACTATTTTTCTATTTTGAATTTTTTCTTGTTCTGCGCAGTACCAGTTGACGCCAGGAACCACCTGACCACAACACGATCACTTCATTTGAAAATCCAGATCAGACGCCGGCCGCCATATTGCATGAAGAGCGAGAAGTGTTCAGAAACATTTTGAAAGTGGCATAAAGTAACCATTTTTAACGCAAAATAACTCGCTGAAGGTAAAATTGAAATAAAAAATACATTTTTTTAAAAAACAATGCTTCCTATATGATTTAATGACTTGTAACAAAGTGATAATTTTGAGATCTGGCTGCATTTAAAATTCCCGTTAATATTGTGACGCAAACTGGTGCCTGAAATTCATTGGCTGAAGTCGGAACCGATGCGCTATAGCTTGCGCATCGTACCCGACTTCAGCCAATGAGCTTCAGGCACCATTTTTCGTCACAATATTAGCGGAAATTTTAAATGTAGCCCAATATCGAAATCATCACTTGTTACAAGTCATTCAAACAGATATATGAAGCTTTTTGTGCATCATTGTTTCAATTACACCGTCATCGGGTTACTTTTCGTTACAAATTGTCACTTAATGCCACTTTCAAAATGTCTCTCAATACTTCTCCCGCTCCATGCCTCATGGCGGCCAGCGTCTGGTGTGGCTTTTCAAACGAAGTGCCCGTGCTGTGGTCACATGTTTCGTGACGCAAACGTTACGCGCAGAACGAGTAAAAATTGGTGCACCGGAGTAGCCCACCCATATTTTTCCACCATGGGTAGAATCCAAACACCCCTGTGTGTCGACCAGTGTGTCAACATTGTAACGGGATGCATATCTGCAATACTTTGGACTGCTGAAAATCGAGACGATCTTTTTTGTTAGGTTGGCTGCGGTGAACGTCTACCTACAGACTTTGTTACGAAGTGAAATGCGACTTGTCTGTTTATACAGAAGCTTTAAATAGTTTATCAACGAAAATACCAAAGTTTTGTGTAGCATTCGGTTGGAAAGAACGCCAACAAAATGCAATGGAACTCAGTTCCACAGGCATGTCAATATTGAGCCATCAACTTGACGATAATGTAGTACTACATATTATTTGGTAGCCATTACTTTAATTAATTTTTGTAGGTTTCCTTTTTCACAACGACTATTATTTGCCATAAACGAACTAAAGAAATTATTAAAATACACAATCCAAGAACTCTCCTTTGCATGAATGTTTAAATAAGTCTCCCAGAAATGAAAGACTCGAAGAATGTTAATTACATATTATAAAATATTAAATGGTGGCTCCTTACCAACGTTTTATTACGTTTTTTGTGAACATAAAAGAGAAATGTTTTAAATTTTAAAAAGGCACTAATTTCTGCTATTTGTTTGCGAGATAACGATGACAGTATAGACGTTCACCATCATGGCGGACCGTCACGATTTCTCAGCCCAGTGTTGTCTACAGTGGTGTCGACTGCCGATCCGGTGGGAGGTAAGGTATCCGATAAGGCAGTGGTGCCGTAGCGTTCTCGGACCGAAGGATCGCAGGTTCGAGTCCCGCCTCGGGCATAGTTGTAATGTCTGTTGTATTGTAGATTGGTTGTATTGTTGGAAGTTTTATTGTATGTTCCTCCTTTCAACCCCTATCATCATCACAACATCCCAGTCGCTAATGACCAAGAAGTTGATGCGACCTTAAATAACAACAACAACAAAAAAGTGGCGTCGACTAACGCGCTCGGTCGCTGCGCAGTGTGCGGCTTGGCGCTGGCGCTGGTGGCGCTGTCGGCGGGGGTGCGGGCGCAGGCGTGCAACACCGACTGCCCGCCCGCGCGCGCCTCCACGCCCAAGGTGTGCGGCTCCGACGGCACGCGCCGCATCCTCTTCAACAACTACTGCGCGCTGCAGGCCTACAACTGCGTCTCCGGGAAGAGTGAGTGTTGCCCTTCGCCCACACGAATTACAGCTACAGTACACCCTCGTTAGCGCAAACTCGCTTAACACAAAATTCGTCTTAAAACGAACAAAATTTGGGTCCCGCCAAAAAGGCGGAGCAATGAGGATATGTACAAAAATCGGATAACACGAATTTTTATAGCAAGAACACCGATTAGTTAAGTTCTTTGCAATTCGTGTTAACGAGGGTTTACTGCATTAAAATCTCAAATATCCTTCAATAGTATTGTACATCCGAGAATTTCCCAAAACTACAAAAGTTTCAATTCTTTCCGGTGTCTTCCTATAACTACAGTATTCACGACCGCGAGTTTTCTTCAAATAAAATTTGCTCTCCACAATTAGTTCTGTGAATAATGTCAAGTACATTTGAAAATTTGATTGAAAATTTTAGCAATAGTTGACGAATTTTAAGTGAAATATGAGCAATGTTAAAAAATATTTAAAACATGATTTTCTTTCAAATGGCCCCAATTTTGTTCTTATTTTTTCTAGAGATAGTGCTAAGTGTGCTGATAAAATAAACGTCATTTTGATGTATTATTCTGTTTTTTCAATAACTATACAAATGTATTTTTTTATATCTCTCACGTTGTACATTACCGGCAATTTGTATATCACGCATTATTGCATTTGTGAGGTCAAGTGCTTCAAATGATATATTATAGTTTCTCAAAAACTCAAATTTTTCTGTGAAAATTTTCTCAAAATTCTTCATTCTCAGAAAAGCGCAAACGCCATTTTCTCGAAAACGGCTCTAACAGTTTTTAATGGTTTGTATGGATAACATTAAATGATCTGAATAACATGATACAAAACCACTATAATAAATTTGTTGTTTTCTTAAAAAATTAAACTAAAGTAATTTATTTCTCATGTCAATATTTACATTACAGGCATTTCTTAAACGTACGTTATTGCATTTCTGAGTACAATATTGTTACAAATAATTTCTGATGAAGTTTCTCAAAAAATCGAAAGTTTTGGGTGAAAATGAGCTGCTAACTGCATTTTCAGAAATGCTTCAATGACAACTTCTAATCTTTCAACCAACGACGCTTCTAATTTTTCAATAAAAATGCCCAATTTAAAACCCATGGAGCCAAATTTTATTCTTCTTTAATATGCTTAAAGTTATACCAGTATTTCAATGGTACATTGAGGGTTCCGAAAACTTGAGAAAAAGGAGCCAATATGTCGCTGCTGAGAAGACGATGAGGCAAAACCGAAAAGAAAGCCCACACTGAAGAATAAGCAAACTAACTAGTACGAGAAAGTCAGTGCCATTCTGTAAAACCACTATTTTTTTATGCGAAAGAAGAATGATCATGATTTCGTATAAGATGAATAATCACACTTCCTAATTGTTTGGGGAAAATTGCATTGTTCTTATCAGGAATGAAATTATGTAAAAATTCGTTTCCTCAAAAACTGCCATATCCAGTGGGTTATGAGATAAAAACGCATTAAAAACTGCCCTTTTAAGAAAACAAACTATAAATGTTCTATAATTTAAATACAAGTTTCGAACAAAAGAAACAACTATAAAAATGTTCAAAACAGTAAAATTGCAATACATACGTTTTGGAGTTCCTGTCATGCGTAACATATCACAATAAATGTCGAGAATTCTTTATAACATAAAATTGCTTTCAATATCATCATGCTATTGCAGAACAACATTCAGGGAAAGCGGATTTGATAAAGAAATACGTTTAAACGTGCTTTGCTCGAATTTCATTGCGAAAGACGCGGTGTCAATGTTACAGAGTCAGGGAAGTACGATACGAAACACTACAAACTTTCATTCCCCTAAAATAAGAGAAACACGTACTAGCGGCCTAGAATCAAGCTGAATGTCTCTAAACTGCCTTACTATCCGGTAGATCAGTGTTTCAAAACAAATCTCCTTTACTCCTTGACTTGCAAAGTAAGATTTTGACCCAGTTGGCGCTCACACTAAATGGACTACAAATGGTACTAAAGACTGCTCCCGACATACTGCCATTGGAGTGGTTCTGTGGTAGTTGCTCATACTTTTGTGCGTGAATTAAAATTAGCTAAAAATTTAATTTTCTGAAGGTAAATAGAAATTATAGTAAACTAAGATGAGAGCTTGCAGAAATCTTTGAAAGCCCGAGGTCGCTCACCGTATTGGTGTTAAAACCTGTACTTCGCGTAGGATCCCCTTTGTTCCTACGTCTTTAGGAAGCCATTTTGGAGGACGGTCTTATGTACCAGCAAGCAGCTCTCTACAGCACGGCGCTAAATCTGTTAATATTTTTCGGTGTTATTCGTATTATTTTCCGTTCTTTGTTTCGTAATTTGTTTACCCAGGTGGTGCTTGGTATGATTGGATTTACCGCATGCCATTCCTACTCGACAACCCTTCAATTCCAAAATGTAACAATAAAACTGCACCAAAAAAGATTTAACACAATAATCATGGTCCTACAAGTAATCACATCGGTATTGATTAAGAGACCTGGGATGGAATGACAGAAACGCGGTCGTAATGACTTTCGTAACCGGAATCTAAAGCTATGATCGCCACAATTTCGTTAAGAGCAAATAAATATTTTTTTACGCGTTACGTAGCAGTGCACCCCATGCCGGACTCGTGTTAATTGCTACGCCAAGAGAAGAGTGCGCGGAGCAGACGCTCTCGTGACGAGCCGAAGGCCTCGGCGTGCGTGCAGCGCTGCACACGACGCCTCACCTTACACCTGCACTTGCGCGCTCCGAGCAGGTCGATGTTCGCGTGGCCTTGAGAGCCAATTGGCGAAACTATTCGTCACTCGGTTTTGACTCCCGCCAAAGAATCTACGGGAACTGTTCAAACAAATCTGATGATCCCCTTGCTGATCAATAAACACTTGAGCATTGTTCCGGCTTCGTTTTGTGACGTGAAAGACGAGAATTTCCCGACTGACTGTTTTACATTAGCTGTTGAAACGCCCAATCAACGGAGATACTTAGATAAATTCATTTTCGTATTTGCCTACTAATACGTAAAACCATAACAGAAAATATTAATACGCGGCCTCATTGTTCTAGAAAATCTGAGTGTAGAACAGTCACTATGACTGAACTAGTAGTGCTTTAAAGTGGCCCAGACTTTCTGCTATTACTTAATTTCCTATTGCATCTGGGCTAGGTTTTTCGTTTTGCTTCACTCCTGTCCCATCTCTTATATATGCCAAAAAGACATTTCTTCACAATTTCTCAATTATTCGGCCTATAACTGTGGAATTGAAGAACGTCTTAAAAATATTACAGAGGAGTAACATTGCCCTATACGTAAATTTGCACTGATAAATTTGGAGCAATTTTTGAGAAAAGTTCCTTTGGCCGTTTTTAAAAATGCACTCATTTCAGCACATTTTCAAAGAAAAAAATTGAATTTTCAAGAAATAATTTAAAGCACTTGTGCTCACAAATGCAAAATGTATCACTAAATCCCGTGATATAAATAGGAACAAGAGACATTTTCCAAAATAAATTACATTGTGTAATTTTTGAAAGATTGAAAGAATGCACGAATTACTCGTATTATTACACAAACGCCATTTTGATTTTTTAGCCATATCAGTCCAAAAGTGTTAAAGAAAAAAATTGGAGTTGTTTTGAGAGGGTTTCTGAAATGCGCAATTTTAAGCTCATTTTCACAAAGCATTTTCGAGATAATAACACATTAAAACGCCCGTAATATAAATATTAACGGCGTGAGATCTATTAAAAAATAAATGATTGTTCTGAAATCAAAAGAGTACATCAAAATGGGGTTAATATATTAATCAGTGTTTTCAGCACTATCCATTGAAAAAGGTCCTTAAAAAATTAGTTTTTTGAGAAAATATTATTTTTTAATATTGCACATCCTTCACTGAACGATAACTGTTAATATATGAAAAGCAATGTACTTGATATGAATTAAAGAACCAAAGGTGGAGAACAAATTTCATCTGACAAATCTCCATATTCAATCATCTACTATAGATGTACAAGGGGATCTACAAAATTTCAAACTTTTCAGTTTGGGAAAATTAAGAGTTAACAGTAATAATCGCTCCTATGCCATCTTTATATTTTATACTAAGCTTAGAAATAAATTATTTTTTTTAGAAAATCTTGAAAATGTCGCAAGGATTTCAGAGTACACCCACACTTAAATATTTTTTTCAAAAACGAGTCGAGTAAAAGCTTGTCGCTTCGAGTCGAGGTAAATCATTCAAGGATTATTATTTGGTTAACAAATTCTACAAATAGTCAAGACGCTAATGTTAATAGACGGACGATAGACAAACAAGCAGGCAGGTAGACAGACGTTTAAAAAAAAACATTTTTTTCAGTATCACAGGAACCCAAAACGTGTTTTTACATTAAAATCTCAAAAACGATTTTCCGAAGAATCACGTAACTTCCTCTATACCTCGTATATGACTCCGTATGTACGCAATAAAGTAACTAGTGGTGCTACAGAATGGTACAGACTTTTTCGGACCAGTTAATTTCCTATTCTCTTGCGATTGAGCTAGCATTATTTGACCCACCCTCTACCCAGCTGCCATCTTCGGGTTCCTAAAAGACATGTTTTCATTCCCCTAATATAATCATTCAAATATGATTTCAAAATGTACAAGTGCTCTTAGCTATCCGGAAGGCGCCACTGTAAAGCTGTAAGGCTGAAATATCGACATTTCGACCATCTTGTCGTGATCATCGTCAGGGACAATTGCGACACATTAGCCTTCGAGGCGGGGACACACGGAGAGCCAAGAACACTTGCACTTCTTAAAATCATATTTGACTTATACTATTGCATGCACGGATTATGATACATTTGCTTGTCGGGATTATGATACAATTGCTTGACTTCACATGACTCGAAGGATATTACTGAAGAGTATGACCTTACTGAATAAGCAGCTTTTCAGTGAAACAAGACAATTTTGAGTAAATGTCATAACATTTCTGAAAATTCGCAATATTGATCTCATTTTTACAGAAAACTTCTGGGTTTTCGAGACATTTCATAATATCATTTGAAGTACTTGTACTAACTTTTCAAAATTCAAAAATGTATAAAAATGTTACCACATTTCTTTCGCAAAATTCTTAAATTTGCACCTAACCTGTAATAAACAATTATAAGTTCTCCTTGACAGGCTAATCTCTGGCATTTTCAAGTACAGCGTCTTGGAGATTAATTATAATGTAAAGAAATTGAAGTTGACAAATTCTGAAATTATGTTTCTGCAATAGTTCACGTCAATGTCAGATTAAATTCGTAAGTTTGCAAAATACGCTTTTCGGTCACCTATCGAAATTAAATGATTGAAGTGAAATTTCAACCTGGAATTTTTTTCATTTCCGTGATAAGACATTTGAAATAAAGACCTTCAACTATATATTCGAAGTTGTATTTTTGAGGAGCTGTGACGTAAATTCGTTTTTAAATAAAATATCAAAACTTACCAAAATACGATGACCTATTTCACAGCTTCTTTGATAAACACACACAGACGTATGTATATACTTTAAACAGTGTTTTATCTACAGATTGTCCTTTTAGGATTTTTGCAAAAAATATATGCTCTTAATTGTACCTTAAATCATCATACTCTGCTTTAACAAAATTATTCAACCATAGTACTAATTTGGACATCCGCAGCCTCCAGAAGCACAGATTTTTTTGCGTGGTGCTTTAAAACTTTACGGCGCTGTTTGGACATATATAACAACTATGAGTAGTAAGCAATGGAATCTAACGGTTAGGTTTGTGGTCAATGCAATAAAATGTGGCCGACGTTCTCCCCAGTGATTTACATACGTGGGATGCATCTACTTTTATGACACCGTTTTACAGAGCACATATTTTTTAATTTTTTTAGGCGGGAGTATATAGTTTCAAAATTTCTGAAACTGCAAGTAATTAGTACAAATGTAATAAGAGCAAGCAAACCTGTATAACCGTTAGTACTTGTATAATAGGTTAATATAAATAGTTTCATATAAGATCGAAATTCAAGAACAATGTTGAATCTCGAAAGTGCTACTGTTACAACACTTCTTGGTGTGTAAAGCCGGTATTATATTGGTTCTGATGACTAAAACTGCAGAAAAGGTAGCAGCGCATTTACTCAAAGAAGTCTAAAAATTGCTTTTAAATGCTCAAATTTAGGCACTTTTACTTAAGAGACAGTGAAAACCATTATTCTAGTGAACATTTTCCCCACCGGACACTTCTGAAATGTGAGAGCTAAGGAGCCCGGATCCAGAAACTGCTTAACAGAAGGTCACACGTATGATTGAGTGCTAGACTCCACAAATAAACTTAATTTTGGATTGTTGTAAATTATGTTTTAAAACATTTGTTAAAACATAATCAAAATAAATATAGAGAGATATGGCGTAAAGTGTAAGGGTGTAGCGACCCGATTAGCACAGGTTTCCCGAGCAATTTTAAATAACTGTTGAATCATTAATTTTATTATTCATATTAAAACATTTGAGGCGCTCAGAATTATAAAAATGTAAGTCAACTCAAGTGACATTTACTGCAGTGGAGTTAAAACTTCAATGAATTCTGAAAATCAGGTAAGCAACTTCAACTTTTATTGCATGAAAAGACGTACAGCATTACACTACTTCGCCAGTGGTTTGCCAAACAAAAATGAAAATGGTAAATGATAAATATCTGCATGATGCTTCCCGTTGTCTCATCCCATCAGATATGAGGGAAGAGCCTATTTATGGGCAAACATTTCACGAAATAACCTTCAATGGTCGTTCCTCCTTTCCTGCGCAGATCTCTACATCTCCAAGTACCACAGTTGCTGAGGCGGCGCGTGGCTGAATTGCAGGTGTATCAACGACAGTCGATTCTCGAAACTCTTTAGGTATACTTTTCGGTTCATAAGTGAAAGGTGGTGCTAATGATTTGCGATAAATGGCTACGGATCAATCAGAAAATTACGAAAAATATTCTTTGAAGCCTTTTTCGGAACAAAATGTATATTGCGCACAACTCTCACTTTTACACTTTTCAACAAAACTTTTGTGAACTTTGTTTTATTATTATTATTATTATTATTATTATTATTATTATTATTATTATTATTATTATTATTATTATTATTATTTGAAGAAGCTTCTGACTTCAATTTAAAACATTGTCGTCCGAGTGACACATTCTGACAGTTGTGGTTACAGAGCCGTACGCAGATAATTGAGAAACTAGCAATTTTTTGTTCAGAATATGTTACACTGGCGGATCCAGGGAGGCCAGGGGGCCATGCCCCCACCCAATGGAATAGCTTTCGTTTACCTTCCTTTATTTGGCAAAATTGATATAAGTATTTATTTATGTAGGAATTATGTAATTATTTGAACAATAATAATTTGTATAGTATCATATACATTGCATAAATAACACAATATAATTACATATGTTTATTATTTAACAAAAATCTACAAAGCCCACTCCCCCTCCCCCAAAAAATATCCGCAGGATCAGCCCCTCATGTGTTGATACACCTGTAATTCTTCCCCCGTGGTCCCCAGATTTCCGCTTCCTGCGGCTACATTCCTGCTACTGAAGCTCTTCCTGGCGGTAATGCCGACAACTACAAGGGCGTGAGCTGCGCGGGCGCAGATGGCAGTCAGCCTGCACCCAACGCTCTCTGTCGGCGCGGAAACCACACCAACTGTTGGCTGCTCTTACGCAACTCAACATCTTCAAAATCTTCATTTTACTGAAGACATTTTGAGAATAATGATTAAATATTTAAGGTTCTAAAATAAAGGAAATATAATTGCACTAATCTTTGAAAAATAAACAGAACGTTGGTATTCCGGATTAATTGGGACATGATCCCTTCCAGGTTATCAAATTTCCAGATTTTTTTAAATGAACCAATGAAAGGGCTGACTTCAAACGTATAGCTCTCCTAGTTCTCTTATTTACCGAAATTAGGCTCGCGAATCAAATTATTACAGAAGAAAACTTGATATTTTTAAATTAAAAACGTATAAAGGCATGTCGATTCTATTTAAACAAGTACATTTATAGAGAAATCACTTCATGTAAGTTTCGTTGTCAGAATCAAATCGGAAGTCTTAACTTTCGAATTATTGACACTACTGTACGTATTCTCGGCGTAAAACAAAAATTATTCAGATTTTAACATTTTCTTATGTTAAGTTTTGGTGAAACGATCCACTATTGCAATTTCTACCAGATGTGCAGTTTTTTCATTATCTCTAGAAAATCAATTATAACCAAAGATTCCGCACTATTATTATTGAAATTTGGACATGATTTAATGCCTAACTCTTAAGTAACTTTACAGTCCAAATAAAGTACATTTTCGTGGTCCCCTGTAATGCAATGTAAATCAGTCTCATCGCAATTACAACTGCCGATATCACTTGTACCAGGAGAGGAATCAGATTCGAACTGTCCATGTCTCCACGCTTCTAAGTTAAATTCCATGTATATTTATACCCATGTATATTAATATAATTACATTCAAGTTGCCAAATAAGTAATAACATACGCATGCATGATTATGTTTGTACTGTTATGAAATTTCTCTCAATAAAACAATGAACACCTGTTACAAACTTCGTTTTTTTATTTTCTATGTCATCCTTCAAGTTCAGCATATGGATAATCTTAAGGGGTTTCAAGTATTACCAAATTGTAGAAATCCTTAATAGTGCTGAAATATTGTATAAATCTAACCAAAATGAAAGTACAGCTTTGAATTTAGGAATTTAAAATTTGAATATTAAAATAATAATAAGAGCAACATCTATCTAACTACACATGATTAATTCAAAATCATTTTCGAGTGGTAAAATTTTTAATTTAGCCATCAAATTCAAAAGCCACCAAATAAACAATTAGTGACCAGATTGGCAAAATATCTACTGGAATTTTCGCATTTAGAAATAAATTGTGAAACAAATATTGTAGTGTAACAGTTTATGGCAGTGATATTTTAACTTTACTTGGTTATTAACGAATGTAATAATGATACAGCAGTTCGTCACAAAGTGTAATGTTCAAATAATTATGTTACAATGATATATTTTGATTATTGTAATTCAGGTAAGTAAATATGGTCACTAGTAGGACCAAATGTTAACTTACTAACCGTAAGCAACATGTATACTTCACTATAAATTGTATTTCTTTTCTTCATTTGAACTTTTATGTACTCCAATGTGCGAAAGCCTGCAGGCGGATAACATTGTGGACATTGCCCCCAAGCCGATATTTAATTTACTCAGGCCATGTGGATTGTACTGTGTTGGATTGTTTAAAAAAATTTAGAACTCTTACCTCATTTTTACCAGAATTATGTTAAAATATAAGGAATTTTTCACTATTCAATTTTTGTTTACAAATATATTAGTAAGTATTATACACACCTATGACAATTTTCTCAAATAAAAGTGGAAGACGTATTTTTTTAATTAGAACATTATTAATTACTTTCTTCAATATATTTCTTTTTGAGACAAGGGGCACTTGCTACGATTCTTTACAGTAACTCTGTCAAAACCATTCTGTTCTGACATTTCGGGTAATGGTTGTCCAGTGTTGAAGGAACAGTTGTAAAGTTGTGTGTTGAAGGAACAGTTGTTAAGAGATGTTCCTGATGTATCTGATTGAAAAATAAAGTTACAGTTTGGGGCATGCATTATTCTGTCCTTCGTTTCTTCCCCACTAATTTCCGTTTTTGGGCTCCACTGGTATTCTTTACTGAAAGGAGGTAAACACTGACCATCAAAACGAAAAATAATGTTTATTTTAACAAAACAGTGATATATAATTAATTAGTTTACATTTGTATTGTATTATATTATTTAAAAGCCTAAGTATGCTTTTAACAAATAATGTACTTCAGCTTCCGGATCAATGGCCCCCATCTCGATTACGTTTTTGTTCAATTTTCCTGATACATTAAGCAAATGCTAAGATGACCCCTTGTTTTGCGTCTGGGCGTAAATGTAGCTTCACTATGCGCACGTTTTGTTGAACTCTCCTTTTGCTTGTAGCGGTAGGAGTAAAGGTAAGGGCAAGTTACTATTTTGTTAGCAACGCAGAAAATAAAATCTGCAGTTTGTTTACTATTGCAAAAAAGTTTTCTATAAGACGGGAACGAAAATGTCTAGGTTTTCAAAGGTCGCTAATCTCGTGCGTTTTTAATTTTATTTTTATTTATTTATTTATTTAACTTTAACTTTTACTAATTTTTCAACTATTTATAGTTAAAATTATGGGAAGGGATTCTGGAACTGAAGAAAACGTCTACAGATTATCTTCTCCTCCATGCGTCACATATAGTTTTTACTGGTTTTGACTAAAATTGAAATCTAAATAAATCTAAACCCTTTCTATTCATTCTTGGTAAACATTTGTAGCTTCTAAGATTCATTCTTTTCTTAATTGATTTTTTACATTGTCGTATACGTATGTATAGTACTGTGTATTATAATGTAATATAAGTAGTGAGGAGAAAGTTAAGTAATTGTGCGGGAAATGTATTTTTTTAGTATTGAGACGGACCCAAATATCTAAAGATATTTGGTTAAAAAATAAATTAAAGTGGTAGAATTTCGTAAAGTGAATCAAAGAACTATGAGCCGGAACGTGTTATTTGGGATGAATAAGTCATGAATACTTTAATACAATTCATTTAATTTCTGTATTTAAAATAACTGTAAAATATTTTAAATAAATAAATATTTAATGAAAAGGCATTATTGAAGAAGACAAAAGAACTCAGATGATTCAGTAGCAGATGGGCAACATAGCATCGATGTGGCGAAAATCAATGAAAACAAGCCACAAGCGAGTGGAGGATAAGCTTCGGAAAGTAAAATATTCGTCAGAACGTGATGTGACTCGAGAGGTGGCGAATGTAACACTGTGAAAGAAATGAAATTTTCTAAACGTTTAAAGTAGAATAGTTGAGAGGAAGCGGATGTAGACTGTAAATAGAATTAATTTTTGTCAGTTCTCAAGTGAGAACGATTTGTGCCTCGTTAAGCGGCGGAAATAGGTCTCGAATATAAATTTATAAAAGATTTTATAAATTAAATTTAAACGACAAAAAGCACAATAATACAAACTTGCGTTAGATGTTAGGCAATATTAATGACAAATAATTATATCCGAACGACAAAGTCGTGAAACTGGAAGTGTGGATGCCCAGGATGAAATTGTGGACAAAGGGAACATGATGACGCCCAATACGAAGTTTTCAACGCATCGCCAAATGTACTGCTTTTCGACAAAAGGGAAGTTTCACAAATAAGAATTTCTAAAGACATTAAATTGTATAAATGTTTAAGGCTGAGAAAGTAAAATTAGAAGTAATTTAATTTAAATGTTTAAAAAAAGTATCAGAAGCAATGTAATGATGGCCATCGTAGGAAAATTAGTAAAGATAATTAGGTCATTAGTATCCATCAAAATTATAACATTAGTAAAATTAAATTTAATTGTCACGAATCTAAAAGGGAGAAATTAATCAAAGAAATGAATGCAGCCGTACTTCATACGTCGAGTTAATTTCAGTATAAAGATCAATTGTTGTTATTATTCAGAAAGTGGCTGTGATGATAAAAAACTCCAAATCCCATTTTCCCTCATAAAAATATTAACAGCCGTGAACTCAAACGAGCTGAAACGTGGCTCACGAAGTAGAATATAATAAGGTATTCAGACCTTGAGAAGTAAGTAGGTTTGCGTCACATAATAAAAATCTGAGCAAGCAAAAATTGAAATAAAATAAAAAGATAATTAGAAACAGATATAAATTAAACAAATTAGTAAAAATTAATAAGGCGGAGAAAGGAATTATCTCAATATGTTGAAATTTTAAGGGAAATGAACGTTTTTTAAATCTCCTCATGCTGAAAAAGTGTACACTAGTCCACCCGTATGTGACGAATACTTTTGTGTAAACAAGGTATTCCACACCTTTGAAATAAGAATTGTTTATTTCATCAACCCTTAGCATTTTGTCTATAACATACAACAGCAATAACATGCAGCATACAACACGATCATAACTTAAAGAATTGGCTGTTGATGACGTATTGATAACGGATCCGAGTACTAATATTTTCGAAAATATATTTTATCTAATATTTGCTTATAATATAATAATAATAATATATCTAATATCTCTAGCTTTCGTGTCGACACAGAGTGAACATTCCATCGATTTTCAATTTCTACCGACCAACTGTGTTTAATTAAAGCATTATTCCCTTCAATTTACAGAGATCTCCACCAGCAACGATGAAAGCTTTTCTCTTTCGTAGGTTTTCTTCAACAAATTGTTCGGGAAATTTATTAGTCCTCTTCGGAAACGGTGCTTTGTTATTAAAAGCCCCACACGAGACGTATTCCATAAGGGCTTTAGCGATTTCGGATCATCCTCGTTCGGTAGTTCGCTACAAATAGCGCTTGCGCACCATCATCTAGTAACTATAAAGCTGAAGTATTTTTTACTTTCTCTTCTTACAAAGTAAAGGCAAGAAAGTATTGCAATCGTGCGCGGGAAAACAGCTAATGTTCGATAGGTAAATTCTCACTGCCGGGCCCTGGTAACAAAAGTGGATAAATCTTGTTCATCTATATGTAGGAAGTAATTTCCTATATATTACATAAAAATGCCTTCCTCTAACATGTTGTGTAATAAGAATTCATGTTTTGTGGGCCCTTGTCACCAAAACGTCTATTGACAGCAAAGCGTCCGTCCATTATACGAACAGGTTCCTAATGTATCAGCATGGTTTTAGTTTACTAGTTCTCTTTTGGCGTCTGTAAATATAAAAATTTTTTCTTCCATGGGTTAATTGTATTTCAAGGCTACAAGAATGGCATATGTTTCACAATATAAGCATTAATCTTTGAATCTTGAATGTATCATAAAATTAAATTGCTGTTAGTTTCAGACGAAGACAGAAAATTGGCCTTCGCCTCGGACGCCGCGCTCTCCAGCCAGCCCCCAACCGCTTCGGGTGCGAAAATAACGGGAGCTCAATGTTGAAGCATAGGAATATTGATTGTTAGTAAATCTGGGCACGTCAACTACTAGGCCGATTAGTCCCGTACGTGTAGTGCTTTTGCTGGAGGTGGCGGCGGTCTTCCCCGCTGTATGAGAAGGACCGGCGCCGACGTACCGTCGGCCAGCGGGATTTCTCCGAACTAGGTGTCTCCCACCAGCGAGGCACCGCTCCAGCCGGGATAAGGTCTAAGCTCCCGACCGGTCTCCTGGCATGTGTGGTAGTGTAGTACATGTTGGTGTAAGTGTATGTAAGTAAAGAATGAGGATAGGACAAGAAAGAGGAAGGAAAGATCATACGCGGTTCGTAGCCGTGGTTCTGTCCCGGCAAACGCCTGGTGTTGGTCGGAGACACCACGGAAAAATATTGATCAGAGCAGCCGAACGCTAGAATTCTCTCCAGACAGCGACTGAATTCGACCTACCAAACAAGCTAGTGTCGAAAGTCTTTGCGCTATTAGGACTCGAACCTAAGACCTCCCAGGTAGACACTGCAGTGACATCAGTTGATGCACTGAGCCACCTCTCCCGGTTGACGCATAGGGATGTACGGCCAAGAAATAAACGCAGTAAAATAGCGTAAGAGTGTGACATGATGCACTAGAAGAGAACAATACGCCAAAAAAGGGTGTTCGATGGGCGCTCTTTGATTTCAAAATGATTTCATATACAACGATATTTCAGCAATACCTTGAATGTTGAACGTCATTATATGGAAAAAGGATATTCCTAATTTATTATAATATTTTTTCTATTATCTGTGGTTTGTACAATCGTTAAAGATGGTAAAACTTTGCACTTCATTTTTTTTAATTACATTTTGAAAACTAGGCTATACCATTTTTAGCATTATAAAAATTAGGACTTAGCATTATGTAGCATATTTTCAAACATCGATGTGTTGTTGATATGGCATCCCAATTTAGGCAGCGGATTCGAAGGAAACCATAAAATTCAATTTGTATGTGATTTCGAATTTGCGACCGATTTCGCATTTTAAGCAGATTGAAAACCTTCATAAATATGCTGCACCGACCGTCAAACATACTATTACCATTTTTTTCAGCGTTTAAAAACATTTGGCATTTTTAAAAATTGCTACAATCTACCATCTCTAAAAATCGTGCAACCTAAGGACGAGTTGCGACTGTTTCACTGGCTTAGATAGCTCAGGACATGAATTGATGGCATTGCAGCGCCTGTGACCGGGAGTTCCTAGTGTACGACTCCCGTTGGTGGCAGGAATTTCGACACTAGTTATATCGATAGGTCGAATTCAGCGTAATCTGGTGGAGATAGGTCGAATTCGTTATCTGATGGAGAATCGTGGCAACAGCTGCTCTGATCGGAGGGCTTTCGTGGTTTTTCCAATCAACACCAGGTGAATGCCGGAGCAGTACCCTAACAAACGGACCGCGTGCGATCTTTCCTTTCTCTTCCTTGCCCTGTCGGCACACCTTACTCACACACACACATACATTACACTATCGCACACGCCGAGCGACCAATCGAGAGCTTAGAGATGTACGGTAGTGCCCTGCTGGTGGGAGATACCTGGTTGCGGAAAATCCCGCTAGCGGGCAGTAGGTTGGTGCCGGATCTCTCCATTCAGCGAGGGAAGATCACCGCCACCTCCCGCCTTAAAATCACGCACTATACGCGTGAGCCTAATGACCTTAGCAGTTGCCTCGCCCGGCAACACTTCTCCAATGCCGCCGTTTCAGCGCTTGCCCTCGGAATGGACGCGAGGTGGGCGCTACGTTGCCTCCGGTGCCATCGCGGCGCCGCCTTTGCCTTCCTTCCTCGGCGCCCCGTATTTAGTTGCGCTTTAGCTGCTTGTAGGCCTTGGCCCCTTCGCGTGCTGTCGCGACGAGTACAGACAGCATTAGTTTCGGCAATGCTTAGGCTACTTATGCATTAGCTCACGCGTTACAGCCTGTGTTGAAGTTGAAAATGACGGTGACACTTCAGCGATTGGAATCGCGAACTCTTGCGTGGTTACATGTCCACTCCTTGAGAGGGACCAGATTTATAATTTATGAAAGAAAATGTCTTTTACTGTTAAAATGTACCTTGTAAAGTATATTTACGCATCAAAACACAGTTTCCAATAATATTGACGCACAGCACATGCAACATTTTACTCTTGCTATATCGCTTGAAGAAATTTAAAAGAGCAGCATTAGATTCCTATTGGTCAGCGTTCTCGCTTTCCATGACGCGATCCCTAGTTCGATTCCCGGTCGGGCAAGATTATATCGTGTGTTTTCCTTGCAGTGTTCCAGTATATATTGCTATGTGAAACACTTCTCTGGTTGAGAAGACCAGAACACAGCGTAGAGATGTCTCCGTGCTAACCACACTTCGTACTCCTTAAACCCATGGCCGCGAGGTCGGGCGCTGCTGGTAGGCCTTGGCCCGTTCGCGTGGTGTCGCGACGAGTACAGACGGCATTAGTTTCGGCAATGCTTAGGCTACTTATGCATTATCTCACGCGTTACAGCCTGTGTTGAAGTTCAAAATGACGGTGACAACCGTAAAAATGTTGTCTACCCTAATCCATGAACGCTATCCGTTTCCCTTAATGGATAAACTGGCTTGACGCAATAACAACAATATGAAATCTTTCCAATTCATAACGCAAGTGAGTTCGTGAACATGTGCGTGTACGCACGCGCATGCATTTCATAATACAGATAACTCTCTAAATATGTTCAGGGTATATTTGTAACAAAGAATAAAACATCCAACATCCTTACATTTCCCACTTGTGTCATTAAAATGCATCCTCCTCACTGAATAATGAGTGCCACGAATGATTTTACATTAATCTTCCTTTCTAGCATTCTCACTAATGCAGTAAGTTACATGATACGAATGAGATGATTTAATACTTTGAGAGAGGTATAGTTGCAAACCTGTCATTATTCTAATTTGCCTCATTTGTACTTTATAATTGCAGACCTAGGCCGTAAGGGAAAAATGATCAAATGGAAGGGAAATAATAGCCAATGAAACTTAAAAAATTAAATTATTTACTTCATTAGTCACAGAAGATTTAATTTGCCTACCAAAATGTTGAAATCCACGCAATTTATTATATAAAAATATCCTAAAACGTTTTTATGACTTGTATTTTAGGCATCTTTTACCACCATTCCTTCCACATTCGCCTGCATATTCCACTTGATCAAAAGATTATTGGTTTATCCAATTCGTGTATATTTTGGTTTACAAGCACAATGTGGTCTACATCCGTATTCTGGGTTGAACAAAAATGCCTGATATATTTTTACAAATCAGAACATTAATTTGTAAGTTTTATGTATGGAACAAATGTGGGTTAATGAAACACTACTCTTTTATTGCATATTATAGTTCATGACGGTGACGAGCTTCATTTTTGTGGTTAGGTCCCTATTGCATTGAAAAATGTGTAGGAGACACTTGAGAAATGATAGTTAAGTATTTATTGAAGAAAAGGTTTATTCAGAAAAAAACTGTTGGTCAAAAGCGTTAACGAAGTGACATTTTGACTCCGGTACTTTCCAATGAGGTTGCAAAACACAAATATCCCCCATTCATTTATTACCAAATTTTTTCTTTACCTTGCAATTGTCAGTTGTAATAAAAAATGAAAAAGCTTCCATGAGCAGTAATAACTTGTGAAGAAGTGCGCAGTTGAGAGCGAGTGCCAGAGGATACGAAGCCCTTCAGCGCTTGTCGCGCCAAGCTCCACACAGGCTCTCTTCTAAATAATGTTTTACATAAAGCAGCAAGCGGATAATCCAAATATAACCACAATACGGGTGGCAAAGAAGACCAAACGTTTGTGTGGATACAATACTAAATTTGAATATTTAACAATTCAAGCAACTCAGTAATACATATTTTCACAAGGAAAAAGGCTGTAAAATTTACTATTGGCAGTATTTGAGTATATTCTTTTAAATATCATTCACTGATTTCAGTAAATATGGAACTCCGTATCGAAGGCAATAACAAGCTATAACTCATCAGTAAAAAAATAAAATATTAAATAGGGTGAGTGAGAGGGATTCCATTTCCTTGATGCCCTTACGCTATTATTACATGCACTGGCATTCACATGAACTACACTTACCTGATCGCCACCATGAGGACTGTAAACCTCCGCCACATCTCCGATCCACGACGCGAACTTACATCAGGGAAGCATGAAATTACGTTTTCACATTTCATTGCTCATCAGACAACTTCTTGCGGTTGGTCAGTCTTATCGAACACACTGTCTTCAAAGCCAAGTGCTGCGAACTATTGAAATTTGCCATCCATTTTCCTAGCACCACCAAACTGTTCGAGCATCCGCATCATGTTTACACTGTCCCTACCCAACGCTCATTTCTCCACAAAACCGACTGTGCAATAAAAGGAAACTATGAGACAGAGACGTTTGAAGTCACTACAGAAGCCCCTGCCCCATGGTCATCTCCGGGAAACAGTTAATCGATAACACTGCGCACTTCTTTGGTCTTCCAGTAAACCCTACGTCTCTCAGGGTGACGTAACTCAGGCATATGAGGGTCTCGGGGAAGGTCACTTACTAGAGTTCGTGGTACGTCATGCGAACCTGACCAATGACAGTCTTTTAAAGAAGACAGTTGACAGTTACTTCACGAAAAGTTATATTAACTCCTATTTCTTCTACTAAAGCAAAGAAGCGGTCCATTAAAAGTTAAATGAATCAGTCATATGTGAAATTGTCAATTGAGGTTTTAATTAAACATTTTGAATCGAAAAGTTCTTGGTTTTTTAATCGCTTTACTGAAGAGCGCAATAATTGCATTAATGTTTTTCGTTCAAATTAGAAGACTTCTTGCAAGTTTAAAGATTCTCTGTCCACCCTTAAGAACAATTTGTTACTTTTTCACATTATTGGCACATATAACAAACAACAAATATTTTATTAAATATAACACAACAAGAAAAAAAGCAAAGATTTGTTCATTCAAACACATTCCTATTCCTCAACAAAAATGTTTATACGAAAGAGAATTTAAAAAGAAAATAAACATTATAAAAAGTGATAAATAGTTAAATATACGTATATATCCCAAATTCAAATCTACGTTGTTTGATAGAAATCATCATGCAAAGATACTTTTGTATCATGCAACATTCATCGTGATATTTCGAGGACATTTTGAACTTGGCTTCTCTTTTGCAGATTGCTTTTGCACATCCCTTCCTGGCTTTGGAGGGGAAAAGAGAGCGGGGTCGGGGGGAAGATGCCCTTTCTCGTAGAAGCACTGGACTTCGCAGGCGGCACGTAGCTTGTGCGAGAGCTGTTTAACAATACCTGGTGTAACGAAACATGAGGCGTCCAAAACCGTCACGTCGGAAGACATGACACAATGAAGAATCACGTGACATTCAAAATATTTACGACAGCCTGGTAATTACTTTAGTCACAAAACATAAAAAAATCGCACGTTCACGCACGCAAATAAATGATATACGAGGAAGAGAGCAATAAACGAAATGTGTCAACAGTTGTAGAGATCAAGGCTGCTCAAATGGAAGATTTCGGGCCAAATTGTCCAGAGGCGCCCACTGCAGTTGCCGACGTGCCACTCCACTTTCACTAGACACCTGCACCTCCCGCCTTGCCCTTCAGCTAAAGTCCCTACATACAGATAATAGCGCATTCCATTGTTCCACCGATCCAGTTGTCAAAGAAATTGGAAATGTGCAGTATTCAGTACGTTGAGAACCATGAATCTACCCCAAACCAATATTAATGGTCTTCAAAATCTTCACGTAACCAATTGTAACAATTTCCCTTCAGTTCCTGATTGAATGTCCGAGTTGTCGGGTGATACAATATTGTGGCGGCGGTTACGCTACTCTCTGCATCTAAGGACTCGCCCTTCAGCTTGCGAGTAGCGCTGCCTCTCGGGATGACTCGACAACACAGGCGTTGACCGCAGATAAGCGCTGGCCGGGACTTGTACGGTGTTGCTCACTTGGGCGTACTGGAGACTATCCAGTGGGCGGAGGGAGTCAACGATGGCGTCTTCACATAAATTCATTTTATGTTATTCTTTAATAGATCAATAATTATATTTTATTACCATTATTTATAAGACCCTTGTTGAAAGGTTGGACTGTTCATAAGTTGAGTTTCACCTTTGGCATGATCTGTTTGTTGGGTAACCTCTTCCTAGAGTAAATTGTCAAAATGATTGGGGTTGATACATAAACGAAATTTCCCGCATTGACTTGCGAAATAATACTTAATAGTAAGCACGAATTAATAAATGCCACTCTATTGAAAATAATTGTACTGCTTTATGAAATGTGTGATGTCAGTGCGAAATCAAGTTCCTCAAGACTTTGCGTGTTTGAAACTACATCAGCTCATACCTTCTCACATTATTTATAACTGCTCGAATTATTTCCAACATATCAATTTCACATAATAATTGAACATCCAGAACTAAAGCCCATTCAATATATCGCGTTCTGGATACATTCGAAACGACAATATCATTACATTATGTACAACTCTTTATACATTCTTCCCGACTTCAGTAGAGCAAAAGAAATAAGGGCCCTGCTTACGCATGTACATTTATTTACGTAAGAAATTATATTGATTCTATCTCGTCAGAATTCAATTTATATGCAGTTCAATAGGTTTTTGAATTTACAGTCGCACATCTTACTACGCTCAAAACTATCTTACTTTGCATCTACAGACCTCCAAAAAGCGAGCTTTAGATAATTTCATTTTCTTAAAAAATCTAGAGATAACTCTGAACAATAATAATAATCTAACTTTTAAATTTATTGTTGTATGAGGAGATCTCAATATTGATTTTCTGAGCGAATCCCACGAAAAAGAGCAGTTTCTCAATTTATTGCATTCTTTTAAATATAAATATAAATTTAGATATTACAGTGAAAGTACCTACACGGAATACATTTAAATTACAAAAAGCAATAGATCAAATTATAATTAACACCACCACAACTAGATATGAAATAAAAACTACTACTCTAGGTTATAGTGACCACGAAGCACAAATTCTTACAATTACCAATAATATGAATACCGACACAATAAATAATACACGCTTGTACAGAGCATTCACTAAAGTGAAAATAAACTTATTTACGGACTAGTTGCTGAAGGAATCATGGTACACAGTTTATAATACTATTGACACAAATGAAAAATATAATCTATTCTTCTCAAAGCTTTCATTTCACTTTAATGCATGCTTTCTTCTCAAAAAGAAAAAATTAAACATTTCACGGAAAAATAATACTTGGATCACACAAGGAATTAGAACTCGTGTAAAAACAAACGTACGCCTTACTTTATTTCTAGAAATCATAACGTATCATCCGGTTTCCATGTTTACTTCCGAGAATACAAAAGAATTTGAAGAAAAGTAATAGTTCAGGCAAAAATACTTAAATAATAATCATGATATTTTGAACACAAGTAACAAAACTAAAGCAATGTGGAATATCGTAAAAAATAGGACTACTCGGTACTTAGTACAGAATGTTGTTTTAAAAGATAATGAAAGAGAAGCAAGAAATCCGGAAAACTGGCAAGTCTCTTCAACAAAAACTTTTCTAGAATTGCAGCTGAACTTACGAAAGAAGTAAAACCACAAAATTCAACATCATGGCAGTAAATTTAACCCAGAAGAACATCTACAAACAATTCTAAAGACTGCCACTCTCACTATTGTCATCATAACTACTCTGCTCCCTGGCACAACAACATTACCACAAGCAATGAAATTAAAATGGCAAACAAACATTTAAAACATCACTTGAGAGAGACACCAATTAGACTACTAGATCCTGACAATCTCTCAAGAAACTTGTTTACAAAACATGGTCTCCATCTAAATCAGGTAGGCAAGCAGAAACTTGGTGCCATGTTAACACAATAAGTGTTGAGCTCTTTTTCATCCTCACAGCCACACACTTCCTCCCCATCTATCCCTCCATCTCCACCTAGCTCCACACTACCTTCTCCATCTCCACCTACCCCCCTACCACCACCTCCATTTCATGATCCTATCCCACCGGCCACACCTGTAACACTCACACCTGCTCCAATTTCATCTCCTAGTCCAAATCCTAAGCCAACGTACCACTTTCGTTGAAACCGCAGACCACCTCCCACCTATGAGCTGTAGCAACAACACTCAACAGGAAAGCCCACAACACCCCAAAACAAATATCGATATGTACTACATCAAAATTTTCAGTCTTTAAGAAACAAGCTCACAGGCTTAGAAATACTACTTAAACAAAACCTACAACACTTAACAATATAATGCTTCAGTGAACATTGGTTAACGCAACAACAACTAGATAGCACACACATTCCAGGTTTCACTCTAGCTAGTGGCTCATGTAGGGAAATAGGCAAATGACATCACGCTTATGGTGGTACTTGCATATTCGTTAAAAATAATATTAATTATGTATCAATCACAGATTACTCCTCTCTCTTAAGAGATAAAGACTTTGAAATATCCATTATAGATTTATCGAAACAAAGAGTATGTATTATGTACATACCACAGCCCTGCAGGAAACACAAAGGTTTTCTTAAAAAATCTTGAAATTGTTTTTGTCAAACTTAAAAGATGCAGAAACTATAAAATTATATTATGTGGTGATTTGAATATAAACTGTCAAAATCAAACGAAGAGAAACTATTCAAAAAATTACTTAAATCTTTCAACTAGTTCTCGCTCAGCAGCGGTCACGAGCAGACGTGCTCCGCAGCTCCGCTAGTTAGCCGAAGGCTAGCGCTTATCGCAAGTCCGACTGCCCCGGCCGCTACTGGTGCCGGTCCGGGGTCAGAAAGAAGTGCATTTATTTGTGAACAGTGGTGAATTAGGATCGTTTTCAACTTACCGTTCAAATTTACTAGTGATACAGTGATGACCGCTCTTATTTGTGTACAAAGGTGACTTCATTCTCGTGTGAACAGTGGTGTATCAAGAACTATTGAAAATCAATACCGCCCATATATAGTGAAGTGAATAATGTTAACTGACCACGTCCCCTTCGGGGGACTAATCACACAATCAACAGAAATACTAAATAACCAAGAAAACAGTGAAGCTTTCGTCAACAATAGTACGAACGGATCGACTTTAGAATACAGTGACGTAACACAGAACCTTCAGCAACAGCATCAATTTTTATTGCATGAACATCAACAGCTAAAACAACACTTACAATTAGTGCAACAGAACCAACAGTTACAATTTCAAATACAGCAATATGTGCGTGAAAAAGAAATCCCAGCTACCGTGCTAGAAGCTACAGCAACTAACGGCCAAGCACCTACAACGCAGGAAACGGCCTCAACCCTGTGCAGCTCATGGCAAACAATCCCGCTGCGTCGACAAAAAAGACGCAATGATGACAACTCTATACGACCCTCTAAGAAGACTAACAGCGAACATGACCCCGTATCATCAAAAAACAGGTATGAACATCTCTCTTGTGATGAAAATTTGGAAGAAACCTCGAAATCTGATAAAATCAATGATACGACAACCAAGGGCAGCATACAAGAACAAGACAAATATCGAACACCGCCTATTTTCATACCAGGCGTCAGAGTAATATCTGATATGATCAGATCTATTAAAGAAGTCATTAAAGATGAAGACTTCTCATATAAACTTGTCAAAACCTACCAAGACGAAGCCAAAATTACAATGAACAATGTGAAAATCGTACCTCAAACACCGGATGTTTATCGAAAGCTTGTTAAACATCTGAATCTAAAAAATATTGCTCATTATACATTTCAGTTAAAACAAGAAAGAGCCTTTCGGGTAGTATTAAAAAATATGCACCCAACAGCAGACGAAACGGAACTTAGAGAAGCTATAGAAGCACAAGGCCACAAAGTAAGACAAATTCATAATATCAAGCATCGTTTAACAAAAGCACCTCTACCAATGTTTTTTGTGGACTTAGAACCTCAAAGTAACAACAAAAAAATATATGACGTCGAATACTTACTACATGCAAAAATAAGTTTTGAACCACCGCGTAAAAAACGAGAAATAGTACAATGCAAGCGATGTCAGTCCTACGAGCAGTTTTCGTTATTGTACGCTTCCGTATAGCTGCGTCAAATGTGGAAAGAATCACGATAGTCGAACCTGTACTAAAATGAGAGACACACCAGCTACATGTGCTCTATGTAGCCGTGACCAACCAGCAAATTATAAAGGCTGCGAAGCTATCAAAAAATTCGTAACAGCAAGTATCCTAGTCAAAGTCAACACTGTAGAAATGCTACGTAAAACATAACTGAAGGTAACAATTCAAGTTCACTAACAAGTAATCAAACCATAGGAACAGGTAGACAGCTCACATATGCACAAATGGCCCAACATTCCAAATCAATAATCAAAATGTGTCGTATAAAAATAATCTGATATCCATAATGCAAGAATCATTTAAAAAATTCGAGTCCATCTTAGCAAAGCAAGCTGAACAAATCTCCAGCCTAATTAATATCATGACTGCAATAATGAAGAAACTATGAGTAATTTACTGCGAATTGTCTCCTGGAATGCCAACGGAATACTTCAACATCGAAGAGAGTTAGAAGTGTTTCTACATCAAGAAAATATTGACATACTCCTAGTGTCTGAAACACATTTTACCGAAAGAAGCTATCTACATATATCTGACTACGAAGTATATTGCACAAATCATCCAGATGGGACAGCTCATGGAGGCACAGCAGTAATAATTAAAACAAGAATCAGACATAATATGTACAAAGATAATGCTAAAGACTATCTGCAAGCAACCTCTATACAAGTATACGATAAGTTCGGTCCGCTCGTTATTTCAGCTATATACTCCCCTCCAAAACACAAGATAACCACCGATCAGTATATCAAGTTTTTTAGAACGCCCGGCACAAGGTTCATTGCTGGAGGAGACTACAATGCTAAAAATCAACTATGGGGATCAAGACTGGTAACTACAAGAGGTCGCGCTTTAGAAGGAGCCATCTCTACACTAAAACTCCAAACAATTTCATCAGGAAATCCCACATACTGGCCAACGGATGGTAACAAGGTACCTGATGTCTTGGATATCTTCGTCACAAAGGGAATGGCACAGACCTATCACACAATAGAACCGTCTTTTGATCTTTCATCTGATCATTCTCCAGAAATACTGACAATCAGTTCTTCTGAAATCAAAAAGAAAGAAAACATATACCTTACAAGCAGAAAAACGAACTGGGAAGAATACAGCAACTGGCTTTACCATAACACCACTGCCAAGGTCCGTCTAAAATGTCCAGAAGATATCCACGATGCTGTTGAATACTTAATACAACACATTCAACAGGCAGCCGTATATGCAACTCCAGAAATGAGAGTGTTTGAAAAAAATAAATACCCATCAGAAATACTAAAAATGATTAAAGAGAAAAGACAGATGAAGATGACCTGGCAACGCACTCATCACCCGGACGACAAACGAATACTCAACAGAACTTCCCGCCTCTTATCAAGAAAATCACAAGAAATTCAATCGGAGGAAATGAAGGAAAGAATAGAAAAGTTGTCACCCTCAAAAGCTACAGATTACTCCTTATGGAAAATTACTAAAAAATTAAAAAGGCCTACAAAACATGTCCCCCCTCTTCGTAAAACCGATGGAAGCTGGGCTAGAACGGAAAACGATAAGGCAGAAGAATTTGCAAAATATTTTGCAAAAACATTTCAACCACACCCCTCAGCACTACTCACAGAAGAAAAAGAAATCATAGAATTCCTGGAATGTCCCCATCAAATGTCGCCACCAATTAAATTCTTCTCAACAAAAGAAGTCACAGCAGGGCTGAAACTACTACCAAATCATAAAGCTCCTGGACATGATCGTATTACAGGGGAAATGCTTAAAAAACTGCCTAAGAAACTCATTGCCCTTGTAACATCCATTTTCAATGGAATAATACGCATCGGACACTATCCTTCGCAGTGGAAACTGGCACAATTAATTGTAATCGCAAAACCAGGAAAACAGTTACAAGATGTTTCCTCGTACAGACGAATAAGTTTATTACCTTCTTTGTCTAAGGTATTCGAAAAACTATTACTATTTCGCATATATCCATTACTTAAAGAAAATGACGCAATTCCAGACCATCAGTTCGGTTTTAGAAATCGTCATTCTACAATATAACAAATTCATAGAATAGTCGACACCATCAACGGAGCTCTAGAAAATAAAATGTATTGTTCCGCCTTGTTTCTAGATACCGCGCAAGCGTTCGACAAAGTGTGGCATCAAGGCCTGCTATATAAAATCAAGAAATGTCTGCCGCATCCATACTATAATATACTTCGATCCTTTATTTCAGATCGATTTTTTCAAATAAAATTCGGAGATGAAATAACACCGTTTCATCCAGTATTATCAGGAGTGCCACAGGGGAGCATCCTTGGACCAGTGCTGTACACGCTGTACACCGCTGACTTACCTCAGTCCCCAGATGTCACCACTGCAACATATGCAGATGACACAGCCCTGCTAGCTTCGCACGAAAACCAAGAAACGGCAACAAGAACATTGAAAGAGCACCTCGAGCTTATAAACAAATGGTGTAAACTCTGGAGAATAAGAATGAATGAAACAAAGTCCAAATGTATAATATTTACCCTCAGACGAACAAGAAATACAAGAATAGAAATAAACGGAAAACTAATTGAAAACGTAGACACCGTCAAATATCTCGGACTACATCTCGACAAAAAGCTAGCATGGAAGAAACATATTTCGATTAAAAGAAAAGAAGCAGAACTGAAAAGTAGACAAATGATATGGTTAATAGGAAGAAAATCTTGTTTAATTCTAGGAAACAAAATTTTACTTTACAAAACAATACTCAAACCTATCTGGTCTTATGGAATTGAACTCTGGGGAACAGCATCACATTCAAATATAGAAATAATTCAAAGATTTCAATCCAAATGTCTCAGACTATTAAGCAATGCTCCCTGGTTTGTATCAAACGCCACTCTACATAAAGATCTCAATATCACCACTGTTAAAGAGGAAATCACTCTCAAATCTCACAAATACCAACACAGACTCGAAAATCATATTAATCATCTGGCCATAAACATCTTAGATAACAGCGCAATGACAAGAAGATTGAAAAGAGTACATCCTCTTGATCTGGACCACAGATATAAATAATATTTTTCTTTTAAAATAATTCTTACTGTAGATATATTTTTTTGTCACAATGCTTGCACTATTGTATGTTTGTTTGTTATTGTGTTATTGTTATTTCAATGTGATGTTGTTTATTGTTGTTCTTGTTTGTTTGTCATTTTTTTCTTTTTTTTCTCTCACTGAACTGGACAATTAGTTTAAAACCATTTTTAGAAAGAACCAGAATTGTATGGTTTCTTTACATGTCAATAATATATGTACAATTGTATTTGCCGAATGTTCGAGTAGAACAAATTGCAAATAAAGCAGATGTTAGAAGAAAAAAAAATCTTTCAACTTACAAACTATTATAAATAACCTACCAGAATATCTAAAAATAGCAGTACTGCCATTGATCAAATAATAATAGACACAAATAATTGCAGCTATTCAGTTGTTACATATAACACAGGGCTTAGTGACCATACAGCGCAAATACTCAAACTCAAAAAGGACACAACAGTTATTAAGGAAACACTGTATAGACTGACGACTTTTTGACAAATATATAATTATTATTATTATTATTATTATTATTATTATTATTATTATTATTATTATTATTAACATTATTATTATTATCTTTCCCTTTCCAAAAACACGATTACACGATGTTTATTTCCGAAACTTCTCCTAACGAAATCCTGAGAATAGTCAATAAACTAAAAAATAAATATTAATATTTTTTAGATGAATTTCGGGATTTTTTATTGAAAACTTGTGCACCTGCCTTTATACACCCGTTAACTCACATTTTCAATGCTTCTTTACGCACAGGAATATTTCCAGATATTTTCAAAACAGCAAAAATTAAGCCACTTTTTAAAAAAGGGAACAAAAATGAAATTCAAAATTACAGTCAGATTCAGACTTACAACACGGTTTTAGAAAATCAAAGTCTACGGAAACTGCCCTTTTTTTCTTTTCTTAAAGATATTGCTTCATCAATGGACCAAATTGAAGCACCAATTGGAATATTTTTTAGATCTTTCGAAAGCATTAGAAGTTATTGACCATAACATCTTGCTATCAAAATTACCTTCTTATGGAATTTGTGGTATCGCCCTAGATTGGATAACCTCGAACCTTGAACATCGATCTCAAAGTGTGGAAATACCGTACTGGCACGAACGGACATTTTTTTACTTATCTTTCCAATTCTTTACTAATTGAATATGGGGTTCCGGAAGGTTCGATCTTAGGTCATATTCTCTTTCTGTTATAAGTAAACGATATATCCTCGTCTATCAAAAACGGAAGAACGGTTCTGTTTGCCGATGACACAAATGTTTTTTGCAAAAAAGAGACAATAAACTACAATTACAGACGTTTCAAATTTGAAGGTAACTCAAACCTGCATTTCGTTTACCGTAGCAAATAATTTCTCAATAACTTGGGATCCAAAATGCCAAGTTTTTCAAATGTTGCTATTCTCGCGCTTTTTTAAATCTTATCTTTTTTTATCATTAACTTCTACTCATCCTTCAACAATTTATAGTTGGTATTATGATGGAAAGGGATTCTGGAACCCAAGAAAACGTGCGTAGATGATCTTCTCCCCCATACGTCACATAGTTTTTTTGTCTAAATAAGTCTAAATCTAGATAAAGTTAAATATATCATTTCATTTAACGTAGAGAATATTGTAACACTGACGTTAAGTAAATGAAACCATCTTATCTTATCTTTTCCATCATGTTGCTCTTCAAGAATGAACTCAAATATCCATCGCAGTAATATAAAATTATCCAAATAAACGTTCACACAAATTATAGTACAATTTTTTTCTATTTTTTTCTTTCACATTACATTTAAATATATTTTAATAGAGAAAACCTAATTGGGCCAATTTCAATTAAGGTTTGCGAATTGCTCGAAAGAAAATTCATCAATACATTGAGAATACAAATTGTAAAAAAGAGTAAAAAAATAATATTGGGATTTTCATTAGTACATTATAATTAAAATTCAATGAAATATTTTTCTTATCCTTTTGATCCATTTGTGGCGTCGTCGGGTGCGAGTAACTCACAGACACGGAGTTGTTTATACAGTTTTATTACAAGATATTTACAGTATATACATACTCCCTGGAAACGCGCTGCACTCCCAACACAGCATACCTCTGAGGCATTCCCGCCCCAGCCTGACGCAAACCCCAGCGGCTTGGCGCCGCTCCCAGTCTGTGTCCCGTGGCAATCGCCACACCTCGCAGCCTAAGCTCGCGATAACCCCTGGCGGGTGACAAGTGCCTGCCGCACTCCGATCCGGTTCAGACTCGAATGACTGCGGCTGGTTACCTTCCAGCCGCCTCGCGAGGGGTCACGTGACAGACATCACATGCCGGCGGCGTTTTCTCATCCCGGAATGTGGCCTGTTTGCAATTTGGAAGTCCAGCTGCACCGCAGCTGGACGCACCAATCAATTTCCTTTGCGACAGTAGACACCCGCATTCCGAGACACGCCCCCCCGAGCCCCCGAGGCGGGGCCCGCCTGTGGCGGCCGCCAAAGGACTGCCCCCCAGGGCCGGCCTCCGGCGGCCCTCCGCTCGCCGCCAAAGGACTGCCCCCGCCCCGTCGCTGGCCTTGCGACATGTGTTGTCCATCTGACCCCTTGGCACGACGTTACACATTCCACTCCGAGGATTTTTCTCGTGGCCGCATATATTTCATCAATTTCAAACATATTTCGTGAAAACATCTAGTGTTTTCAAACAAATGTGCATGACCGTGTTTAATGAGCTGAGTTTTTTAAACATATTTTTTAAAGACAAATTATCTACCTTCCATTTTGTTATTTCCAAATGTTAAGTTCTTGCTATATTCGAAAATACTAAGTTTTCAATAAAAATGAGTCTCGCGCCATTTTAAGCGTTCCTTATTCTATTCGTGATTTATTTAAAATTTCGAACGGTTTTGAGAAAATAATTATTTTAGAATTTGCAATAATGTACGCGCAAATTATGCGAAAAATATCCTTTTCTTAGAAAAATTGTTTACTTTACTTATCAGACTGAGTGATGCGAAAATTTCTACCTTCAATTTTGTAGTTTTGAAATGTTAACTTTTTGCAATTTTCGAATAAACGGAGAGGTAGACGAAAATGAGACCAGCGCCATATTTTACCGTCCCTTATTACATAAAAGAGAAAAATTTTAAGAAAAATTTTTTTAATAGCCTATATTCCATGCATAAAAACCACACAATTTACAAAACATAGAACACGGCCTTATTTTAAAATCTATCATTAAGAAAAATATTTTATTAAGGAAAAAATTGTTCTATCTTGAATATTATAGTTGTAAGAAAAGTTAAAAAGTTGCCTTTTCCAATTTTTGAAAAATTAGGCGTTTCAACCGCATTGAGGCTTGCTTCCCTTAAGCGCTCTTTACGCTATTCGACTATACTTTCTCTATACTGCGTAAGCATCAGCGAGAAAATAAAAAGAAAACAAACAGTATTACCAAAAAATAATCTAATCACATCAAATAATGTGAAATGCCCAATTTATTTAAATTACATCGAATTAGCGTCGTGTCACCCCTTACATCTAAATGCAAAGAGGAGCGGATTTATAAAATGGAATAGGAAATACAACTTTAAATCGATATTGAGGTATCGCGCCATCGAATAATTGCTGGGATATTATTCTAAATAACTTTGTGTCAGCAAATGATCCTGTCATTTTATGTCCAGAACTTAACAAATGTCACTGCTTTTACTTTTCAATCAAAAGATAATGCCAACAAGACATGTGGGCTGTCCAGAACATAAAACAGAACAGGACGTCCTATGTTGATAATTCTTCGTCAAAGGCTCTTAAGAATTTCCTTTAACACACACAAATCCAAAGATTCTGCATTGTGCATCTGTGTTAGAGGTTTTCTCTGGCGATCGTATCCTATATTATTTCTATAGTATTTCAGTATATCTCAAACGCAAGCAATCTTTATAAATGAGATCTCTAATGAAAGCTAATTTCAGTAATACGTGACTAATTCCATTTTGACTTTAAAAATATGAAGGATTTGTTAGAAAAAACGCATCTAAATAATCATGTGAAATGCAACACGCAAAACTCGGTCAGGTATATAGTTAATTTACTCCTAAACAAAGGGTTTTACGGCCTTTCAAAGAGAGACCCTTGAGACCGAAGGTCTCAAAGAAATGTTGCTCACGCTGTAATCTATAGAATGGAATATATGGGAAATTCAATTAAATTTTTGCTGTTTCTGTGCTTTCCGATACTACAAATACCACATATACATGGTGGAATACAGAATATATTCCTCCATGACCTATATTTCAGCCCTTGATGCTGGCAGCCATCTTTGTGACGTCACGCTTAGAAGGCTTAGATTCCTCCATTTTACGCTTTCTGGGTACACCGTGGTTTGCGCAGGCTGACGAAGTTTATTTTCACAATTATTAATTCAAGATGTGCTCTCGAGGCAACAACTAGAAGTACTATTAATAGTTGTAGATTTTTTCTTATGCGGGTAGTACCACCATTCATTTAAGGTTTTGCTGTGGTCTACAAGTGTTGTGTACCTAATTGTGGAAGGGCCTATGATGGAAATGGTCTCTATGTTTCCGTGTTTGATTTTCACGATACCCTTAGGAAAAATTAAGGTAGGTTTCACACACGAGAGTTCTCGCACGGGTACGCTAGTAATATTTATTCGCGCTACTTACGAACCTTTCCACAAATTGTTATTCCTTCCTCAATACCGGATGAACGAAATGGGATGCTATCGGGCTATGCCTTCTCAGGTAATGAAAAGTGGAAGAGCATTACCTGGGAAGCGGGGTTGAGAGAAACGGACCTCGGGATGCAGTCGGACGATTCCAAAGCTGTCACATAATGGCTGGAGGAGAATCTTAGCGGCCGGCTGCTCGCATCGTTAATCTTCCACCTTTTCTTCGATCAATACCAGGTGAATGTCAGAGCAGTATTCTAACACCCCACGGTTCGTGCGCCATCTATCATTCCTGATCCCTACCCTCTCTTCTCCCCCTTATTTGCACTACTCTGCCACACTCGTCGGGAGAGCAGTTGCGTGCTTAGAGCGGCGAGGAAGACACCCGTAGGTCAGCGTCTGATCGCACCACCCAGCGGAGGTGCATCACCGCCAAGTACCGAGATATAACATTCATTACACCAGCGTCTTTAATGACCACCCGGATGCACCCAATCGACCACCGGTGGCGCCCCGCCCACCTCTTACTGCCCGTTTCTGATCCCCCATTGCCCGTCTCCGTCACCGCTGCACTGCCCTTACCCTCTGTGCGTTCCCCCACCCCGCCGCCCAGCTCTGAGAGCTTTTGGAAGAAAATGAGGCCTTGATCCGCTTCGCATCGACGAAGGTGTCTACATGTCTCAATCAAGAACTGAAGGACGAGCTCATTATCCTCTCATAGACAGGCACGAACACAGCATCAAATTGACCTCCAAGGCAGCACTCTCCTCTTGGAATTGCATGCCTCGATCGGAAACAAGTGTAATACTGAATTCTAAAATACAGATGTGATCGTTTTTCAATTAAAACCATTACAGTGCTTAATTTATTAATTATCTCCTCTTGCAAGCCCACGAATCCATGCAAATGAATATTAACAAAGTATTTTTTTCTTTGTTAATCTTTAAGTAATCTTTTGGAACTGTAGGCCATTTAACAAGAAAGGCACTCAAATTATGTAGTTGAATACTGCTTATTGGAATAGTTTTATGCACCATTCAAAGGAATGAAAACTCTATAAAATATACCGTTTAATTTTTTTTAAATGCTCGTTGTTTCCAGATATGTAGACAACGCTAGCATCTAAACCATTCTGCTTATTTCATCCAAAATTGATATCCTCCCACTGTTTTAAAGGAACTCAACGCCCTGCGAGTTTGAAATTGATATTTTAATTTTTTGTGGTACTTTACAAGAAGTTTTAGTTACATTTTTAAAATGTTCTCTAAAATGACTCCAATTGTTTTTATTGAACTTTGTCCTAAGTTAGCGTAGAAGAAGCTTAACGGAATGGCGCAGATCCCATTTTCGTTGAAATTCCCGATTTTTGGAAAAATTAACAAAACTTGAAATTTTTTACCGTCTTCATGCAACTACATTGAAGACAGATATTATAAAAAATCTCTGGTTAAAAGACAGATCTTCAAATATGGCTATGAACAATTTTTCGCAAATACACAATTTTTCGGGTAATTTTCATGTAATTGGATAAGTATTAAAAAATTATTTTCTCAAAAACAACTCCAATTTTTTTTCTTTAAATTGTCTCCTCGTATGTAGCAAAGGACGATTTCAAAAGTGGTGTATTCCTCTTTCCAAAAATTGCAAAAAGTTAACATTGCAAAAGTATAACATTGATTTTAGAGATTTTTATGTTAAATAAAATATGTTCTAAAGAATTAAAACTTTAAAATATACTTGTGTACAATTTTAAAAAAAAAAGTATTAGTTAGCAAGAAAGTTTTCTTGAAATTATTGTGAATCGTAAAAAAAACATTTGCTCAAAAACAGCTTTTTTGGCGCGCGTATTGAACAAGAAAAAGCTTAAAAGAATGGCGCAGTTCTCATTTTTGTTAAACTCTCTGAATCTTTTAAAACTGCTATAGTTAGAAACAATACGTGAAAGTATGTGCTGTTGTAGCATTACTCATTTATATCAAAGTGCCAAAAAACGTGGATTCTGCACTACCTATTCGAGAAACTAATGTACATCGTTTAGGAGCAAGAATTATCCACTTTCTCTGCGTCAAGACCCCGCAGGGCTTCGTCGTCGAATAAATTGCACTTTTCATTGCAGCGTAAAAGCACCTTGTGTACCGAGTACACGAGAAAGATAAGACAGTTTGGCTGAGCCATTATTTGAGGCACGTCCTTCGTAATGTAAGAAGCGGATGGGCGGTGAATGGGAGTGAGGTCGCTCCTGCCCCCCACCGCGTCGACCCCCCTTCCCCCTCCACCGGCCAGACCCAGCCGCTCGTGAGTAATTCCTGTGTGGGATTTTATAATCTTCAACCCATCTCTTGGACGCTTACAGCACCTGAATTATTAATTCTTCCTGTTCATGTCTCCTCACTCGTGCACAAATCATCTTTAGTGCTGCCACGAATTATTACAGCCTGAAGATCCTGCTTCGTTGATAACTTGAGGATTCGTATAAACGTTGCTACTTAAAGTACTCGGTGGATTTGTGAGGTAAAGAAGAAATGTGCTGAGTTTTGATCTTCATATTTTCATTGAATTTTTATTTAACATGTTTAGGATCATTCGTAATTTAAACCCCGCATCCTAAAGCGAACGCGTTTATCACGCCTTTTAGTGTGCAAGCAGAAACTCGAAAATCCTCAGGAAGTCTTAAATGAAGACAAAAACTTGTCAAAATATGATTTAAAAACAATAGACTGATGAAAACATAATGATGGTCGTCACATATCGTTTCCATAAACCGTATGCAAATAAGGAAAGCGAGAATCAACATTTTTTCAGTTTTTTACAGAACCGAAGGCACATATCGCGTTTTCTAGTGTGGAAGTAGAAACTGGAAAGTCATAAATGAACACAAAAAAAACTTGGCCAAACACTTTTTAAAAACAGTAGATTGAAGGAAACATAAAGATGCATAAAAAAACTTGGCAAAACACTTTTTAAAACAGTAGATTGAAGGAAACATAAAGATGCATTTAGGAAAGCCGATACAAGAACACTTGTGTTGAGGAAATGTTAGCTGCGGACAATAGTTTTTACTATATCAACTTTACTATATCAACTCAATCTCTGTCCTTATTGGCGGTGCAAGGGATTTGTTTGTATAGAGGTAAAGGAGACGCACAGAATGTCTACAAGTCAATCCGCAAAGCACTTATATAAGCCAGAGATATATTCACTGTTGCAGAAAAACCATCTTTACAGTTTTTCCTAACTCGTTAAAATTGCGTGGGCTGATTCTGGGTTGTTTCGCTAAGAATGAGGGGTTCCGGGAGGAGCCAATTAGCCAAATGCCAATAATACGCCCAACCATCAATTAGAGGCTTATTTTGGAGAATATAAAACCCTACTCTTAGGAAAAAAGTGTGTGAGTCAAGCGCTAGAATGCTGCGTCATACGAAAGGAATAACGATGTCTGCTAGCCCAATTCTTGACGAGAGCGGAGAAAAAAGATATATTGCTGCGTAATATGTTTCGTTTTGTTCCATACACTTTTTAAGTGTGGTTTTCAACGTTGGCAGTGCTCTACAAGGACGTGAAAATGTTTGTTGAAAACTAGACAGAAGTGGATCAATTGTAATCGATCAATGAAATACTAAGCAGACCACGAGAAACCTAGAAGTCAGTCCTTATATCAAGAAGAAACTGAACGGCATTCAGTGGGGCTATGCCTTTTTGGAGAGGTTGGTATACGGCCTAGGAAATGCTGACCCCGCGATACGAGCGTATGTAAATGGGGGACCAGAAGGAAAATAAATGTTTAATCCATATGTCAATTGGGGACCGACACAGAAGTGCATATGCAAATTGGGGACCGACTACCTCTTCCCCTTCCAGGTAAAAGTGAAAGGTGACACTTCAGTTTTAAAGAGTTTTCATAGCCGTAGTTTTTAAAACACAACTCCCTTCCGAATTTTCCAGACTGTCTTCAATTGAATGATTCGCGGATTGAATGAATTCTGCTTCTCTTGGCATTTTTATTTTCTACCTTTTTCTAAGCAAATATTCTGTAACGGTGAACACAAAATTTGGACAGTTTCCTAGTGCTTTCTTTGCTTTTCATTTTGATATAGGAGCGAGTCTGGAAATTTTCCAATAAGGCCCAACGTAAATCTGCACAGCAGCGTGGCGGTGGTGGCGGCGGCGGCGGCGGCGGCGGCGGCGGCGGCCCCCCCTTCAACGCGCTAACCTGCTTAATGAGTCATTTTCGTTACATGGGTTGATTTGGGCCTCAACACGTAGGGTTAGCTTTACACGTAGGATTAGAAAATAAGATTCGCGAAAAAAGATGAAGGGATTATTTGGTCCCCAATTTACATCCGGCCCGAGATGCAGTCGGGCTACGCTGGCTGCGGCGCGGCGCGGCACCGCGGGCTAAGCGGGTTCGAGGGGAGTCGCGAGTCAGGGAGACAGCGTGGCGCGACGGCCGCCGAGGCGGAGGGGCAGGGGCAGAGCTCGGGTTCGGGTTCAGGTTCAGGTTCAGGTTCGGGACCGGAGGCGTGGGGCAGGTCGTCGTTTGTCTCCGCCAGATTGCGCCAGGTGCGGCCTCCGCGTCTCGGCGCCCGCGTCGCATTAAATTAAAGAAGCGAACGGGTCGCGGAAGGCGTACAGGCCTCGTACTCTGCCCCACAGCCCACTCCGAAATCCAGCGATACGCGATACGCGAACTGCGTTTTCATGCAACAGTAGGAGAAGTAGCCAGTAGCGTCTGTGTATTTTCTATGAATCTTAATCAATGATTGGACAGGGAAAATAATGAGTTCCAACTACGTAGATAATAGCCTTGTCAAACAAATTCTGTAAAAATGTGTAAATTTTATTAAGCGAAGACTGCCTTTACATAATTATGTACTATAATAATAATAATAATAATAATAATAATAATAATAATAATAATAATAATAATAATAATAATAATAATAATAATAATAATAATAATAATAATAATAAGTCTGGAAGAACTTCGCTAAACTCCTACGTCTTTCAAAAGACTGGAAAGTGCAAATAATTGCTTTATTTGGAACAGCCCACATTTTGCTCAAAGTCTTGTAGGGGAACCGACAGCCCATAGAACTGCTCCTTAGGTAGCTGGTTGCAACCTGGAGTAGATTTTATATTCAGCGGACTCATTACATCTTTAGTCGGAAAAATAATAATAGAGTTGAGGGCAGAGTGTAAACAGGACAATGGGATAAAATATATTTTTTTGCGCGAAAAATCTGTTTAAAATTAATAAAAATTTCTCTGTACACAATTTTTGAGGATCTTCAAAGTTTATTTAAGAACTTAAAATATTACAATTATTCAACAAGTTTTGAGATACAAATTTTTATTTGAACACTTTTTTGTGATTGAGCTGGTCCACAAATGGTACATAATGAGGTAAAAGTTTTCAATATTTTGTAATTAAAATGCGCAAAAATTAAGTTGAATATACTTTTTGTAAACAGCAATATTCCAATAAGAAAAATTAATAATATTTTTGCAAGCAATTGTGGTTTATTTAATACAAAAGACTAGCTTTTTGGTATTACCCCTCCTCTCTTCGCACCAACTTTATATCGGTCGCAATAGTTATTTATGCACCAAGCGCGTTATAAGAGTTCTAATGATCGAGCGTCGACATAATGTCCGAGGGTCTTTCGCCCGAGGGATTTTTTTCTCTCGAGATTATTAGAACTAAACGCTCTTGGTACATAATTTTATTTTTTACCTAATTTTATTGGTTCAGATTTACTTATTTACTAACTAACTGTTTACTTGACTGTTTGTCTTTTCATATTTCTCCTCCCATAATTCTCTTTCATAATTCCCTTCATAAGAGAACATGTAGCATCATTCAACTGTTTTCGTATTTCCATCGAAACCACGATACTTTCGATCCAGTTAAGTTATGTGGTGTATTTTGAGCTCTGTGTCAAACTCAATGACATGCTACTACGTCAAACGATAAAGTACTTTTTGTCACTCTTTCAGTCCCCTAATAGTAGAATTGTAATATACCATTCAGACTATTATGTAAGAGTAAAATCTGATCCTATGTATAATTTTTCGTGGAAACATTGGTTTGGAACCTTTTATGAGAAAATGTCCTTTGAGCGTTTCTGAAAAAGTGCAAATTTGATCTCATTTTCACAGAAAACTGTGACTTTTCGAGAAACTTTATAGGAAATAATTTAACGCACTTCAACTCGCAAATGTAATAATGTATAAAAATGAACGTAATGTAAAAATTAACAACGTGAGTATAATTCAAACAAACATATTTCTGTATCTTTTTAATTGTCTTTTTTTATCAGGTTCGTCAATCATCAATACATTAGTAATGTTGACCACAGAGTTGACACGCGTCTCAGGGTATAACATGTTACTTGGTATTAGTGTGTATCAATGGTATTATATTGAACATCAGTCAACAGTTTTTCAAACAAGCGTATTACGCAACAAATAATACAATAATTCAATGTTTATTGATTAAAAAACTTTGTACTTACTACATGTAGTTCAAACTTCAGTATAATTTACTAATATTGAAATAAACCAATTTTATATTAACATTCCTCTACTTGTACATGTAATTGATAAATCATGTCCCCCTACGTCGCATACAGTTTTTACTGTTTTTAGACTAAATAAATCTAAATGTAAATCATGTAATTGATCAATGTTCCATTTGCAACCTCAATAGAACGAAGAAATCAAAATTGTAATTAGTAGACAATCGAAAATTAAATCTATGAATATTGTCACGATTATTTTACAGATTTTCTTTTTCAATTTCTAGCACTTTTCTCACTGTATATCAGGTTTCATTCTGTACAACTCTCTCCTTCTGACTCAGACAATTGCCAAATGTTCACTTTATTTTAAAAGTGAAACATTTAGGCAAACATAATATGTTTATTCGTTCTGTACCTAAAACAATTAACTTTATTGAATACCTAAACAACTCTGAAATCAATATCCAACATCTGGATCGGGTTTTCTTTCAGCATTCCTTGATTCATGGTTAGTTAATGGCATTCATGGCTACTTAATCGAAGCTCCCCTTATACAACAAAATATTACAGTACATGGAATAATCAAGCCAGTACGGACTTAAGGCATAGAACTATGGGGTACAACCAACAAGTTAAACCTGGATATAATAAGAAAGTTCGAAACAAAAACATTGAGATATTTATGGAATGTTCGTAACCAACAATCATTTGTAGAAAGATTTGAACATCTTAACTATGGCAGAGTATCACCGAGCCAAGTAAGAGGCATCAGTCGAGACTGAGCTACCACCCGATTCAACAATTAGTGAACATGTTGGACAACAGTAAACATGCCTAAAGCGTGAGCACATTCTAGACTTACCCTTTAGATTCTCTTAACTGTTACTTACATCTTGTATACCATTTACTAATTGTTCCAGGTGAACACATTGTAAAAAAGCAATGTGGACATTTTTTTCCTTGATTCAATCAGCAAACACTGAGTTGCTTCCTCACAACCCGAGGCCTTGGCAAGTCAGATGTAATTTCATCTCGTTTCTTAGATGAAATTCGAACTTCGGTCATCTTTGCATATACTTCAGGAAGATAAGACTTCTAGTGTCTGGCGCGAATATATCAACGCCACTACTCCGACTAACCGAGTTCAAATTCGTGCTTTCAGGGGCACAAGGGTTAACTTAGGTCGGGTATAACAACAACCAGGTAAAAAAGATAACTTCAGTTAGCCCATTAGAGAACTAGTAAGTCAGCGTTCCAGCACTGAATGACCCACGAATTGAAGAATATCCATAATCTCACACCATTCTGACATTGTAACATCCCACACATCAGGAAGGAGATGTGACGACAGATGAATCCCATTGGCGCGAAAAGTATTTTCGGCTGTTCGGCCTAAGGGATTACATTATTTCAGTGGAACTGCCACCGCACAAAGGTTTAAACGAATATTCACCGGCTGGTTTACAGTAACTCAAAGGTCAAAAAAGAGAGAGGAGTCGGATAAGGTGGTTGCCGAATTATGTTTTAGTTCCAGATGGGGGCTAATCATTCCTCTTTCCCAAGGCGCAACTTAATCACTGGGTAAATACTGGTTCCTAAATAGACATTAAAGTTATTCGGCCGATAGAGAGCACATAACCAACCGAGACTGATCGAGTGTTATCGGCCGTGTGGCGTTCAATACCTTTCGTTTCATAGAAACATAAAAAATAAGAAAAAACTTTTCTCTGAATAGGACTTCTGAAGCGGCATCTTTCGGTAAAATTACTTTTTGGATTGTTCTCAACTAACGGGGTCCGGTAAATGGACCTCATCTGTTAAACAAGTCTCTGTCCATTCTTCAGTTTGATGACGTAATATAAATATAACAGTACGGTATTGCGAAAACCTTTTAAGAAGCTCCCGTGCCTTCGGGGTTGATTTTCCTACACATAGCCATTGCCCTGCGAGTGTGAAACAAGAGACGGAGTGCGCCACCACATGCAGAGACCAACCGCGAGGCAGAAGTTAGTTGGTTGGTTGGTTGGTTGGTTGTTAGTGATTCCGGGCGTATCAACTACCGAGGTCATTAGTCCCGTAAATGTTGAAGGGTGGTTATCTTACCCGGTGGTTGCTAAAATCCAGCGCCGACCTGCCGTCGGCTAGCGGGGTTCCCTCAACCAGGTATCTCACACCAGCGAGGCACTGCCCCAGCTGGGACAAGCTCTCGACCGATCTCCCGACACGTGTTGAAGTGTAGTGCTTGTTAGTGTAAGTGTGTGCAAGGGTTGAAGATAGCACAAGGAAGAGGAAGGAAAAATTGCGCGCGGTCAGTGGCTCGTTTGTTAGGGTACTGATCCGGCATTCACCTGGTGTTGATCGTAGAAACCACGGAAAACTTCCAATCAGAGCAACCGGATGGTAGATATCTCCTCCAGACTGCGGCTGAATTCGAGTTAGCTATGAGCCTAGTGTCGAACAGCCACCGTCCGGATCCGAACTTAGGCCTAATCGTCTCAAAGGCACTGCAGTGACATCATATGATGCTCTGAGCCACCTGAGCCGGTTGCCTCCGAGGAATTTCCTGTCAGTAACATTCTTGTTGGCAACACACTCATAACCCGCTTGGATTGTGAAGTAAAGGAAAAATATTTCAAGGCGTTTCGTCAGAGCCAACTGAAGCATGTGGAGTGTGTCGGCTACAATAGGCGATGCCAATATGACATGAACATTGAGACAGGTTTTCGGAACTGATGTTTTAGAAAACTAGTGCGAGTTTGAATTCAATAAACCAGAAAATCAAGCAGTGCATTATTTCCTCACGCTCCTGTGACCCCGGTACAGCGAATGAGACCGAAGTACGTGCATAGTAATAGAGTGGAAACCTACATCACATCCTTCTGTAGGAAACCAAGACAGTCCTTCATCCAAGAAGAAACAGTTCGTTACAGAAAACTTTAAATATATAGAACAGTAAACGAAAATATAGAGAAAAAATCAAAAACGAAACTCAAATATAAAACTCCAATCAATGTCAATTTTCAAGTTTTTGTATAAATAACCAATACACCAAAGACGTTTTGAAGGTACAATATACATTATATACATACTTGGTTCACTAGAATCTTTGACTGTCTCGAAAGGTATAAGAGCAGCAAGAAACTCGCCAGGAAGAAGTCCGCGTTCAAAAACACATCCTTGTTCGCGCAGTCGGCAAACATATTGTCAATTGCTCGCCCCGTGTTTTAACCGGTCCGTGTCCCAGTGGGTTAACAAGTGGCCCAAGAGGCCCACTTGTGGCGTGAGCGGTGGGAGGTGGTCGGAGGTCGTTGGCTGCGAGGCCGAGCGCTTCCTGGAAGACATCGCCCCAGGCGGCTGACGGAGCAGACTGCGTGCCGCACACAGGGTGTGCGTCCTGGTCCGGAGGTCCTGTCGGCCAGTTACTCCGTGATGCATGGGGAAGGTACCGCATTGGCCTTCTATCTGCGGGGGAGCCAATAAAAAAAACGTTACGGACCTCATGGCGAGAGGTATGACCCTGTGGAATCCCTAGAACGAGGAAAATGCGCTCGATTTGATTCATTGCCGCCCGTTCATCAATGAGAATGCATTTTTATTCGAGACGACATTATAAGTGATGGGATATTATTATAAACTAATTGTAATTAAGATGCAAATTCCAAGTGCTTTATTACTTTTAATGCTGATATGTATGAGTGTTTATTATTTCTTGTATCAACCATAGAACTCCTATCACAACACTATCAAAAGCACATAACAAATTGTTTCGTTTCTCTCAATCCGTCAAAGTTTCGAGGTATGTGACGTATTTGCTAGTCCAGTGCATATCTTGTGATAATTCCCAGACTCTCGGTGGAGGCTTTGTATATCATCGGGGTTGGACCACTTGGTGGAAGGCATCAGTTCGTCTCTTGGAGGGCAGGGTGAAGAAGGAAGGATCGTGCGGTGGTTGTTGAAGGTAAGGTACGCGCCTGGAACACGGCACAGGAAACTGTGCAAATGACCAATCAAAGCAACTCCACTATAAAATATCCATACTCGCAATGGCACCATTCCACAGCTGACGTCAAAAATCTAGAATTTGTTTGTACATTTGCTAGTGGAAGTTAACAGATCATTGGTGATTTTTTAATTTTTTCCCAAAGAAAAACAGTGTTCTCCAAGGTTATTTTAGAACCGTTCTTGTCCAGTTACAGAAATCCAAACAATTTTCACAAAAAGGTGTTTAAAAGAGACTGGGGGAAATGCAATCCCTTGCAAATGTATCTCATTGGCGCTGATTACCAGGGTCAACAACTAAGCTCGTTAGTCCCGTAAGTGTAGTGAATGTTTTCCTCGGGAGGTGGCTGCGCTCTTCCTCCGCTGGATGGCGAGACCCGGGACCGACCTACCATTAGTGTGCAGGGTTTCCCCAACTAGGTATCTTCCACCAGGGAGGCTCCGCCCCAGCCGGGAGAAACTCTAATATCCCGATCTGTTTCCTGGCATGTGAGGTAGAGTAGTGCTTTTTGGTGTAAGTTTGTGTAAGTAAAGGACATGAGGACATGACACGGAAGAGGAAGGAAAGATCTAACGCGGTTCGTAGCCCGTTTGTTAGGGTACTGCTCCGGCATTCGTCTTTTGTTGACCAGAGAAACCACGTAAAACTACCGATCTGAGCTGTCGATGACTAGAATTCTCCTCCAAACAATGGCTGAATTCGACGTAGCTATGCAGCTCATGTCGAATATCCCGCCACCGTCGGGACTCGAACCTAGGACCTCCCAGTCAGAGGCACTACAGTGACATCAGTTGATAGACTGAGCCGCCTTTTCCAGTGGCGTTGAGGGTTTCCTCCAGGCTACGGTCCGGCAGAAAGCGCATGGGGCAACTCAGAAGTTCCCAGCTGGGCAGAAGAGATGCGCTGACTGCAAAGAGCGAATGACACCTTTATAAAACGAAGAGGCCTTATGATATTATATATATATATATATATATATATATATATATATATATATATATAATATCATAAATCGCGGTGTCGTGCTGTGAAACTAATGTGCCCAATCAAATGTTAATATCTTTCTAAGTCTCCTAACGTATGTACTCTACACATTCGATAAGCAGAAGTCATTTTATTTTTTCTGGACGCTCGCCCGTACGCATCATCTGCATCCTCATCTCTGAAACAGTTAGTGTCTCTAGTAGTCGTTTATCGCCCGCGATGGCCCGTTGGTTAGCGTGATCGCTTTGCACGGCGCAACCCCGGGCTCGATTCCCGGTGGGGGCAAAATAATAACTGCGCTTTCGTTACAAATTTCCCAGTATCTATTGCTGAGTGACTAAGGTTAGGAAGACCATAATACACGGTTAAGGGATGTCTTCGTGCTGACTACACGAACCCCTTAACCCGTGGCCAAGAGGCTGGGTAGCGTTGATGGTCAAGGCCCTTTGCGAGCTGTCAAGCCAGAGTACAGACTAGTCGTTTAGATGGTGAAAATCCAAGGGGTGTTGATGCAACCGACTCACAAGTGCCCAGATGTAATAAAATTATGAAATAATAGCACGCAAAACATTTAACCATCGAAATTTGCATTACGTGAAAACACACTCCATTTATCGAGTTACAAGCCAGTTTGTTAGTCGTTTTGTGAGCCGCATTCGTGGTTTATAACACAACTACTTTATTCCAGTCTAACGTATAAAAACGCAACACACTTCCTCACGTTTGAAAACCGGTCTTAAGTACCTCAAATCACCACAACCACCTGAGACAAGCCCAGAGTCAAGGAGAAACTTTAAAGTACTCGTACAACTTAACCAGGATGTACCTACAAGGCAAATGAACTCAACAGTAAATATTGTTTATGTGATCATCGTACATTCTTCAGTGAAGTAATATTTTTTCCACTTTTCTTTGTCAAAATAATTACATGTATGCTATTCAGCTTATCTATTATTTGCTATTCTCTATTATATTCTATTATGCCGTAAAACAACAAAATCATTTGATCGAAAACACAACATTTAATTAGATATTCTACAGCCTGCCAACGTGTGCCTTCATGAAAGTTTTTATGGTAATTGTTCTTCCGTTATTTTGATATCAGATCTGTAAATTAGAAGGCTGCGGATCCAATACCCAGCTGTATGAGAAATTAAAACAAAACCATAAATCTATAAAATGTGTGGGAAAAACAGAAGTGGCATCAACTAATCAAACATGAAAATGGATTTGGGGTTGCACATTTGTTAAAGACAACAGTATGTCATTTAAAATATTACAAATATTAAAAATAGTATGTAATCAATTTTATTCTCAAAAGCATTCGTATGACTAATCAACCATATTCTAATATTAATTATAGAAATTAAATAATGCATATGAATCGGTGAAAACATAAACGTACGATGTCCAGAAGCTTCAAATTTTGAAGAGCAAGCATAAAGTTACGGAGTTACGGGCATCAGTCATTTTTTTCTCGTTAATAGTTGAAGAACACTCTGGAGACGTCACAGAGTTCCCGGACAACGAACTTTTATGCATATAAAGTTAAATTTATATTTTAAGAACAGTTTCCCACCGTTAACTTAAAACCGGCAAAATATGGCTTCGAACCTTTTTGTTTGCACCGATTCATTTATGAAATAAGTAATCAAACGTTGGTTTTCTTTTGCATGATAAACATATTTCCTACCTATGATAATATTAAAGAGTATGGGTGTACTTTTAAAACATTACGTCTTAGATCTCATGAGTTTTTACATGCTTTTTTTACAAGTCAGTATGTCATGCATGTATGAATACCTGGCATCCCAAGGCTTCACATTTCTGCTTCCATTTCCTCTCACCCGTCATTCGCGTAATCAAGCACCTCCGATTAGTGTGATATTTTTCCACTCAGAAGATTCTCACTGCATTCCATATGGCATATACAAGGACTCTCGGCGAGGAGGAAATAGAAAAACATTATGTTACTTTGCATTACGTTTCGGTAAGGCCTTTATATTATTACACATATTCCGATCATGTTACAAATTTGGAGATATGTACTGATAAAACCGTTTACTTAGTTACAATTCGAAAATAAGAATACATAACATGATTTATCGACTTAATGAACCTGATGGCTTTAAACGTGACACGTGCCTTGTTATGTATGTAGTGATAAATTAAATTACTAGCTGCACCCATGAAAAGATTCCGCAATTTGTAAATCATAGTTTTAAAAGTATTCCTAAACTGCGCGACACAGCATGGTATGCCCGGTAAATAACAGACACTTCACGTTTCACAACAAAGTGAAACGAAGTACCTCTATGCAACAAGCTGACGTACTAGTGAGATTTCATTGTCATTTGTTCTCTTTTTTAAATATCTTGTGGTATAAAGAGAACCATATCCCTTCTACCACCTCTCATGCTCCTTATAAAATAATGTACATATTTGTATTTGGCATATTAGGTCCGGTTAATCGTACTTTTGCCAGTTGTCAATATTCACAGGCCTGGGCCTTTTTACTATATATTAACATGCCAGGGGTAAGAGCCTAGTATTTTCTTTCATCTGACACCTACATAAAACCGTCTCTATTGTAATGGAAAGCTATAGCTCTAGTTTCGCCCCGTCCCGGAATCGCGCCCTGGATCACACCACGGAAAGCTGGCACACTGCTCAATAGCCACCCGAAGGATAAGAAAAAAAAACATAAAAAAAGTCACTCATCTTAATTTCGCAAATTGTGAGGAGGCATAACACTTCCGGTTCCTCGTGGCCGCTCTTCGGCTTCCTTGACGAAAGGTCCTCTGCCGCCGAGGCCTCTGGCTCCCAGGCGCTGCGTGAGCCATTACGCGTCCTCAGGAGCGCCAGCGACCTCCGCATTTCACCTAATTACTCTGGCGTGCTCTGCGCGGGGACTAGGATGTAACTAGTGCTGAATAGTTTTTCGAGTTCGCTATTAAATTCCTCAGCCATCCTGCAGAAATCCGCCTGCGAGTTGTGATCGATTTAGGGAAAAGTTGAAAATGCAATTAATTGATTTATTTCAAATTATCTGCGGTATTCGGTTACTTTAATAAATTAAGATAATTCGTATTTTACATTGGCAGTAGACGTTTTGATCCTTTGTTTGACACTCCTCAGAGCTTCATACTGCCCCAGCCACATATGACCGTGTAAAGAACATACATTTAAATCATTTTACGAACCCCCTAATCCACACACGTTGCTTCGTGGTGATGATTTATCCAGAAATATTGGTAATTTGGCAGTCGTATTAATAAAAGTGACTCAATATTAAGAAATTAATTCCCACATAGGTCAACAAAATCGTGACATTAAAATTGTTTACCATCGAAGTTATCAATGAGAATTAAATTATCAATATGTTAATTTGGAGAATTTCTATAATATTTTTGTTTGGTTATTTACATAGAAGTTGGATGAGCGACACCTCTCAAAATTAACAAAATCTTGCATAGTTATCGAAATTATACATGCCATCAAAGTTTCATATCATTTTTAAGATATACATAATTTCCACTGTGTAGTGTAAGTATCAACGTAATGTGTAGTGTAAGTTAACATACACTTTGTAACAGATAAACACGCGATTAATAAAGATGGATCAATTGTGTTGATACATTATTATAGTGTGCTTAGAGTTTAAACAATATAGCATATCTCTCACGCTATTTCAACGATAGGAGAAATTTTAACTTTTATGAGTTTACTGAACTTGAATATTTAATATCACAAATCGAAACTTCTACCATTCATTTTATGTAAACGTTTTAAAGAAACTAATCTCACATCTTTTTACATTTCATAAATCCAAATAGAAGTAATACATTTTTAGACTTTTTATATAAATGTATGATATTTATTTGGGAAGGTGATGGCGATATCCCACCAACATCGCGTAATCTATTGTGAGTTATTATCTCCTTTGGGCGGAAAGAAACAAAGAATTAGATGTGTTTTTGTTATAGCGGCCGGTATCGTTCAATGCTTTTCGTAATACCATCATTTAAAAAGAAAAAAAAATCATATAAACAAGAAATAACATTTCTCAAACTCATGTGCACTCATCTCCATCTTTAGCTGCAACCCATTTGTTGGTTTGTTGTTAACGGACGCCGGTCGTTAAGAGGCTTTTCGTTCCCGTTATGTTGATATGACGGTATAGGCAACTATGGCATGTCGTTTCAACCGATTGGCACGTATCGGGAGTTTAATCCTTGTCTAAGACAACTTTTACGTCGATACAATTGTTCTCACGCAAAAATAAGAATTTAAAAAAAGACTATTTTCATCAAACAAAGCAGTAATTTATGAAATCAGATGAAAGGATCGGTACTCTTGGCTTAGTTAATAGGCGCGGACTGCCGAACAAAACCATAATATGAGCATGTTGCCCCCACCGAACTCCCAACGATCCCACTCTTCCTCAAGTTTCCATCGCCTCGTATGCACCAGCTAAGCTCGGACTCCCGATATTCTACGATGCTACCCATTCCAAAAACATTTATCTTTCGCATAACCAGGCACTTAAAAACTAAATTCGTCCTCAAAAATGTGGTATGCACAAATTAAAGAGTCGATTTATCGCAAGTTCAATACTGTCTGCAACATTTCCCGATCTTGGTTTTTTCTGAGGAGTGAGCCGCCCTAGAGCCCTTAAGGAGCAGCCAACGCTGACGAAAAGGTATAACTTTGGAGGATATGTAACTGAAGTCAACGTAACGCTCCGCAGCGGCGCGCGGTGGCCCGCAGGGAGGAGGGCGGGCGGTGGCTGAGGGGAGTCGTGCGAGGAGCGGCAGGGTAACGGCGCCAGCGGTGGGCGGTGGGAGGGGGGTGGGGGCGGAGCGTGTATATAAAGGTGCGGGCGGCGCTCGCCCCCACACGCGACCGGAGCATTCGCCAGAGTCATGCGCCCCTCGCTGCAGCTTCTCGGACTGGGTGAGTGCAACCACCAACATTCTGCCTTCCACCAAGTGTCTGTCAAGTTGAACCCTTCCCTACAGTTTTCATAGAAATAGTATAATGTAGAGAATCGTGAGGGTAGGTCAATAAAAAGTCTGTTTTTTATAGTGCCAGTAGTTGAAGCCATTTATTTGGTCTGCTTCAGGGCTATAAATATACAATAATATACAAGATAAATATAAATATATTGCTTTTCTTATGTAAAGTTAAATTGTGTTAACCAATTGCATTGCTTGTATATCTATCACGTATGTTATTGTATATTTATAGTCCTAAAGAAGGCTAAATAAATGGCCGAAACGCTTTCACAGTAAAAAGACTGACTTTTTATTGACATACCCTCATGATTCCCTAAAAATAGTCATAATATGAGGTCAATATCAACAGAATAATAGAAATAGTGTATTGACGTCTTTGGGATTTGGCAACTTAACCCTCGTACTGTCGAAATATTTGAAAACCTATCATTGTAATGGAAGTGTACCAACCTTACAAGTACTTAATAAAGTATGCTATATGCAAAGGTCGTTAAACCTACTACATTACAAGGTACTCAATGCAATAGTTGTTTGCCCCCTGGATACGTTGCATTAAAACGCACTAGAAAATCGTATCCATCCCTAAAATTTACATACGTTAATACATGACCGTCTAGTTAAGTTTAATTTTTTTCTGCACCTATTTTTATATTTATAAAATCGCTGATTTTCATATATACAGACCGTCTTAGGTGGCTCGTAACACCAATTCATCTTACTGCAGTGCCTCCGATCGGAAGGTCATAGGGCTCGTGACCCAACAGTCGCGGGATTTTCGACAATAGCTACACAGCTAGGTGGAATTTAGCCGCTATCTCAAGCAGAAGTATAGCGGCCAGCTGCTCTAACCGGTAGTTTTCCGAAGTTTCTCCGACCAACACCAGGCGACTACCGAAGCAGTACCCTAACAAATGCGACCGCACGCGACCTTTCCTTCCTCTTCTTTAGCCTATCATCACCCCTTATTTACACACACTTATACTTACATTCACTACACTATCACACATGCCGGGAGATCAGTAGGTAGCTTAGAGCTTGTCCTGCTGGCGAAAGATGCGTGTCTGGAGAAAACCCCGCTAGCCGACCTGCAGCTCGGCGATTGGTGTCCAGCGGGGGAAGACCACCGCCACCTCCCGTCATAAAAGGTACGCACTATGCTTACGGAAGCAATGGCCACAATCGATGCCGCGCCCGTAATCATGAAATTATCAATCATATATACAACGTGGACTCTCGTACTAAACAGAACATGTACCGTAGGTAACACAATAATATTTATTACGTCTTTTTGTACTAATATAGTCTTAAAAGCCAACTGAGTGTTAGTTCGTCTCCGAAGTGAGCGAGCTTTGTGAACGCACCCCGCCAGGCAGCGCCCTCCGAGGCCAGCGGCGCTCGCTCCCCCGCGCGGCCCCGCCCTCGCTCCGTCACGGGAGGACAACCACCTTTTGAAACCCTGGAAAGGAGGGAAATGAGAGACAAGAGAGTATTATCTCTCACTTTTTTATATTGTATTTAGTCGCCTATATCATGAAAATGGTCACCTTGTTTAGGGTCAAGATTCTAAGCAATTGACGTTGAAATGCACGCACTCGGAAGGTCACCTGCCATCCAGTGATCGCATTCTTTCATTCTGTTCAATATTACATTTAAAATGAAACGTTGACTTTTGGGGCTGACATGTAATACGTCAATCAAAAAGGCAATACTGTTGATTAAAAGTATTGCGTCAAGGTTCCTCTTACTTCTTGGCGTTGTGAATTTGTACTAAATAGTACTACCAATCAATTTCTCTACCGATTTTGAAATGGACTTAAATTGTATTCGGTTAAATAAGTCTATACATTTTATAATCTTCGACGCAGGATCGTAGATACTCGTCTTTTAAAAAACGGACAGTTCCAACAGTCATTGTATATATGACGGCTTTCAAAGTAAGGTAATATTAAATGTTTCATTCGAGAAATGATCGTTGATTCTCTCGAGAAATACTGATATAACTGCAGAGTTCATTAGTCTATTCTATCTCCTGTTAACAACGGAATCAACATTTTTCATCGCAATCTTATCTGTATTTCACTTACCGGCTTTATGTATACATTATTGCATTTGCGAGTATAAGTGCTTTAAATGATATCTTATGAAGCTTCTGAGAAACTCAAACTTTCTGTGAAAATAAGCTCAAAATTCTGTATTTCTACAAATGCTCAAACGGCATTTTCTCACAAAAGCTCCAAAGTTTTCCTTTAAAACTATTGTAGGGACTACTAAATGCTCTGAGTAACGTAACATTAACTACATTTTGATTTATTCTTTTGATTTTTTAAATTTCACAAATTTTTTTTAATGTCTTACACTGGCAAATATTTATATCACGGACGTTTTTATAAATTATTGCATTTGTAAGTAAATGTGCTACAAATGTTTTTAAGATAGTTTTTCGAAAAACATTTTCTGTGAAAAAAACTCAAAGTTGAGCAAATTTTCAAAATTGCTTAAACGACATTCTCTAAAAACAATTACGATAATAACATTTTTAAAAGCTCCAAATCTTTCAACGAAGATTTGCATAAAGTATCACGTTTTACTCTTGTATAATATTCTTAAAGTCGTACTTCAATACCACCATTAAGAGACTGAAAAATTGACACATGTGAAAAAAAATCCTTTAGTGTTAATAATGGGCAGTTGGGAAGGTGGGGCAAAACCGGAAAGCTAGTCCAGACTAAAGAGATTACAAAACTAGTACTATAAGTCTGTGCAATTCTGTAGCACCACTAGTAAACTTCAGCTTTTGTGGAGTTTCAGTGCATATAAAATTTGTTTTCCATATTTGTATCGAAGTTCAAAATGCGGAAGTGAAAATGAGTGGAATCGTGGAAGTTTTTATTGAAGTACCGCCTCGAGACTCCTTGACCCGATGGAACATTTATGTGTTCTATAGAAGCGCCGCGGCGATGTACAGTTAATTTCACCATGAATAGATTGTGTCAAAAACTCAATGAATAGATTGTGTCGAAATGGTAATATATTGCACATTTGAGTGGTCTGAAGTAGGAGTGAACATTTTAAACTAAATGTTGCTTTTTTTACTAATTACACGTACAGTTTTTACTGTTTTCATCGTTTAGAAATTAACTAAAATAAAATTCAACACGTTTGTTATCGTTCGACAAGCAGTCTCCATTACTTGGCAATAATTACGCCTATGTAATTGAAATAATTGCCTGCCTTTCTCGTGAGATATTTTAACACAAGAACATCTAGAGGGAAATGTTGTTTCTAACCTCTGAAATTATGACCTTCAGCTGTCAGCGCGTGCGACCAAAACTAATTTCTCAAGATCGTATTTAATGCACGCCAAGTTGCACGCGAGATCTGATTTGAAGCAGATGATTTGATAGTCACGAAGTAGTTGTCAGTAGCGGTTCATACCGTTGCATGTTGCTTCCGGGCCGCCTTTGCACACATGTTCCCTGCCTAAGTACCTTGCGCTTCAAGTAGAGCTGCAAAGCATCACATTTTATGATTTCTGTCGTCCAAATATTATAGCTGATTAGATTTTCAAACACAAATACATGTTTACTGCATAGAATCAGGACCCTGGTAAACCATTTTGTTTAATACAAATCCTAAAAAAGTCTCGAATTCCTCAAATCTTATATCGTTCGACTTCTGCATGACTCATTTTCATAATATCCTCAAAAGGCAGTGGCGGCTCTGGGATTAGGCAACAGGGAGGGCACACAAAGTTACAGGATCAAACAATGTTAGGCATTTGAAAAATAGTTATATTTGGATTGTTTAAGTCACATAAGTAATATTTACAATCGAATTATCTCCCCGGAAGACAGGCTAAACACATGATCTTTAAATTAAATTGAGTCTTGTGTTGTTACATTCCGTAAATCTATTGCTAATTCTTCAAAATTAAATGAGTCTCTTAACAAAACTCTTTATAATGGAAACATACAAAGTCCATTCAATCTCTCTTCCGACATGGTATTTCTTAAAATTGTCTATAATCTTTTCAAAGTGAAAAAGCTCTCTCGGATTCTTTTATATAGCACATCCAGCTCAGATTTCAGTTTGCTAGCTCACGAACGGAGAGTACTGTGAAACGCGATCAACCTTTTGTAGGGGGAAATTTTCTTGATATTGTTGGAACGTTTTACAATCAAAGAGAGAACACAAGGCTAAATTCCCCCTAAAATTAAGATGGCCATTTACCCCTTTGAAATTTCCGTACAAAAGAACAATTGCCATTTCTAACAGATTGTAAATTTTTTTTTATATCAGGGCGAGGTGGCCCAATTCTCTTCATGCACAGCCTTGTATCATAACGACATTGACTGTTTTCAGGCATTTTACAGAATTGGAAACCATTTTCAATCTCAATGCACAATACGAACTGGACGCAAAGATCGGAATACAGCATTCACATAGTTTTGTCTACAGATCGGAAAGATGATGCCGACCATGCCGATTGCACACTACTGCGCTGAAATGTTGTGAAAAGGGAGATCAGTTAAACAGAATACCAGCAGATAGCACTGGCCTGGACGAAAATCAAGCGAAAGGAATATTGTAAGTTTAAAATTCGATCAATAGATAGCGCCGGGCAACGACGTTGCTACCTCCCCTGTCAGGCTGCTGGGCGGCGGCCGCCATGTTGCCATTTCAACACTCGTTGGCAGCGATTTCTATGTCTGTAAGTTCCGTAACAACACTGCGTTTAGGACACAGAGGCGAGTGTCCGCAGCCAATGAAAATCGTTCTACGGAACAAGCGGGAGTTTGAAAGCTAACGATGTGTTCGATTCGAAAACAACCCTGCAGACCCACAGAGGTTATTTTAGACAGCGCAAGGGGAGAAATACTGATCTCAGGAGGGGGGTAGTGTCCGTAGCGCCTCCCTGCCGCAGTCGCCACTGTCAAAAGGGAGCCAATTTTACGGCAGGCATTCTTAAGTTGGATTGTGAAGGAACAGCGAATGTTTTATAGCAATTAAATACAAATAAGTTAATTATATGTATGTTTTATTACATTGTGTATATAAAAGCAATATAAGTGTGAAATCACATGGAAATTAAGAATAGATCAGATAGAATAGAGTTATTTTAAATGCACAGGTTCTTAGGGATTAGTAATTTAGGATTGAAAAAACTCAATATTTTGTATATCGAATTCCATTTAGATTTCGAAGAATGTATGAATTTTAAAGATCTATCCCTGTTTTTGATTAAACTTTGTCGAATATGGTTTTCTTGAAAGCACCAAAATGTTTATCCAGAGACGCTATGAGAAATATAATAGAAATTACAAAATAACAAGATAGTGCAAATTACAGCAATTGTAATTTTATTTTTAAGAGTTGTGTTGTGATTTGATTAATAACGAGCATGATTAATAACACGCATGCACCTGCATGCGTGTTTTAGTGTGGTTTATGTGGGTTTGTGCAGTTCGTAATGTCTCTAATGTACCCTACTGTAAATATAAGGTAATGTTATTTGAATGCATGTCTTGTGAACAATTTATTAGAAAGTAATGGCTGTTACCTCTTACTCTTTTACTTTACAGTAGAAATTTTATAATTTTACAAAACTACCACTCAGTTCTTAACTATATGTAGATTCATAAATATCTATCTATCACCTTAAATTAGTAGACCGCACTTCTGGGGCACTAATTTACTATCGATCATACGCACTCCATGATTCATTGATAACTTCGTCCCAAGTGCAGCCAAATTATTGAAAGAATGGGGATTACAATCGGAATGTTGAAAAACAAAAACCTGATTCGTCGAAAACAAATTGTGCGTATTTTTATTATATTCTTATTATTAATATAAAACACTACTCTACAAAACAAACGAAAATTATTTTCATTTGCACGGAGAAAACGTTTTTTTTTCTAAAATGTATAAAATCAAATGATCAAAACATGATATATTTACTCGTAGTGCTCAAGGCACGATAACCACAAATAAACACCTTTCTCACCAAGAACTTATTTTCAGAACATCAAAAATCCCTCTGTTAAAACAGACGAGGTAAACTCATTAATATACAATCTTTTTTTAATGGCAACAAAATGGAAGTAGTGAAGACATGCACTAGAAAATAACTTACATATTTCAAAAAGCGCAGGAAAGGATTGGCGCCGAAAACTGAGGTGGTTACAAATCTGTTAATTCCCAGTTTGCATTTGTGTAATAGTCAAGGAAACGGCTGAAGGCCACCCACTTCTACAACACGCAAACGACGAAAACTCCGGAATCGTATGGGCAATTATCCAATTCCATTTCCTATCGATTGTTTCATATCTTCGCAAAGTGTACGACAAGTTACGTATTTTCTACTTAATTTAGATATAAAAATTAGTTTAATTATTGATTTGATGTAACAATATTATGCTGATACCTCATTCTTGTGGGACAAACAGAAGTCAGAAGTGTTGTCCCCTTGTTTTTATTCTTCATGGTTAGCTTTACATTTTATCATGCATCACATCGAACACCATAATCCTCACCACCACTACCACTACTACCAGCATCGTCGTCGTCATCGTCATCGTCGTCCACACCGACGATCACCTACCGAAGTGAAGTTCTGGAAGATAAATCAAACCTCATCTCCCCCTGCTCGTTTGCGCAGTGTTGGCGGCGCTGCTGGCGCTCCTAGTGGCGGGCACGGCGGCGCAGGGGGCGGGGCGCTGCAACGACAACTGCCCCCCTCGCAAGCCCGGCGAGCCGCTCATCTGCGCCACCGACGGCACCTACCGCGTGCAGTTCAACAACTACTGCGCCATGAAGCTGCACAACTGCCTCTACGGCAACAGTGAGTAGCTCCGGTCAATGCCAACACCTCGCAAGAAACCCAAAATCACTTCTTTGAACTACTGATATCTTTTGTTCTTCTCCACCTTTCTTCCTTCACACTTTCTCTGCTGATAGGGCTCAGGGCAACAACTGTTGCTACGGCAGCTTCTATGACCGGCAAGACCCCTAGCGCTCGAGACCCGACGGTGACCGACTTGCGTCTCTAGCAGAAAATTAAAGAGGCCGACTACTCTAATCGATACATTCCCGTGGTGTCTCCGATCACCGCCAGGCGATTGATGCAACGCCTTAACAAACGGCCACGGAGTGCGCGCTCCGTCCGATGGCCCTTCCTCATCCTCAATCACGCATCTCTCCTTACACATTCACACAAACCCACACCCATGCGTGCATGCATGCACGCACGCACGCACACAGTCACACGCAACACGCCAGCAAACGACGGGAGACCAGTTGGCTATTAGAGCTTGTCCGGGCTGGGAGAGATACCTAGAGGAGGAAACTCAGAGTGCGTCTTCAATAAGGTTTGTTTTTTGAAAGCATTACCCTAAAACAGCCTTAGATATCACCCTCTAACATTAATTGATTCGACATTTCCAAGCTGGGACAAGATTGCTTCAGACGAAACACTGTTCAGGTACGTGTTTACTGAAGTAGGGTGCCAGAGCTTTTCGAATTGCAGCACAGGGGCGTTTCATTTGCAGTTACAATATCGCATGTCATTTAACAGCACGCTGTAAACGCGTCTCACCAGTACAATCGTGGAGTATTAATGATCAATAAAAGTGGATATCCTAAATTACTAATTGCTGCAAAAAAGAGCTGAAATGTTTCGCCACTTAAATATCAGCTGGGCCAGAACACCTACCATTATTTCTCTACATCACTTGCACTTGCATTGTTCTTCAAACTGGCGGGCTGCGTCTCAACCCGAGCGACGCGGCGGCGCCCGCGTGAGGCAGGGGGCGGGAGGGGCGGGGGAGGCGGGGGCAGGGGGAGGGGCAGGAGGCGGGGGCTAATTGGCTAATTGGCTGGCGGTGCCTCGGGCCATGGGAGTCGCCACTCGCTCACGCAACCAGTGCCTCTCATCCAGCCATCATTACGAGTAGGAAACGGAATTTATTGTAATAAGCCAAAATATGTATACACACACATTACATACATATATATTATGTATGTATGTATGTATGTGTGTGTGTATTTATTTTTTTTTCAAAAATACGCCAGAAAAAACAGGAAATATGTAAAATAAAATTCCTCATACTGTTTCAAATTACCCCACAGAATAGTTTTGAAAGTTTCGAATCCAAAACGACGCCGATCATATCTTAAAATGCATTTGGTGCGGTGGAAAAACGTTGGATCTCTACAGAAGTAAATGGACACTAGTTTTCACCGAAGAATATGAGTTTTATTGATATACGTAAGTAGAATAGACCACGTTGTTTAAGAGAAGCAGTAAACAGTCCTATTTGCATACTTAGTGATGGATCGCAGGAGGCAATAAGGCGACCACGCTGCCACCCTCCCACAAATCCGACATTGTCAACAATGTGCAACATCGTTGACCGCGAGGTCCTAGCGTTCGCATCACGACGGTGAAGATTTTCGGAACTTTCTCGATCGAATTCAGCCTGTCTGGAGGAGAATTCTAGAGGCCGGCTGCCCTTATCGGTTCTTATCCGCGCTTTCTGCTATCAGTACCGGGCGAATGCCGGAGCAGTACCCTAACAAATGGGATCCGTAGATCATGTGCGATATTTTCTTCATCATTCTGGTCCCTCCTCACATACACACTTGTATTTACTTAACTATAACACATGTTGAAAGGCCAATCTGGAGGCTGCACCTGTCCGAGTTGCAGAGGTTCCTACTAGAGATACGTGGAACACAAATAAACCCACAAGCTGGCGTGATCTCACGTTCCAGTACGATGTGTTCAATACACGGAAGTACTTCTATTTGTGTTCAACATTTATCAACAATATATTTAATTAATTAGCGCATAAACGTGAGCATTTTCATCGGTCAAATCTTATTTTGTGCAGGAGACTCACGAGTATCCGAGATCGTTGGATTCGAGACTACTTGGGGTACGTCGACAACTCCGACAGTCACAGTTTATTTCATCTATCATGAACAAATCTTTTGCTAAAAGATTTGTAGACTGTAAATATATTTATTACATAAAATAATATAAACTGAATAATCACGTTTACCGCGTATCGAGTGAGACAATGCAAATTGAGTGTCGATTTCAAACGACATACTCCATGTTTGACGAGGAAAACCAATAATTATGAAATTGAGAAAAGTCCCAATATTCCGAAAATCACTACGGGATAGACCATTTTTCAACTATTCTGTTGCTATTTCTTGTGATTTCTCGGGGAAACTAGAACAAAGAATGTGCATTAAGTTTTGTTTTATGGACGGAATAAAATACAGCACCGTAATAGAAATATTAAATGCCCCTTTTTGCATATCTTCCATGAATTAAACAAGTGGTTCAAGTTTTGGTCGTAAAGATGTTACAGATGACGAGCGTTCTGGACTTCAACCACTGATGACATTGAAAAAAAAAGTGAAGGAAATTATGAACAATCACCAAGTTACAATTAGAGACGTTGCTGATAACACTGGTATATCATTTGGTTTTGCGAAGCACTTTTAAGCAGGAAACGTGCGGAAACAAAATTTGTTCGGATTTTGTTTGTATTTTGACTCAAAGCAGTGTCGAATAAATGTTGTTCAAAGATGCTGAGTGAAGTCAAGCACAATCCAGAACTGTTACACCAGTCATAACCGGTGACGAAACATGGGGTATGAATAGATGCCGAAATAAAGATGTCACAATGTCCCGTTTTCTGCTTTTAAAGAACTGGTCACCTTAGCCAAAACTAAAAATAGCACATTACGTTTGATCGAATGTGAAGGTTTTGCTGTTTTCATAGATTTCAACGGCGTACTGTGCATGACGTGTTGCCACCAGGCCGTACAGTCAATAAGAAGTATTACTTATAAATTTTACATCCTTTGGAAAAATTTCAAATTTTTAAACTGATAAAGGTGGTTTTAATTTTTTCGTCCAAATTGTTTAAAAATCTAAAAAATATGTAATAGAATGTTATAAGTCACATTCTAGGGGGAAACTGATACAGAACTTAACCGTTATCACATCGAAAATCAATTTAGATTTTTTCTATTTGAACTTTGAGCCAAAATTGGTTGATAAAAATAATTGCAAATTCAACCATTTTCTCCCGTCTCTCCAATTTGTTTCAACTCGATACATGGAATAGAAGCTGAGAAAAAATAAAATATGAAAAACTTGTTTCTCGCTGAATCACTGCAACTCTGCCCCAGGATGCTGATTTTTTGGGAACCTACGGCATTTTTTATTCTAGTAAATACGAGTATCGTGATTATCGATTTGGTTGGAAGGCACTTATCCCCCCTTTATTCGGGTATATCCTTTTAAACTCAGATATTTGTTTCACTAGATCACCCTTTTTTATCTAATTTGACTGAGCTTTATCCACAATACACGGTTCGTGTAATCAGCATGGAATTAAACAAAAGACAGGACATTAATAGGTATATACGAAATAGTGTAAGATATTATTATAAAAGATTTGAGAATAATCAAATGGGATCATTATGCCGACTTTGATAACCATTTGAGTGTTGTAATAAGGTGTTACGTTAAGTATGGTATTAAGGGACGAATGTTCTACGTTTAATCAACTTTTCCGATAAACTACAATTTTTTATTTAATTTGACTATTCATCCTCCGAAATTTGGCATTGATAGTTATTAATATGGTGCCATTATAATATTACTTACATTATGAAACTCATTTGTTAATTAAATGCCAATGCTTTATTAGAACACCTGTGTTTTAATAACTTATTACGATACTGCTCTCATCTTTGTAAATTTGACTTAAGTAAATCAAAGTCGATAAAACATGTTACGTTTCTTCTCTAAATGTTATTTGCCTCCAGAATTCATGAACATTTTGGTATATTTGCATACTGAATTCAAAGTAATGATAATCTACGTTTTCCTTCTTTTTCAGAATTCCGTTACCAACGGCGAGGTCCCTGTAAATGGCCAAATAAATAAAACCAATCATGTTAATTATATTTAACCCACAATAAATTATGTTTCCTTCCGTTTATTTATGTGTTCTCAATTTTTTGTTTTCCCCCTAATTTCTCACTACTTAAGAATTAAAATAATATTTGTTTGATATTTTTGCGCAAAATATACAAATACACTTTGTTGAACAAAAATATATATTGAACAAAAATGAAAATACTCTCGTGCATTCAACATACAATATCATTTTTAAAAGGGAAGATAACTAAATTGGAGCCATGGAAATAAAAATAAGAACGTTCCAAGCCTATATATTTAAAAAGGTTAATTTTACAATAATATCTTACAGAGACTTTTTGCAGATAAAAATGTCTACTTTAATTGCATGTACAACAGAATTTTGGTAGAGTTGATAGCAAAGGATATACATGCAAAAAAGTAGAAAAACATTCTTAACTGTCTCTCCCACCCCCTGTTCACCCCTTACACTTCAGAGTTTTTAGTATGATATGTGGTCATTTTTAGGATGATATATCGTCTAATATTACTGAGCTATATCCACGATACACGGTTCGTTCAATGAGCATGGAATAAAACACAATAAAGGACATTAATAATTATAAACGAAATAAATATTATAAGATATTGAAGATTTATCAAAGGAGTTCTATAATCATTTGAGTGTTGTAATAAGGGGTTACGTTAAGTATTGTAATAAGGGACGAATGTTGTACGTTTAATCAACTTTGTAAAATTTCCGATAAACTATAATTTTTTTTATTAAATTTGGCTATTCTCCTCCGAAAGATGGCATTGATAGTTATTAATAGGGTGCCATTCTAATATTACTTACATCATGAAACTCATTTTTTAATTGTGGTCCATAGTTTATTAGAACACCTGTGTTTTAATAACTCTTATTTCGATACTGATCTCAGTTTTTTAAATTTGACTTTAGCAAATCAAAGTCGAAAACAGATGTTACATTTCTTCTCTAAATGTTATTTGCCTCCAGAATGTATGAATTTCTTGGTATATTTGCATATTGTATTCAAAATAATGATAATCCACGTTTTCCTTCTTTTTCAGAATTCTATTTCCAACGACGAGGTCCCTGTAAATGGCCAAATAAATGAAATCAACCATGTTCATTATATTTAACTGCACAATAAATTATGTTTATTTCCATTTATTTATGTTTTTAATTTCTTGTTGACCCACTAATTCCTCACCAGTTAAGTATTTAGCTGATGAGCTGAAGTATCTCCATCTGAGGATGTTACATTACTTGTCAAATTTCAAAAAACGTTTTGAATCTTTTGAAAATCAACGATTTCAAATCTTTATTAAAGGAGGAGCTCCTAGTTATTTACGAGCTTAACTAAATTTGATGGTAAGATAATTAGTACCTACGTTCTTGAATACAGGCTCCCTTTTCATATAAGTCCCTCTTGGGTTTTAGATGAAAAGTTCGGTCAACTTAGGTATGTACTATTTCAAATCTTATTCGTTCCAATAATGTTGAACTAAAACTGCAGATTCCCTGTACTTTTCATTGTCAGTAGATCCTAACACCCCTGCAGGTGGGATGTCAGAAATAAAAATATATATCCATTGTTAACATTTGACATATTTTTACAAAAAATCGCTTCAAATAGAGCCACACGTATGTTAGCCTCTTTTCTCCATTTTTGTCGCCAACTTTTGAAAAAAAAGAAGCTGCTATGCCACAAATTTTGGTACTTTCTGGCTGGCTGTAGGGTGAATCTCCATGGCACCCACAACAAGCTCTTCTGGATTTTATAACTTGCACGTTAGGTCATCTCAAATAACACTAGGGAACAAACAAATTATAATACCTCCAGGATGAAAGTAGGTGATTTCAAAGGAATCCATCATGCTGATTTCGAAAACCATTATAAAAATGTTTCTATCAAGCAAGGTTTAAAATACATGAATATATTTTGTAATTGAAATAAACGAAATCCTATACTAATACTAATAATCACTACTAATAATCATACTACTAATAATCCTATACGAGGTAAGAACAAGTTAAAAATGGAATACACATATTTGTGCAATAATACGCAGACATTAAAATGATTTGTTGAGATTTTCCACAACATTGGTAGAACGAATGACATTTTTTTTAGTTTTCCATACAACGACACACTAAGGTTCGTTGTACAGCTGACATCACTAGTGAGTAGCTCATGGTTTGTCATGATGACAAACATGACAGCCAAAGTATCAATAATTCGCAAGTTTTGTATTTTAATTTTTTCCTTCGACGTTTGGGTGAAAATGTGAAATGATTTGCATTTCATCGAACCGATTCAATTCTACAGATCATGTAGTGAGTTTTACTTTTGAAAAAACACAGAACTGAAATGTGTAAATATATTTGAGGCACAAGCAAACCAGACACGAACTACAGTTCTGCACGACACTGACTCAGAATCTGCCACCTCAACAGTTCGATACTTGCGATAAGGTAAAGGGCTAAAATATTGCTTTTTGGTTACGCGCAGTAGGAAATAAGAGGGCGCACGTGATTTGTTTTCAAAACATCCACTATAACCTACGAAGACCACTACAACCTACTCGAAGTTGAGCGCGACTACCAGACGCGAAAAAAAGATGCAATCTTTGAATAAAGAAGGTAAAAAAACAAACACAAAAGCCTTATTTTGTTGATATCTCCTGAAAGAGGCATAAACAAACTGAACAAATATTTTATTTTTAAATAGATTTGACGAGTATAGATATCTTACAGGTGCAATTGAATTTGTATTTGTATTAATAGCAAAGCACGGAATGATACGGTATAAAGATACGGTATATTTAAAAACTGTGATATGATATGACATTTTTATTGTAATATTCGTAATTATGTATAAAATTGAATATGTTGCGCACTCTACCTTCCTGGAAGTAAAAATCTTGCTCCCTGGTGTAATTACACAAATTCAACCAATTATATTTGGTGAATCTCGCACGTTAATCCACCACTCAAAAACGACATAATATTTCTATATCATCTGAACGGTCCTCGAAAGTACAAGAAAATATATTTCATAATTAAGTAACAATCTACATTAACATTATTTTTATCTCAAGAAAATGAATACGTAAGTATGTTTCTCCGTTGTCTAGTTGAATGGGAAAACCTGGTGCATTCCAAGCGCTTTAGTGATACGACTGTGCACTAGAGAAACTGAAATAGTTCACGAGATTCTTTAAATTCAAGATTTTAAATGTTATTCCAAAACCTGAAATTGTGTGACTTTTACAGAGGAAAACGATTTATAATTATGTTGTGTGTAAATAAAATAAATATAATTTTAAAATGTTTTTGATATTTTTTATTTTTCTTACATTTACTTTCCTTTCAAACAACTCAAATTATTTCTGGCACTTCCGTTTAATATTTATATAGTGTATAAGGCACTTCACAGCACAAGTTCAAAAGCACTGCACAGTTAACTCAGTCTATACTTACAATTCGTCCTAGTTATGCCAAGTTTCGTTCAGAAGAATAAAGGACTGAAAATAAAATTTGAAAATCAAAGGAATGAATCCTTATTATAGTTGTTACTTAATGTCATCTCTCAATTCAGAAGCCTAATGACATAGAAAGTGGAAACCAAAAGTGTTTAGACGACTGAAATAAAACAGATAATATAGACTTATATGGGCATTTTTACATTCGTCCCGGCGCTAGTGATGCATAGAGTCCATCTCACGATTCACCGCTGAAACGTGCCCACACACCGTCCCTGGAAGTCAACGCTGACCTCTCCATTGCCCGTCGACACCGCTCCCATTTGGAAGCCGCGGATGTGCGTCTGTCGACACCACCCTGGGCTGAGCTCTGCTACTGTCGCGTTCACCGCCGACACCGCTACGGCAACTTACCCACTAGAGACCTGAATTGGCTGTACTTGCACTGGAGTTGCAAAAGTGCTCCCCCTTTTCTATATTTTTTTTATTTATGTTAAATATATTAGTTATCCGAAACTTCACTTACTGAATATAAACAACCTTCAAAAGGTACAGATAATTTTTTTTGAGAATACACGCCTTCTTCACTAAAACATATTTACACGTTTTTAAAAGCCTTTACAAAATCTGTTTTAGGGCTGCTGCGAAACTTCTATTTCATAGCATTCTGAATGTCTTCCACTGACTGTAAATAGCTCATTTTAATAAACTAGTCGGCTGGTTGAACAACACCGCGTTCCAACAATGGCAATATTTTCAATAACGTTCCGAGCAACCCATCCAAAAAGGAAACTGCCCGCTGACAATGCGATTCCATTCTTTTGTTCTGAGTCGCGACTGTGCGACTGCTGAGCGAAGCTTGTTTTCTAAATCACCAGCTTCAAGTCTCTGAACTACCTTCTTATCAACAAACAAACCATCGGCAGTAAACAACGAACGTATTCCACATCATTCTCTGTTATAGCAGTCGAAGGATGACCTCTTCTAGTATTGTACCTTCACCCAGAAAATCGACCAATACACGTTAACATGATTTACGATATACTGTATATTTCCTGAATCTTTTCCAGCTTCTATAGCTCTTTTACAGACTTAAGGCAAACATTGCTTGCCAGTCATCCGTTATGGCAATGACAAGGTGAGAAATCTCTTGCAATCTGTATCCGTGATAACAGGTATAACGTGTTACACGAGGGACTTGTCTATTAAGTTCCAAAGAAGTCGCTAAATAGTAGTCATTTTAAAACAAGTCGTCTAAAGACGTTTGGGTGGACCTTTTACGCGAATAACAGTTTTGCATGGTAGCTGCACTAATGAGGTTCAATCATTTATGACTCGTGATAGAAACATTAAAATTGAAATCAGAAATTTGTAGAGTTCACAATGGTAGTGTAAGTTACCCTTTACGGAGGTACAGCAACGAGATAATATGTTCCCTCTGCCCTGCAAAAGGAAAAAAAGCGGTAAGACAACAATACTTGTGTAAAATTGTGATAATAAAAGGAATGAAGAGAATGAAATGAATAAAGATACGTTATCAAACAATGTTTTTTATTCAAAGCCAATTTAATATTAGCAAAAAAAGACTAAATATGAACAAAAAGGTGGAATGGTTTTGTGACACTCTTCGAACATCGAATAAATTTCTGATACACATGTTTCAAATTTTTTCGATAGTAGGTGATTATTATTGCCCATACATTTTGATACTGATTTGATTCAGATACTGTTTTCAAAACTACATTGACATCACAATCACTCGACAATTTGGTGACATGCGTGAGTTTGGCGAACAATCACTATCGAAATTGGGCGCAGGGGATGCAGTAAAAAGCCCAGAATCAGACAGCTAAAAAATTAACTAACCCTAACTTCAAAAAATAATTTGTCCAAAATAGATATTCTGCTTGTAATGTGACAACATAAGAACTTTATATTATTTAAATTGCTTTTTTAAAATTTCTCAGAAAATAATTAATTTTTCTTTCGTTTTTAGCGTTCATGGGCACCTGAACCTAAAATGGCTGCGTGACATGGCAAATGCGTGCGCGTTCAGAAACGTGCCAATAAATAAAAAGAAACCAACAAATTTAAAATCAAACAGTTTTAAGCATTGAAAAACATATCTCAATATTCAAGAAACAAATAAAAATCCATTTTTTCATTCTGGAAAAACAATGAGATAGACGAGTACCTTTATCATAAAACAGCCCTCATAGACTTTAATTTAGAAGGGTGACTTGAGCTGAAAAGAATCTTAAACGCCGAGTTTATGACAGAAGATTCGAGTCTGTACTCTCCAAGTGATTCCAATATTTTTTCTCTCTACACTACAAGGAGGAAAAGTAAAAACACACAGATTTGACATTGAAAGAAACGGACAGCAAGCATTATTATTTGAGAAACTAGTGGTGCCAAAACAGTTCATTCTCGCTTTTTTATAACTTTTCTAACGTTTGGTTTTCAGAAATTCAGAGCGTTAGGGATTCATATTGAAACAGCTAAATGTCCATTTCAAATTGGAGTGGCATTAATTAGATTGACCATGGAATGTCAATTTTAATGAACAGACGGACGGATTGCAGGACGAACAGACGGACGCACTGAAGGAATAAGACAAAGCCATAGGCAGACATACGCACAGATGGACGAAAAGGTGTTTCACCGAATTTGTTGTATCGAGGATATAAAACTGAGTATTTAAGTAATTGACTAGATGTAGGAGCAAGTAAAAATCCAACGCAGGGACCTACGCCATTTTTGTCCCGCACTTACAATTCCTTCTGAAGAGAAATGGGAAAGAGTCGCACCTGCCGGGGTCGGGGAAGCCCATGTAGGCGACGGTGGCGGGCGTGGCCGGGCAGAGCCCCCACTGGAAGTGGAACCAGCTGGCGCACGGCACGGCCGGGTAGCGCCGCTCGTCCAGCACCGACGCCGCGTAGAAGCGCCACGAGTGCGCGTGGCTGCAGAAATCTGCGCAGTCACGTGACCAAGCCAGGGCTATTGAATACTCTCTTAGCTTACAGGGGGGAGCGATTCCCTTCAACTCTCGCTTGTTTCTGATCTCAAAACGCTTCCTACACACGTCCTGGCGCAGAGGAGCATCGCCTGATCTAGACCAGGGTTGTCCAACTGGCGGCTCGCAAGGCCATTTATTGCGACCCGCGAAACTTTATGAGTCAAAACGGAAAGTCCCTTTCATCCATTGCGAGAACAATGTGCGCCTAGCGCACGCACCCTGCTGAGGTCAATAGCCCCATTAATGTAAAGATTTAACGACTTTTTTCGAGTAAATTCAGACATTCCTAATCATGCCAATGCATTTCACTACATAACGTGTGGCACAGCCAGATATCTTGCATGGTTCCATCATCCCTCCAGTTTCAGGGTAGCCGGGCAGGGTGTCGAGATTAGCAATACGGGGATGGCAAGTGTGGATCGCCCGAGTAATGAAAATATGGCCCGCAACTATATTAAAGGTTTTGGTTGAGGCTCTTGAGACCTTCAATGTTGGCCTCCCCTGATGTAGACGTTCTCGCCTTTTTCTAAACGGCTATCCAGTGACGAAGTGTCTTACCTAATGACGTCTAAGCCTTCGAAAACTGATCATCAGATTACGAGTACCAAAAACGTTGGTAAAACGGTAGCAATCACAGTCATTTGCACGGATAATCGCCTTTTAACAGATTACATTGATACCCACCTGATTGAACTGTTTTGTTGGGAGTGTCGAAGCTGGGAATAGACGATATGAAAGCTGTAAAAGAAACAGACGTGGTTGAAATTGCGGGATATTAGAAATCCTTCCAACCCATTTAATAAAGGGAAATTGCATTGAAAGTATGTTTATTATAGTAGTTAACGAAACGAGTGTATAAATAGGCGTATGCACGATGTGGTATGATTAAACAAACGAGCGACGATAGGAGCGAGTTTCATTATTTACCACGAGTGCATTTATACACGTGTTACGTTCAATATTTTTTTCGTTTCCATTCAAAAATATTTTTAATTTGAATAATAAAAATATATCTTCAGCATTCCATATTTACTTTGATTATATTTTCATTCCGAAGAAGACCAATTTTAATAGGCCTTGCCTGTGTATTTACGATCACCATAGTGACTTAATGAATTTAAATAGCATGGAGGATTACAATAATATTCCGCACGAAATATTAAAAGAAGCTAAAAACGCAATGAATGCATTGCTCCCTACAAAAAGTAAAAATGTCTATGAAAAATAATATAATCTATACAAGTCGTGGAAAATCGCTAAGGGAGTCACACATAGTAAGTAAGCTAGTATTACTCGCGCAACTTTTCTTGAACGATGACCTTGATCCCCCTCCCTTGTGCAATAAATAGTTGAAGGCAAAAGCTCGCAGCGGGCACTGATGACAACCTTCCAAGCATTAAAACTTCGTTGGCGCGAAACAGAAGCTAGTCAAAGCCAGTTGCTTTCATAGTGCAGAACCCCTGTTCAGATTTATTGTCAATATCGAAATAAATGGCTGAGTCAGGTCCAGGTCCTTCTAGGGAGTCACCTAAAACTCCCGAAAAAGTTAAGCATAAGATGCAGTTTTGACTTTCATTTCACAGACGTTGGCATTACTTAAAATACTCTAACGGCCGACTTTGTAACTAATACCCCCACTCCACCCGAAATCGTCAATCCATCGTTCAAGAAAAGTTGCCCGAGTAATACATAAACGTTTGTTTTTCATGTTACACGGAACCTTCGAATTTCAACTTTTTTTTATTTATTTGTGTTTCCGTTGAAACTTAATTAAACGATTTTGAGCCTTTTGTCGAGTTCTCATTAGTAGTTGCGTGGTTTTAATTGCACACGTAAAGTAGTGATAATAAACGATTTTTCATGTAATTAATGAGCATAATTCATGTAGAAAACGAAAAAAATACTTAAGAATTGTATGCATACAAATAACGTGTACCAAGGGATACACATCGTCAGGACAACGAGTCAACAAACTTTATTTTCCGTCCTCGAAGGTCTGAAGATCTGATATTCTTGAGCAAAGCATGTCCACGGGACATAATGATTAATAAATGACAAAACGACGTTGAATATCGAGATTCCGCGATTATTTAGAATGGGTCAGTCTCTCTCTCTCTTGGCAGCAATGGAAGTAGATAGTAATACTTTTGCAGACTTAGGCTGGGTAACATTTTGATGTTAGGAAACGGAAACATGTTAATTATGTGATTTGTTTATGTGTAGTATATAATTAGTAATTTGAGGGTACCATTCTTAGCTTGTGTGCTAATTTGTGATTTTGAGGATTCATGTAAAATAGACTTTGTACGAGGGGAATTCATGAAGAATAGATTCGTAACTGGCCATACATATTGTTTTAAGTTAAGAAAATGACAGGCTGTCGCGAGTAGGCGCTTAATCCGAGTCGCCGGAAGGGAAAGTCGTCTAGGCATTAATTCATTATAATATATTATTATGAAACGGTTAGGAATTGACGACGACAGCAGGAGCATCACGAGGACGGCATCCGGACGGAAGGCCTCTTGAAAACCGGAGTGGCAGATATTTTCGTAAGATTACCAACATTGATACAAGTAATACCGTACGGAATTTGTGAATACACAAATTAAAGATAATTCTAATCATTAAAGAGCTCAAAAACTAAAAAACTGTAAATCTGTCGAATAAATGTTAACTTTTTATTATAAAAAAATTAATAAGGCTGATAATTGTAGAAGTTGCCATCAAATTTTCAATAACAGGGCAATACCATCAAATTTTCATTCAGGAATTGCGGCTCTGTACAGAGTCGGACGTCCACATATAGTAGTAAAAATAGGAAGGTAAAGTGTTATATGCCGAAACCTGGTTTGTAAAATAAATGTAATGTTTGAAATAACAAAATTCATTAATATGGTAATAAATGTAATATTAAGAGGGGAACCTAAATAATTAAATTACTATACATCGAAAACTATCCCAATATCCCTTCTCCCAATATGGTAATAAATGTAATATTAAGAGGGGAACCTAAATAATTAAATTACCATACATCGAAAACTATCCCAACTATCCCTTCTCGTTAAACAATTCGCGTTTTTATTATATTCTAAAGGATTGAAAAGTCGTAGTTTTCTAACAAATTAATTTAATGAAGACAGTTTCAATAAATTAGCAAAGCAAAAAATCCTGGAACTTACGAGTGACGTATTATACCGTTCATGTTGTATACTTCATGTTGTATTTAATATGCTTAGAACATTTCTATATTTCATTGGCTTGGTGGTGTTGGCCAGGCTCCAGAGTAAGTATTTTTATAACAATGTCTTTACTTACTAATTTCTGTGCTTTTCCGAGAACGTTTCAAATGGTTTGTTGCATCGGTTGTTGTGCACAGTTGGTGTTTTGTTTATATATATACACAGAGAATGATCCTCATATAACGTAGTAAGTGCTTTATAAAAGTGAATAGAACTGCAAGTTATCACACGTATTACTAAGAGTTACAAACAGGAGAGCGAGGATACTGCCTTTGGAGGCCTCAATATTTATGGCCTGGAGGTATTCAATATTTATTGTATGCGATGAAAATAGGAAAATAGGCCTATAGGTTTCTAATACAAGAAGAAAAAAGTTACAGAAAATAAGTCTGGGAAATCAAGCACTTCCCTTTGGAGCGCTTTAATTTATCTTTTGGGAATCTAGATTTGATTGTTCGGCGTTCATTGAAGGTTTTTCCTAGGTTGAATGTATAAGTTTCAGGGGAGGATGATAAGAAAAGAAAAAAATTATTTGATTGGAGTGGTTCTCACTGTGGATTTGCGTGATTGATACGTACCAACGCGTTTCTAGGGCAGTGCGAAGGATTTTGTTTTGAAATGTTTGAAGCGTTTTGCGTACCGAAGGGGCAACTCCTACCCTAGCCGGACATGCATTGGTATGGGACGAATGGCAGTTTTGTAAAGTAATAGGGCAATATCGGTATTCCTTTTAACATACGTATTAATCGTTAAGAAATTAGTTTGTTCGAACTAGGGGTTGGCACACATCAATGGGACTATTGCCGAAAACAACATTATTCGTTTGCAATTTACTGCTAATTTTTAGTTTTAAATTGCAACAGGTTTAATTTAGTGATAGTAATTTAGTAATTAATAGAGAATATCAATATTTTTAATGAAATAATTACACACCCATGTTCACAGTTATTTATCCCTTTCTCTTTAATGGAGTTAAGTAATGATCAACTTTAAGGTAAAAAGACATTTTCCAAGAAATTGGGCTACACGAACTTCCCCTCACCAACACAGGGTTAAATTAAACTCCTAAAAGGGACTAGTATTGTGCAGGGCGTATTTCATTCATAAATGAAGTTTGTATATTATAGATGGCTGAATATAATTCGTAAAGGAAAGTGGGCATATTACGCGGGTTTGCATTCAATTCGTAAATGAAGGTGATAGTATTTTGTAAGGGTTGGATTTAATTCGTAAAGAAATATCATGTTTTGTGTTGGATTGTACAGACTTTTATTCAATATGTTAAGGAAGGGTTGTGCGTTATTCTGCAGGGATAAATTGTATTTCTTGAGCAAAGTGGTCGTATTAATAGTGTTGTTTTCAAACTGTAAATAAAGATGGTCGCATTATGCAGGGTTGAATACAACATGAAAAGGAATGTAGTTGATAATGCAGGGTTGGATGCAATATGTAAAACACAAGGTCGTATTACGTAGATTCAAAAACAATTCGTAAATGAATGTGGTTGTATTACGTAGTATTACATTCAACTCGTATTGGAAAGCAGTCGTATTAATGCAGGATTGTATTTAATTCATAAAGGAATGTGGTCGTATTATGCAGTGTCGAATGCAATCCATAAGGAAATGTGGTCGTATTACACAGGGTCAGATACAATCCGTAAAAGAAGGCGGTCTATTATGCAGGAATGAATACAATTCGCAAAGAATGTGGCCGTATCATGCAGGATTGGAATTCTTAAATGAACCTGGACATAAGTTGGATTTAATTTATGAAGGGATGTGGTCGAATTACGCGGTGCCGAATACAATCCGTGAAGGAATGTGGTCGTGGGCGGATTGAATGCGTACCGTCGCCGGCGCAGGCGTCGGGGGCCGGGGAGCAGCCGGGCTGGTAGCGCGAGCCGCCGTTGGGGAAGAAGTCGACGGTGCCCGTGGGCGCGCGCACCCCGTAGAAGCCGCCGTCCGAGTGGATCACCACCACAGCAAGCGCGTCCTCACGCTGCAGGTGCGGCGACCCCACGCCCTCGAACAGCGGCCGCGCGGGGTCCAGCGCTGCCAATCAAACACAACCAATTTTTACTTTCTCGCTACGGAGAAGAGAGAAAGTTATGTAATGCTGCGCGAAAAAACGGCGAATTTTCGGCAGAGAAACTCTTATTACAGGGCCCTGTTAACGAAAAAGCGGATAAATCCAGTTGTGAATTTAGAAGCAAAAATAACCAACACCTGGTGTAGCCAGAATTAATGTTTTGTGGGTCCTTGATACCGAAAAATCGAATGATGGCAAAACGTCTGTCTGTGAACATCGCTAGCGGCTAAACCATTATGCTGCCAAAATTGATATTCCCCGATCGTTCTGGCTGATATCGCGTCCCCTTGAATTTGAAACTGGTATTTTAATTGGAGTGGGTGTACTTTACATAACACCTCTGGGATATTTTCAAAATAATAACTCCATTTATTTTATTAAATTGTATTGTTGGATAGTGTGAAAGACGTTTAAGAGAATGGTACAGGTCTCACTTTCGTTAAACTATAATTTTTCGAAAATTGCAAAAATTCAAACTTTTTTCGGCGTCTTCCTACAACTACAATTATGAAGGTATAGATTTTTCCCTTGATGAAATCCGCTTCTTAAAGATAGATTTTGAAATGAGGGTATTGATCAATTTTTTGAACATTTTAATCCTTTCTACGAAATTTTGCTTGAAAATACGGGCGATAACATACGTGCTGTTTTAGCACGTACCTTCACTCTGCCAACAAGTCGTACAAATGTCAGTACGAGGAGACGTTTTAATCCTCTGTCATTCCCACTGATGGAACCCATTTCTTCAGTTTCGTCTGTCACAATGACATGTGTTAACTGAAAAATATATAGTTCTAGCAACTATTTCTAACATGACTCTGTTCTACACGCCACAGTCTTTCTCCATTTCTCCGAAAATGCCATCTCATAAGACACTGGGCGCATCCTACCAGACAATTTCTAACTCGCAAATAGTCACAATTTTACGAATTGTATTGCAGTAACGCTATTTATCCCTTTTGGGGGTGACACAAATGAATACAATGCTAATTTGCAGTGCAGCATTTTGGAAAGCTTGAATTATGCGCCTGTAACAACAATTTGGCAGTTGGGTGTGGCTTGGCATGCCCTACCATCAGCTAGTGAGGTTTTACTCTCCCAGGTATCTCCCACCAACGTGGCACCGTTCCAGTCGGGAGCTCCAAGCTTCCGACTGGTTTCCCGGTATATGTAGTAGTGTAGAGCATGTGAGTGAGTCTAAGTGATGAGGGTAGGACTAGGAATGGGAAAGAAAGATCGCGCGCGATCCATGGCCCGTTTGTTAGGGAACTGCACCGAGATTTGCCTGGTGGTCATCGGAGAAACCACAACAAACTACTGACCATAGCAGCCGGCCGCAAGAATTTTCCTACACAGCGAAAGTACTCTACCTAGCCATGTTGCTAGTGTCGAAAGTCTTCCATTTTCAGAGATTCGAACCTCAGGGCCTCCCGGACAGACGCACTGCGTTGACATCAGTTGATGCCCTGAGCAACCTCGCCCCTGAGCAACGGTTACATCTTTTGAATGAGGTAACAAATATGTGAAAAAATTATGTATTCCTTTGATCCGTGAATGCAGCATCTGGAGGTGTGAGATTAAGTACGAGCGAAACAGTAAAGTGCGGAGGAAGGTGGGCTCTAAGAACGTGCTGTGCGCATTGTGCGTGTGCGCGCAATGTGCGTAACGTGCCCATTAGGGGGGAGGGCTCGTAGCAAATTTCGTAACAAATGCTACTCTTGTGGCATTTGCCCCTGACTTGTAGGCAACCCAACATACAGTATTGTTTAGCGGGTAAAGGAAAGCTCTTTGACGATCAGAACGCGATTGTCAAGGAAACAACGCACCTATCCCCGTCAATCAGGGTCGAATCATGTGTGTAAATTCGTTATATGCGATTTTTCGACCACATGATCGTTTAAAAACTAATGGCGGTACATAATTACACAGAATGGCATTTTTTCGTTCTAGTTTCGTAAACTCTTTACACTAGGCTAGCTTCGGTATTGTTTCACCCTCTTCTTAGTTGCTACCTATCGGTGCTCAAAAGACATTTTCTCCCCATTTTTTTTAAATTTTCCAGTCCTCTAATAGCAGTATTTATTGAAATTTGACCTTCGAAATTTTACAGCTTAGTAAAACTTGGTTCAATATGCAAATTTTAATGGACAACAATTATGCATTTTTGACAAAATAGCATTTCACGAAAAGTGCAATGCTGGCCCAATTTTAATGGAAAAAGTTTGAGTTTCCAAGAAACATCAAAGAAATCTTATGAAGCACTTGTAATCACAAAAAAATTATTGAGAAAGAAATGTAAACGTTAACGACTACAGATATTTTTTTAATTTTTTCAATTGTGTTTATTCGAATAATCAAAATAGTTTATCACAATGGTGTTGATGTCATGTTATTTGGTTGATTTAGATCCATCCTCACAAAGTGTTTCTGGTAAAAATTGATGCCGTTTTCGAGAAAATGTTTTTAAAGAGTTGACAGTTTTTGAAAATGAGCAATTTTGAGTTTAAGACATGTACAGATGTGATCGCTATCTCTTTCGATTACTTTCCAGGAGGCCAATGAATTGGCACTATTTTTTGTGAGAACATTCTAGAACCTTCTAGAAATCCACAAAAACATGTTTTTTGTGTTTCAAGGCACCTACAGGGGGTGAAACGCTGTGAAAGACTACTCTAGCATCCCGAAAGAACGTGACAAAAATACAACGACCACACATTTTTTATTAATTAATCGATTTTTTTTCCATTTAATACGCTCTAAGTTGAAAAGGTCAGACAAGGTTAATGTTTATTTTTATTAAGAACTTGCTTAGCAGAAATTTTCAAAATAACTACAAACTTTTAAAATAATTGAACGCGATGCAGACGCCACAACTAGCTAGGCTACAAAATATTGGATCAATTGATTAATTAGTGTTTTCCGGCGCTTCAAATGCTGTCATTATTCCCAAAAGGGTAGTGCACAATTTTGCCCGGGAGGTGGCTGTGCTCTTCTCCCGCTCGTTGGCGAAATTCAGCGCCGAGCTTCATGTCGGGTAGTGGGGTCCCCAACCAGGTGTCTCTCAAAGCGGCGCACTGTTCCCGCCGGGACAACTCGAGGTTTCCGACAAGTGTAGTGTTCTCCCCCCTCTCCCGCCAGTGACAACGCCGATCCGGCGTCGCCCAGCGAGTTTTCCCTTAACCGGTTATCTTCCATCAGCGGGGCACCGCCACTGCAGGGACAAGCTTTAAGCTCCCGACTGGTCTTGCGGCATGTGTGCTTGTGTAGTGCGTGGTAGTGTAAGTGTGTGTAAGGGTAGAGGATAGGAGAAGAAAGTAGGAAAGATCGCGGCGGTCCGTGGCCCGGTTGTTAATGTACTGCTCCGGCATTCGCCTGGTGTTGATCGGAGAAACCACGGAAAACTACCCATTACATGAGCCAACCGCTAGAATTCTCCAGAAGACTGCGACTGAATTCGACCTAACTGACAAGCTACGAGTAATGTCGAGTGCGTAATGTCGAAAATCCTGCCACCGTCGGGACTCTAACACAAGACCTCCCAGCTTTCCCGCAGAGACAACGGTTGATATCCTAAGCCGGTGTATTATAGGTTGTTGTCCTGGCCAATGGGCATGCGGAGCTCACCCGTGATGCGCGGGAGGCGTCCGACGGTGAGCGCCTTGCCCACGTGGCCGGCGCACTGCCCGCCCAGGCTGTGGCCCACCACGTGCACGTGGCTGAGCGGCTGGCCCGCGCGCACCAGCGCGTCCAATCCCCGCGCCACGTGCAGCCCCGTGAGCGGCGCCAGCACCGCTGCCTCGCGGTACGTGCGGTTGCACACCTCGCTCCAGTCCACCGACAGCACGTTGTGGTCCCCGCGCTGCAGGTGCGCTGCCCACACACCATCGCTTAGCAACATAAACTTCAGAAAAGCTGAATAAGTCATGTACAAAGCGTAAAAGCGTTCACAACGAATTTGGCTACCACCTGCCCTCTTGTGGCGTGACGATTAACCGCGTAGAGGGATGTGTTCGGCGCATTATACTTAGGTTTTTAGAAAGTGGCCTGTCAAGATCACGAACAAAAAAGGGAGAGAGATGGCAGGCTCCACTAGGGAGCTGCAACGTCACTAAGTGTAAAGACGTTGTAGCTCCCTATTGGAGCCTGTCTTCCTTCTCCCTTTTTCGTGCGTGACCTTGACAGGCCACTTAAAAAAATTGACGTGCCATGGACTTTGAGTGGTGACGAAGACCTTTATATCCCTGTTGTACACCTTTCGTTTGTGAGAAACGAACTGAAAAATGAGATGGTGTGAAGAGGGAGGAGCCATCGCCTCGCAGCCCGATCGCAACGCGCTCTACCTGTGACCACCGTCACGACGCTCTCCTTCATGGGCGTCTCCGTGAAGCCGTGCAAGTAGAGCAGCGTCCGCCTCGAGAGGTCGTAGCGCGGGTGTTGCAGGACGTCGGTGATGTTCGAGAGCGGAAACGTCTCGTAATCGTACGCAGTGGTTCTTTAAAAAAAACGAAAATTCGACCATTATCATGTCTCGCATCCCATTCCACATCATCGGAAATAATTAAACGCCACTTACCCAGAATAAAAATATATTATTATCTTGTTAGGAAAGTTCACCACTGGAAGACAAATTACAAGAAGCTGTGATAAGAAATCTGATACACTGTCAAGTATACCATGTTTAAAAACAGTTTTGAGGGTAAAACAAAACATAATATGTTATGCATATTATACATTCTCAGTTTAAGAGTACTATAATATTTTTATTTTTTTTCTGATACGTTATTGCCTACCTTGTTATTGCCTTTGATACGGAGCTCGATATACACTGCAATAACTCACCTGGATCGAAAGGATCGTGGTTACGAGGGAAATATGAAAACAGTTGAATGATGCTACATATTCACATATGGAGCGAATTATGAAAGGGTATTATGGAACGAGAAATATGAAAAGACAGAGTCAAGTTAACATCTAGATAATTAGTAAATAAATAAATCTGAATCAATAAAATTAGGTAAAAAATAAAATTATGTATGAACCACGGGCATAGCCACGGACATTTTGACGCCACTCGATCATTAGAACCCTTATAACGCCCTTGGTGCATAAGTAACTTTTTGTACACCAACGTTATAAATGACTTTTTCCTTCCCAACAAAGCGTTCATAAAAGGGCATTTTATGACATGGCCCAACCATCCTGCCCGTCCTCAGCAACCATCCTCAGAGCTTGTCCTCACTGCCCGCTTTCATCGCGACCTCACTACTCGCCCTCCCTGCTCGTCCTCACCACTCGTCCTACCTGCCCGTCCAACTTGCACTGCTCCGCGTCCCACCCGTGATGTCATATTATCAACACCTTATGATGCCTTCTACAAAACAGCTTTCCAAATTTGTTTCCCAAATTAACTCCGGATCTTTTACAAATTGGTAAGGATGTCATACAAAACATAGCGTTTCCATCTCTTCTATAAGGTAAATTTATTGCATTCGTACACATCTGAAAACATACTTCTAACTTCGCTCGTTATCAAAACGTGTACTTATGCAACAAAGCATAACATTACAAACTAGTTTCGTAATATATCATTAATACTAACATATTGCAAAAAGAAACAAAAGTATTTGAAATGTTGAGGTCCTATATTCACGACAAACATTACTGCTTAATACAAACTGGTAAGAACGTTTTATACAGATAGAGCGTACAACACCACGGAAATTTTTAAAGAATCTAACAATTACATCTTAGCTTTGTAGATTTTCTTCTGCATTTGAACAACGTAGTGAATTTTTAACTATTTTTGGCGTAAATAAATAAAATAAATAAAAAAATTAAATATTTGAACAAAATAAAATTCATACAATAACACATTACAAGAGGGCCTAGCGGCCCCCATGTGTTCTCACCCAGATCCTGAGGGACATCGGCGCAAATGTTGTCCAAGAGACAGACCGGCACGTTCTTCATCTCCGCCGCCGCGTCTGAAACGGAGCGCATCTGAAACGGGTAATTAGCTGCCATCGGGCTATACCCAATTGCAGTTTCAAGAAAGTTTTGCTATCTTATCTTACAGCATTTAAAAACTAGGTACTTTATATATTATAATAAACATTTTCCACCTTTGCCATTTGCAGCGTGCCTCCGCAGCCACAGACACAACCTCAACAGGGGCTGACCACAAGAGCCCAGAAGCTCCACAGAGTCCACAAGAGCCCGTGATCAGGAAGGCGAACGGAAAGGCGAACCGAAAGGCGAACCGAAAGGCGAACCGAAAGGCGAACCGAAAGGCGAACCGAAAGGCGAACCGAAAGGCGAACCGAAAGGCGAACCGAAAGGCGAACCGAAAGGCGAACCGAAAGGCGAACCGAAAGGCGAACCGAAAGGCGAACCGAAAGGCGAACCGAAAGGCGAACCGAAAGGCGAACCGAAAGGCGAACCGAAAGGCGAACCGAAAGGCGAACCGAAAGGCGAACCGAAAGGCGAACCGAAAGGCGAACCGAAAGGCGAACCGAAAGGCGAACCGAAAGGCGAACCGAAAGGCGAACCGAAAGGCGAACCGAAAGGCGAACCGAAAGGCGAACCGAAAGGCGAACCGAAAGGCGAACCGAAAGGCGAACCGAAAGGCGAACCGAAAGGCGAACCGAAAGGCGAACCGAAAGGCGAACCGAAAGGCGAACCGAAAGGCGAACCGAAAGGCGAACCGAAAGGCGAACCGAAAGGCGAACCGAAAGGCGAACCGAAAGGCGAACCGAAAGGCGAACCGAAAGGCGAACCGAAAGGCGAACCGAAAGGCGAACCGAAAGGCGAACCGAAAGGCGAACCGAAAGGCGAACCGAAAGGCGAACCGAAAGGCGAACCGAAAGGCGAACCGAAAGGCGAACCGAAAGGCGAACCGAAAGGCGAACCGAAAGGCGAACCGAAAGGCGAACCGAAAGGCGAACCGAAAGGCGAACCGAAAGGCGAACCGAAAGGCGAACCGAAAGGCGAACCGAAAGGCGAACCGAAAGGCGAACCGAAAGGCGAACCGAAAGGCGAACCGAAAGGCGAACCGAAAGGCGAACCGAAAGGCGAACCGAAAGGCGAACCGAAAGGCGAACCGAAAGGCGAACCGAAAGGCGAACCGAAAGGCGAACCGAAAGGCGAACCGAAAGGCGAACCGAAAGGCGAACCGAAAGGCGAACCGAAAGGCGAACCGAAAGGCGAACCGAAAGGCGAACCGAAAGGCGAACCGAAAGGCGAACCGAAAGGCGAACCGAAAGGCGAACCGAAAGGCGAACCGAAAGGCGAACCGAAAGGCGAACCGAAAGGCGAACCGAAAGGCGAACCGAAAGGCGAACCGAAAGGCGAACCGAAAGGCGAACCGAAAGGCGAACCGAAAGGCGAACCGAAAGGCGAACCGAAAGGCGAACCGAAAGGCGAACCGAAAGGCGAACCGAAAGGCGAACCGAAAGGCGAACCGAAAGGCGAACCGAAAGGCGAACCGAAAGGCGAACCGAAAGGCGAACCGAAAGGCGAACCGAAAGGCGAACCGAAAGGCGAACCGAAAGGCGAACCGAAAGGCGAACCGAAAGGCGAACCGAAAGGCGAACCGAAAGGCGAACCGAAAGGCGAACCGAAAGGCGAACCGAAAGGCGACCCGAAAGGCGACCCGAAAGGCGACCCGAAAGGCGACCCGAAAGGCGACCCGAAAGGCGACCCGAAAGGCGACCCGAAAGGCGACCCGAAAGGCGACCCGAAAGGCGACCCGAAAGGCGACCCGAAAGGCGACCCGAAAGGCGACCCGAAAGGCGACCCGAAAGGCGACCCGAAAGGCGACCCGAAAGGCGACCCGAAAGGCGACCCGAAAGGCGACCCGAAAGGCGACCCGAAAGGCGACCCGAAAGGCGACCCGAAAGGCGACCCGAAAGGCGACCCGAAAGGCGACCCGAAAGGCGACCCGAAAGGCGACCCGAAAGGCGACCCGAAAGGCGACCCGAAAGGCGACCCGAAAGGCGACCCGAAAGGCGACCCGAAAGGCGACCCGAAAGGCGACCCGAAAGGCGACCCGAAAGGCGACCCGAAAGGCGACCCGAAAGGCGACCCGAAAGGCGACCCGAAAGGCGACCCGAAAGGCGACCCGAAAGGCGACCCGAAAGGCGACCCGAAAGGCGACCCGAAAGGCGACCCGAAAGGCGACCCGAAAGGCGACCCGAAAGGCGACCCGAAAGGCGACCCGAAAGGCGACCCGAAAGGCGACCCGAAAGGCGACCCGAAAGGCGACCCGAAAGGCGACCCGAAAGGCGACCCGAAAGGCGACCCGAAAGGCGACCCGAAAGGCGACCCGAAAGGCGACCCGAAAGGCGACCCGAAAGGCGACCCGAAAGGCGACCCGAAAGGCGACCCGAAAGGCGACCCGAAAGGCGACCCGAAAGGCGACCCGAAAGGCGACCCGAAAGGCGACCCGAAAGGCGACCCGAAAGGCGAACCGAAAGGCGAACCGAAAGGAGAAAGTCGCTCGCTCGACCAGCATGCAAACTTCACCGCTGTTTGCTGCGCTTCCATTGGTCGACAGGCCATTCGCACTTGTGTCAAATGGTTGACCATCTTTCCTGTTCCCGCTCCCTTTCCCATCAATCTTCAAATCCCCGTCGTGTTGTGAACGCCTGACCGAGACATCCGACTTTCAACCTTCTGTACGTTCTTGTTCGCGTTGGCCTTGCCGTTGCCGTTCCTGTTCCTGTTCGCGGGGTATTGAGGACAGCCTCTAGTAGATATCTATCGAATATATCCAATCCTTCTCCTCTGTGAACAACACTAGCCCATAAACTTCACTGAATCTTTCCCGAAGAAGTACTGCCCGATCCACTTGGCCCATGTGAAAACCCTTCTAATTAAAAAAAGAACATTTGTGTGGGAACTTTCCATGAAGCCGACACAACCTTTACCAAAAAATATCTAACATGTCACCATTTTTCTTTTCTTGCGCTTTCTTCGTAAGAATGCAAAGTATTGTATTTGTAATTCTGCCTCGAAAAACGGCTAATTTTCGACAGAAAAACTCTTATTGCCGGGCCTTGCTGACGAACTAGTGGTACATCAGCTCATATTTTCTCGTATTATTTGTAAGGTTCCGGAATATTATACCATAGCATAAACCTAAAAATAAATTTCCAACAAGCACTTTTTTCCGCTGCGAGACTACTTCAAGTCCACCGACGTGAATCGCAGAGCGCTTTACCGCAACACCACTCTGTTTCTCTGCAATATATAGTTATGACGACGCTTATTGGATGGCTCAGAACATCAATTAATGTCACTGCAGTGTCTCTGGCCGGAAGGACCTAGGTTCGAGGCCCGACGTCGCAGGATTTTCGACACTAGCTACATAGCTATGCCGAGTTCATCCATTGTCTGGTCGAGAAGCCTAGCAGCTGGCTGCTAGGATCGGTAGTTTTCCCTGGTTTTCCCGACAACATGTGGCGAATACCGGAGCAGTACCCAAACAAAAAAGCATCGTGCGATCTTCTCTTTCTATTCCTTGTCCTATCCATAATTACGCACACTCAAGTACTACACTACCCACGTCGAGAGATCAGTTGGAAGTTTGGCGTTTGTCCCGGCAGGGGCGTAGCTCTGCTGATAGGAGATATCTGGTTGAGGAAAACCCCGCAAGCCTACGGGTACGTCAGCGTCGGATCATCAGTGGGGAAATGTCGCCACCCCCCGCGATAAAAAACATGCACTACACTTACGAGACGGAGCACCTTAGCAGTTGCGCGTCCGGAATCGCTAATCAATCAACTAACGCTTAAATGTCAAATTGTCGCTCCCATACTTTCCAAAAATTCGAAGATTCCCAATCTTCGGCAATTCGAAGATTTCACCATTTAGAGCGGTTTTTGAGTTTGTTCTTTTTATAAATTGCTCGAATAATGCTAGGTTCTTTAACCATTACCATCTATTTATGACAATCTGATAACTAATTATGACATTGATTTCTTAAGTGGGAGGGCTACATCTCCCCCTCGTTGATTCCAGGCGCGCCAACAGTTGGAGTCAGTAGTCCCGTAAGTGTAGTGGACGTTGTATCCCAGGCAGTGACAGTTTGCCTCTTCCACTAGAGAGGCACGCGGTGTTTCTTTCCTCTAGTTACCTCACCAGCAGAGCATCCCCCCCTGACGGGACAAGCTCTCTATTCACGACATATGTGGTAGTCTAGTGAATGTAAGAGTGTGTGTGTGTTAGAGAGAGAGAGAGAGAGAGAGAGAGAAGGAAAGAAAGGGGAGAGAAGCTGATGACAAAGGAATGATCGACTGCGATCCGTGGTCGGTTTGTTAAGATCCTACCACGAAAAAACATGGACCTGAGCAGACTGTCGCTAGAATTCTCCTTCAGACAGCAGTTGAATTCGACCCAGCCCTCTAGAACGACGTAAATCTACTACTGTGTGTTCTCCAATCCGATGACCTCCCGGTCACAGTTGTTGCAGTGACAACAGTTGTTGCAGTGACAACAGTTGTTGCACTGAGCCATCTCAACTAGCTAAACCCATCATAACGCTCAGGTCTTTACTGCTAGTAGAACTCATGCTAAGAACGCTCTATTGCGCATCGTATGTCAAATTATAAAGGCACACGTAAATACTGACAATGAGCACTACGTTCTCCCCGGCAGCGGAATAGCGTGAGTACTAGAAATAAAGGAGATAGTGCTAATGCGATTCGCTTGACAAATCGTCGGCGTCACATGCCAACACTAATTGCTCTCACTTTCCCCTCTATCTTCGCCGGCGACAGCTGCCATGTACTGTGTTAAAGGCGCATGAAAGATAGTATCTCATTAAACAAACAGAATACCTGTACATACATTTCGTAGTTTGCACATTATGTACCGCAACTTCGAACACAGATATTTTGAACTGTGCTTTGCATCATATAAATCAGTTAGTGCAGTTAACATTCTAATATTGCTATAACAAACAAAGTCACATTCCAGTATGATCAAATTGCACAGAATACCACAAAGCCTATTTAATTCCACATTCTGCACCTTTCGGACCACCCGTGCTAAATAGTCGAGACTCCAGATTAGTTAGCCAAAAATGTAAAAGAAAGTCCAGAAAGATCCAAATTTTTACATTTCGTTCTTACGAACGTATTCGGAGGCCCGCCGTGAGCTAGAGGGTACGACGCACCGACAGAGCGAGCCAGAGAACAATAACTGCTACTTTCAATAACACATTGTATTTCAACTAAATATGAGTACTATATAGAAGTACGTTCAAAGCATGTTGTTTAAATCATCACTCTTCGCTGTACGTTTGCGTTGCGAAAAAGAAAAGAAATACTGACAAGAGAAATAAAAATGTATTCGGTTATTTTCTTATGGTGGTGCGTTACTGCTGCATTTAGCACAAATGTCGATGCATTAAAACCTTCCTAATTGCTTGAGTTCTCTTCTCAGGATCATCACCGTCTCATTAGACGTTATTTACGATTAAACTTAGTATTAGATAAAATCTCAATTCAGGTAGACCGTAATCCAAACTCCTACCAGAGATAGTTTTCTTTCCACAACTTGCTACAAGTTGCTTTTAATCATTTCAATGGAATGAGGGAAACAAAAGAGCAATCACCGTCCTGTACAATCCTGAGCTTTTGCTCGCCGCTACTTACACTTGACGCACGCCGCCCAGATGAAGCTCATCAGCAAAAGTCGGTCGGCGCTCCACATGGTGACTGGCGCCGGGCACCAACTCGCACGAGAAAGTGGCCCCAGCAGCGGCGCCCTATCACACGAAATTTGTCGTCGATTACCCGCATTCAAATGAATTCTCGCTCAAGTTTCCCTCCGCTGCGTGTAGCAGATAGAGCGGCCGAGATAAAGAGTTGCTCAACTGGAGCAGCCCGCGACTATGTAATAAATTACACGTCGCTTGCGATCAGTTCTGGTGGTAAACAAATATAAAGAATGTGACAATGAAAACTGAAAGTTCTACGTGAAACTACAATTTTCTTGTCTCTGCTTACCAAGGAGAAAAAATACACCAACATTCCGTTGCCCCATATTCAACCTCAACCATACGTGAGATGCAAAGCCTTGTAAGGCGGTGACCTGATGTAAACAAACAGCGCTCACGGTTGAATCAGAAAACTTGGTGGGAACAAGCAAGCACTTCCGCCTTGAAAAAGATCCCAAAATGAGGATCAAGAGGGTTGGCTTTTACCCCTAAAAAGACGGAATCGGTTTATTACCGCGAGAACGCCTATTCGCGAAAGAAATAGTGTCTTTCAAAGTACTTTCAGGATCCAGTTTGTGCTTCCCTACGTCAGTTGAAGTTGATAAATGCACCACTACTTCTGACTTCACCACTAACGGAATATGTCATAATGTCAGGGGGGAAAACAGAAAAATAATTCACTGAATTAAAAGGTAGTTAAAATCTTAATTCGCTCAATATTCAAATTAAAATAGGTTATATTACTCTTACAATTTTGTTTTTCATTATTTATATTTTCTAGTAAGTATAAACAGAAAAATTACGAGAATTAATCAAAAAACCTCATTTTAAGAAACTAAACAAACTATTAAATTATTGTTTTATTTGTATTGAGCGGTCGGGTGCAAATTACAAGAATAAAGGTTGAAATGTTGGGGAAGAGTAGAAAATTTACAGAGCTTCAATTTGTATTTATCTTTTTTTTATTATTATTTGCGTCGAAACATGAGATATTCTTAACAACGAAGAAAAAAGTATTTTTTCTATTTTCCCTTCTTTTTTGTTGATTGTAAGGGTCAAAATCGGATATAAATGTCTGAAAATACTCAAATTATCTTCACCATTTATAGAAAATTAGAAGGACAATTAATGTCAATATTCCTAATGTTAATATTCAACTGAAGTTGACAGTTTAAGGGCTTGTAATAAGAAATGCGCCCACGACGAGGTAGCCACCTTGGAGAAGCTGCGATCCCAAGGGAGAGCGTTAGGGCTCGTATAAACGATCCGATTGGAAATGCTTTTTTGAAAGTTTATCATCTTCTGAAATCAGATATTTTTATCACTGCACTCTAATTGAGATCAAATACCGCCTTCCAAAAAAAATTACTCTTAGTAGAGGAAGGTCCACAGAGGATGTATACCGCAAGAAGTGCAATACAGCGATAGAAACCATGGATCACATCATCAGCCAGTGCATTTTTCCGAAGCCAGTAAGAATAAAGCCTCATAAAGACATCAAGAACTTCATAGAACGGAAGAAATTCCGGAAATCGGACACCGTGGTGTCCACTAAAGCCACTTTCGCCATTGCCGAAGGGTTTACACTCCAACCCGAATGTAATAAAAAGCCGGGAAGGGGTCCACGTAGTCGATGTGACTGTCCGCCACGAGGATGGGTCTAGCCTTCTGAAAGCAGGGGAGGAAAAGGTGGTAAAATACCAACCAGTCATCCCCTTGGCAGCCCAACTTCATGGAATACTCAACGCCAGAATCCTGCCATTGGTAGTTGGAACCTCTGGGGCTATACCAATATCCACAGTCAGTACCCTCAAGATTCTGGGGATTACGTCTCGAGGCGATCTACTGACTATCTCGTTGATTGCTCTCAGAAGCTCCATTAAACTCTACACACAATTTGAAAATTAAGATGGAGCAATTTAGTATTGCTGGTAGTATAGTATATGCAGTAAAGAAACTTCAATGTCCTTTGGGGAAGTCTAGGGAACCCTTGGATCCTAAAATGCCTAGGAATTTCTCAGTTTCCACGACTTTAAGTGGAAAGTGTATGCTATTTAATGTTAACATATAGAAAATTGTGTAGTCATAATCCACGTTTTGTTAGTCCTTGATACCTAAATATTTACTGAAGATAGAAAACGTTTGCCTGTGGTCAAAGCTAGCCGTTAAACTGTTCAGCCGATTTTCTCTTAAATTGATATACCGGGGTCGATCTTAACATCTCGAATCTTTGCGTGTTTTAAATTGATATTTTGATTTTTGAGCTAACTATAAGAAGCGTCAAAAACCTTTTCAAAATTTTCTCAAAAATAGTTTCAATTTTTTAAAATTAAAACTTACTTTCTTGGCGAGCATAAAGAACGCTTCAGAAAAAGCTGCAGGTCTCATTTTTGTTGAATTCCTTCATTTTTCGAAAATTGTGAATCGTCCATTTTTTTATTTGGCGCCTTATTACAATATTGCCGATATATTTTTTGTTGATGAAATCTATTCTTTGAAGATTGATCTTGAAATATTATCATAAAAAAGTTTTGAAAATATGAGTAGTTTCGCATAATTTTCAAAATCGGCATTTTTAATATTTTTCCCACAAACACCTCAAAGTTTTTTCCTTTAACTTTTTTCCGCGTACATATCAAAATATGGTGCAAAACATGGTGCTAGTCAAATTTTCAGAAAACTCTCCATATTTCCGAAAATTGCATAACGTTAACATTTCATAGCTACAAAATTGAAGGTAGAGATTTTTGCAAAAAATAAAACCTGTTCTAAAAAATTACCTTAAAAAATATAATGTACAATTCTTTCTCAAATTGTAGTTTTCACGTTTTGTTTCACGTTCCTGGTTGAAATTCATGCGAATTATAAAAAGAACATTTTCTCAAGAACTGATCTAAATGTTTTCTATATTTTTTTCTACGGCTAAAACAAGGGACGCTTAAAACCGAGATGGAGGCCTCATTTTCATTGTTTCCTCTGAATTTTTTAAATTGTGTTTTGGAAATATTGGGTTCGGACAATTATATTTTTAAGGTTCGGCCCGAGTTGATGCGTCACAACGTCTGCTTAGTATAGCGGTAAGGCGAGTTATAGCTCCTTCCTTCCAGTCTCAATGCCAAAAAACGTTTGCTGGTTGAAAACACATTTGCAGGTTCGTATAGTATTGCATTGCAGTTACAAATACTGCGAGAGAGTATATGATATAGCACCACTAGTTCATTATAGTACTTAAATGAGATATATTATTTGGTCACGTATAAGTAATATATTAATAATAATGTTTAAGAAATGTAAAGAAGGAAAAAATAAATTAAGGAAATTGTGTTTTTCTATTCCCCCTTTAATTCACTTTCATTCATAAATCATCAAAGTAAAATGCCCTGGATTAAATGGGATTCATAATACGTAAATATTCGTTTTAAGAATATTCATTCTTAAATTTGACAGCCATCTTAATTTTCTAATTAATATTCTGTAGACAAGGTTCAAAATACAGTTTAATGATAGTAGACGGAAAAAAGTTATAAAATCATAAAAACAGATAACATAAACATATTTATTTTCAAAACCGCAACATAATAAAGCATTGAATTTTTGTTTTGGTCAAGAAAATGTTTCTGCTTCTTAAATAACATGCTTTAAGACATGTACACCTGTAGTGAGTATTAAAGAAAATGCAATGCACCGCTTCTTCCAAACCGACTCGATTCTCAACTCAAATCATTCAGTCAGGTCGTCAGTCACGATGCTAAATACATTAGAAAATGGCACTGATAATTTTAGACGATTTCGAGCCAATTTCTGACTGCAAAACGTCTGCTCTAATCATTATTAAAAACTAGTCATAAAACAGAAAAATTATTTCCTTTATAAAATACTTACTTCATTTTATGATATATATAAATGTTCTCTATTTTCATTTCTAAGTACTACTAAATTGTTAATATTATTAGTGATCAATTCACTCATATTGTGAACATAAGAGGCAACTCCATGGTTATTTTATACGAGTAGAAAATATAGTTTGGAGGTCACAACCGCAAAATTCTCTTTCCGAAGAGTCGAATGTGATTCATCATTAATAAAATTTTATTTTAAAGAATTCTCCTTTATCTCTACCCAACTTAAGTTTATATATACAGTGGGTAATGAGCTAGTTTATTCGGTTTTGTCAATCGTTTGCTTTTCTATTGAAACGTAAATATTTTGTTAAAATTATAATGAAGTGTGACTTTCTGACCAAGCCCTGAAAAGACCCATAAAGTAATCTCCCCCATCCCCAAATTCACTACAAGGAAATATAACTCCAAATTAAATCCCCCAATCTGGCAAAACTGGAGAACGGTTGTGAATATTAATCTGTTTGGTGCCGTGTGGGGATCGACAACTAGGTCAGATAAGAGTAATTATTCATTTTGTGTGATACACAAAAAAATAGATACTGGAAATTTTATTTATATCATGAGTTTGTTTTTAGAAAACATGTTTTCTGTAAAAAAATATCGTTATCAAAACCATCGAAAACAAAATATGTTAATATATTAATGTTTAATCTAATATCGATGTTTTAAAAACTTCGATGGTGTTCTTGCCAGCCCTTTTAAATTTAACAATGACATTTAATATATGTGTTACCATTTTGACTATATTATTCTAAGCAACCAGCAACAAGTATTGTACTTCAGGGGATTTTGGGTCAATGACCTCCATCTCAATCAGGTTTTTTGTTGTTTCCTCGATCCTTGAGCAAATGCTGAGTGGGTCCCTTGTTTTGCTTCTGGACATAAAACTTTACTATCTGTGCACGTCTTCCATATTTCAGAAGGAAATACAGTTATTCAAAATATCGTTCTCTATGTTCTCGAGGAAATATGTCTATTCTTTCACGAAGCGCACTATGAGTGTCAATAGCCCAAATCTAAGCATGATGTGCCTTTGCAAATAGTTTTATTACACGGGAGCGAATATTTACTTATCAATTTCAGTCAAAAAATGTTAATTTCCATCTACATTCTGAATTCAACTTGTATATAAGTTAGGGCAATGATCTCAGAACTTACGAAAACGTGCACAGAATACACTTATCTCCATAATACGTCACACACAGTTATTTAACTGTTTTTGACATTAAATAAATAGATATTACCTTAGTTTGTGCTGTCATTGCCGATTCCCGTTGACTTCCGCAATTCTCACGGCCAGTGGCACCACACTGCTTGCTTGATAGGAATTTTGTCAATTCGATACGAAACGCCAGTTCACCTCGTCGCAAAATCTGTTGTATCCTTTGATTGCTGGTAAATAAATGGTACTCGATAATAGACAACACTACTCATTTATTTTACGCTTGATCGTACATACGCACAAATCAAATTGACATCACAATAACTGCACTCTGTTCACTCGTAACGGACACTGCTGATATTTAAGAGGGAACAGCTGCTGTAGTGCTGTTAATTCCCAGCATCACCACTAGGCCGAGCCTAAGTATACAATATGTATACTTATACTAAGTATACAATAAGTATACAATATGGTGAGTAAAAATGGTGTATTTCTACCCACTGAGCTCTTGTTATTACGATGTGGGAGGCTTTTTTGTCAAATTAATGTTATAAATGATTAAGCTACAAGGTTATTTGTATTATTTTCACAGTGAAGAGTAAGCAAGCTAAGTTTTTTCACTCTATTGTGAGACTACCAAATCTCTGGGGTAATACCAGTGGCGGTCGGTACAAAATTATATTGCTGATGCCGGTCAGTGATGCGATATCGATGCTACAATTATCGATGATCAAAATTAAAATATAAATCAAAACCCATCGATGTTTTTATACTAAGATGCGACTGGTTTAGTAGTCTATAAAATAAAATTCTTGGGCAACAATATTTAATTTTACAATGACAGTGTTTAATTTATAATGAATATTAAACTCAAAACAAACTAAAAATAAAACGAACAAATAAAAACTCAGTCTCTGAGTCTCAGTACTCAGTCCGAAAGTCTCGGCGTGATTGCCAACTAGCGAACAAATGACATAAGAGCTCTGTCCCCCTTCACGATCGCCTTCTCTAAGAAGCGATGCTAGCAACTAGGGGAGGGAGGAGCAGATGCTATACCTAGTATTAGTAGGTATTGGTAGACGGTCGCCAATGACGAAAACCAGTGAGCCTTTACCGATGTTTCAGGGAATATGAGTGGGAAGCAATTTATATACCGGTTAATTTTCTTTCGGTTTGGGAAGAAAAATTTCCTTTTGTAGATACCGTTACAATGGCGGAGTGTTTAGTGTATTTGAAAGAACTGCAGTGTGTGAACGCATTCGATCCTGAGGGATACGCCACGCGGTTAACTCCTGTGTCCTCTGCAATATTGCTAATATTTAAAATGTTGTAAAACGAAACCTATCGTACATATCAGTTTGAAATTAATAAACTATTGTAGTATTATATTTTCTCTTTAAGTCTGTATGTATTTTATGACCATTTGATTATAAGATTGTAGTGAGAATGGAAATCAAAGAAACACATGTCAATTTTATATTTTTGCGGAAAGTAACAATGTTACAAAATATGGAGGGGAAACGCTGTGAACTTCACATGACAACAATATTTGTGCAATTATATATTTTTGAAGTTCAGAAAGGGTTTCAGTTGAATATCTTTTTATTTCTGCCTTTATTTTTCAAAATATACTGTGGTAAACAAATGAAAAATTGTCTAGTTCAGTTGAGAATTCATTTACAAGAAATTTTATCTCACTAACTTTCTCAAACACTGGTAATTATGGTTGTTTATCAGATTTACACATTTCTAAAGGAAGTGAAAACTCTTGAATTGAGAAGACTCACGAACAAAATCATTCGCATCATTATTACTCTCTTCGATTTCATTCCTCAAACTAGACAACAGTTCAAGAAGAAAATCATCGCTCTCATCAGAAGAATCCAATTTCTGATCCATTATTTAATAACTCTGAATTTCTAATGTTAAAAGTCACTGTGAATTCTGTGTATGTCGCTAATAGCAAGAACACTAATTACAAAGAAAGATGAACCTAAAGGCTACAGAGAAGTCGGAAGATCTAGAATGAGGTGGTCAGAGCAGTTCTGACTCTCGGAATGGGCCATTGACTCCAAACTCTTGTTATAATAGAAGAAGAAGAGGGAGAAGAAGAAGGGGGAGAAGAAGAAGGGGGAGAAGAAGAAGAAGAAGAAGTATACGCTTTCGCTGTAGCCATGCAACATATGAAAATGTAGGTAATGTGACGTGTGTATGTGATTGGCATACCATTTTTAGTGAATTTTGCTGTCACAAAATTTCACAAAATATAATTTAGTTTATTGTATTACAAAGAACAAAAATGTTTTTAAAATTTGTTTATTAAATAATTGCTTCGATCGATTTTTTCATTATACTAGAAATCTGAGACATTGAAGAAATTAGCGGCCGTATCACCCGTGTAACACTGTAAAGATAACAGAAAGTAATGTGTGACATTGATTAAAAACGTTAATACCACTCTTGCAACTGGTCGAGTTATCTCATCTGTCCACAATTTCTGAAGTAAATCCTTTCCTCGATGTTCCACGATTGTTTTCACTGGCTACCAAATTGGTCAATCTAATGCAAACATTTATTTTATAACAAATTTGAATGATTGATGTGTATAAATGATTCCACTACAACAGCATTTATTCCTTTACAGCAACTTATATTTTTAGATAGGTTCCTTGAATCAAAACAAAAACAGTGAAACACTACGACTCGAAGACATTAACTCATAAACAACTCATCTCCAAGGTAACTGTGAATTGAACACAAAACCGTTTGTTTTGATAAAACGTGAGTGAAAATTTCTGTAACCTGAGATTAATAACTTTGGCGATATTTTGTCGCAGAAGTTTGGATTGGAGTCGTTTTCGAAGGATTCGAAATTCATCTCCAAAACTCTTCAGGAATGGTGATGAAATGACTGCGAGCGATAATTCTTCTTTGTTGTACCCGATCGCAGTCTTGTTCGACGAGCTGAAGAACGAAGACTCGCAGGTGCGACTGAACGCCATCAAGCGGCTGTCCACCATCGCCCTCGCGCTGGGCGTGGAGAAGACGCGATGCGAGCTCATCCCGTTCCTCACCGACACCGTCTACGATGAGGACGAGGTGCTGTTCGCGCTGGCCGAGCAGCTGGGCTCCTTCGCGCCCTACGTGGGCGGGCCCGAGCACGTGCACGTGCTGCTGCGCCCGCTGGAACAGCTGGCCACGGCGGACGAGACGGTGGTGCGCGACAAGGCGGTAGAGTCACTGCGCGCGCTGGCGACGCTGCAGAGCTCGGCCGACCTCGAGGCGCACTTCGTGCCGCTGGTCAAGTCGCTGGCGGGCGGCGAGTGGTTCACGTCGCGCACGTCGGCCTGCGGCCTGCTGAGCGCGTGCTACCAGCGTGTCAACTCGTCGCTGCGCGCCGACCTGCGCGAGCTGTTCCGCGCACTGTGCCAGGACGAGACGCCGATGGTGCGGCGCGCCGCCGCCGCGCGCTTCGCCGAGGTGGCGCGCGTCGTCGAGCCCGAGCACGTCAAGGGCGAGCTGGTGGCGACGCTGGTGGCGCTGTCGCAGGACGAGCAGGACTCGGTGCGCCTGCTGGCGGTGGAGGCGTGCGTGGGCGCGGCGGCGCTGCTGCCCAAGGACGACGCCAAGCAGATCGTGGTGCCGCTGCTGCGCCAGTGCGCCGAGGACTCGTCGTGGCGCGTGCGCTACTCGGTGGCGGACAAGCTGATCGAGTGCCAGCGCGCGCTGGGCAAGGAGGTGAGCAAGGTCGACCTGGTGCCCGTGCTGCCCGTGCTACTCAACGACGCCGAGGCCGAGGTGCGCTCCGCCGCCGCCGGGAAGGTACTCGCCTTCTGTCAGAACCTCGATCCGTACCAGCGCGACCTCATCATCGTTAACACGATCCTCCCGCACGTGAAGGAGCTGGTGGGCGACCCCAGCGCGCAGGTGCGGGCGGAACTGGCGGCAGCGCTGCCGGGGCTGAGCCCGCTGCTGGGCAAGCAGTGCACCGTCGACCACTTGCTGCCGCTCTTCCTGGCGCAGCTCAAGGACGACGCGGCCGACGTGCGCCTCAACGTGCTGTCGCACATCGGCTGCGTCAACGACGTCATCGGCGTGCAGCAGGTGGCGCAGTCGCTGCTGCCGGCTGTGGTGGAGCTGGCGGAGGATGCCAAGTGGCGCGTGCGCCTCGCCATCATCGAGTACCTGCCGTCGCTGGCGGGCCACCTGGGCGCGCAGCTGTTCGACGAGCGCCTCAACGCGCTGTGCTGCAACTGGCTGGTGGACCACGTGTTCGCCGTGCGCCAGGCGGCCGCCGGCGCGCTCAAGAAGCTCATCCTCAAGTTCGGGCCCGAGTGGGCGCAGAGCGCCGTCGTGCCCAAGGTGCTGTCGCTCGCCCGCGAGCCCAACTACCTGCACCGCATGATGTGCCTCCTGTGCATCGGGGAGATCGCCGAGGTGTGCGGCGCCGAAATCACCATGCGCCTCCTTCTCCCCACTGTTCTGTCTTTGGCGTCGGACAACGTGGCGAACGTGCGTTTCAACGTGACCAAGACTCTGGTGAAAATCTCTCCGCTGGTGAGTCCCACGTGCCTCCAGACGCAGATCAAGCCCGTCCTGGACCAGCTATGCATGGACAACGACTTCGACGTGAAGTACTTCGCCTCGGAGGCCTTCGTGGCCATCGCCGACGCCACCGGCATCAGAATCGATAGCTACGTCTCCAACCGCCCGCACTCGGCTTCCAAACCTGCGGCTTCGGAGAGAGGGAGAAAAGATTAAGTATTTAGTAGATACTCTCTCGAATTCTCACGAGAGCACACAAACTTCTGATCGTTCGGCGCTTGTTCTGTCCTCAAAATGTGAAATCGAGAGAATTCTGTCATATTTTTGTGTTCATAATATACTACAATTATATGTGTTATTCTGAGTGAATATACAGAAGCACATTTGAAGACATAAAAATGTAAATATTGCGGTGCTTTTATAAGGTCAACATACAGTTTTTGTTCATTATTGGTTAAATGAATTATGTCGAATTAGAGAAAAGCAAGCAGTTATGCCTTAGATTTCTATTACAATTTACAGTCATTATTTCATTTTATATTTCTGATTATCGGCATTTTCACATGTTGCATTATCGATAACCTTTCGAATCGGCACTTTTATTTTACGTCATGCCTTTCTTTGCATTAGTTTAATTTGTTTTTCATTTGTACAATAAAGAACAAAATGCCATATTTAGAGCTATTATTGAAACAAAATAAATCTCTTGCTTTCTTTATTTCGAAAAAATGTTTTTCGTCGGTGTGTTTACGTTTTTGATGATTATTGCACTCGTCAAATACAAACAACATAGTTGAACCTCACTGTATAAATAATTCGGAGACGATGTATTCTCGCTAGTTGTGGATGAAGATATAATCTTTAATAATATTATTTCTATCGCTAAAACATGCAATTCTTTTATACATAATAGTGAACCATATTATAGAGAAAACTTACTACAACTTACTACATGGCTTGCTATTGTGAAGATATGTATCTAATTTAATTAAGGAGAGCTGTTCCAAAAATTATTAAGTTTTATTAACTCGGTTGAGAAATTTTATAGCACACATTTTTTAAATTTTAATTTTAGAAGTTTTGCTTTGACAATATTTGTTCGACAATATGGCTAACTATTAAAACAGCAAACTTTACAAGAACTATGGAAATAATACTGGGATAAAAATATTTCTAATAAAACATTTCAACACATCAATTTCAATATAACACGTTGTAAAAATCATGCTTTTGTGCCAACACAATATTTATTTTTGACATAAAAATCGTAGGATATGATCTGGGCTGTCCGGGTGACGCCGCGTCGATGGCAGAGGTGCCATCGGACATGTTATTATACTTGGGTTTTTACTTCTTGGCGCGTGAGGGCCTGCCTTCACAATGGAATATCTTACGGCAATACGCGAAATGCCATGAGATATTCCATCGTGAAGATAAGACTTTACGCGCCAAGACATAATTAGTGGTGCTACAGAATGGCACAGACTTTTCCGTATTAGCTTTCTATTTCCATTGGTATCGGCTTGCTATACGAACTTGCCACATATTATTAATATTTTGCTATCTATTGCCGCCCAAAGTACATTTTATTTAATTTTCTTAATTTTTCGATTTCCTAATAAAAGAATGGAAATATTATTTTGGGAATAATAAAACAGTAAAACCTGGTCATAAATGGTAAAATCCTTTGAAACATTTGGAGCAGTTTTTTAAGAAAATGGTGCTTAAGCGCTACTTAAATTCGAAATTTGAAGCTCTTTTCCATATAAAATCACCTTCATTACAAGTAATTTGAAGCACTTTAAGTCACAAATACAATGGTGTTCACAAATTGCTGGAAATGTGCATATCAACAACGTGAGAGATCTTTCAACAAAAATACATTGGTGTAATATTTTAAACAAAAGAATATCCCGAAATGAACATAATGTCATATTAAAGAGTGTAATTAGCAGTATCCGTTCGAAAAGTTGAAAGAAAAAATTTAGAACGTTTTTGAGAAAATAGTGTTTGAGTGTTACTGCAAATGCGGAATTTTGAGCTAGTTTTCACGAAAACGGTTCAGTTTTCGATAAACTTTGTATGACATTATTAAAATAACATGTACACCTAAATATAATAATGTGAACAAAAATTGCCGCTAAATTAAATATTAACGAAGTGAGAGACAAGTCAAAAAAATTACATTTTTGTAATTTTTGAAAAAACAAAAGAATATACTGATATTGCCTTTATGTCATCTAATAGAGTGCATTAAGTACTATCCCCACCAGAAGTTTAAAGAAAAGATTTGGAGCAGTTTTTGAGAAAATCTTGTTTTTGTATTTTTTTTTAATTCTACATACTGCTCGCAATATTTCGCGAATTCTTCTAAAAATTTTTTAAAAAATGTACACAAAATTAAAGAAAGAAATAATTATGAACAACATATTTCATTTGGAGGAAAAATCTCTATCTTCAATTATACTTTACCATATACGTACGAATATACGGACACATGTAATGGTGCGAAAAGTCCTCCTGAGTCGATGGTTATACAATGTTTTGAGACACATTCTAGAGGGAAAATTGAGACAGTACACTAACGTTATCATGTCGAAATTAATTTCAAAAATTTATTTATTTACTTTATATTTGAATTTGTCGTCAAAATTGGTTGACAACGAAGAGTGAATCATGGTTCTTTTTTTCTGGTGATTGGCCTTGAATGGTTTTGTTGAAGGCCTAATACGTTGTTTATAGTAACCAGTAAAAACTGGTGTTACGTATGGAAGGACAAGATCATCTGCGAACGTTTTCTTGAGTTTCAGAGCCCCTTCCCATCATTTTAACTATAAATATATAAAAATAAACTTTTAAAATGCGCGAAATTAGCAATATTTGAAAAAAATAGACATTTTCGTTCCCGAGTTATGGAAAACTTATTTGCATCCGTAAACGAATTGCAGGTATGATTTTTCTGCATTGCTAACGAAATAGTAACTCTCCTTTACCTCTACTCCTACCATTAGAATCAAAAGGAGACACACAACGTGCGCATAGTGAAGCTAAATTTACGACCAGAAGCAAAACAAGGGGCTATCTCAGCATTTGCTCAATGGATCAAAGAAACTGGACAAAAATCTGATTGAGATGGAGGTCATTGACACGGAAGCTGAAGTACATTATTCTCCCGATCTACCAATCCAAGGTAATAGGTTTGAGTCTTGACGGAGGTGGAGGAGAAGACGATTCAGCCGCTGTCTGGAGGAGAATTCTAGCGGCCGGCTGCTCTATCGGTAGATAGTTGTAGATCGGTAGATGGTTCTCCAAACATACCAGGTGAATGGCAGAGCATTACATTAACAAACAGGCCATAGACCGCAAGCGATCCTTCTTTCCTCATCCCCTCGCCCCCCCCCCACACACACACACACGCTGTCATGCACTACACTAACTCACAAGTCAGGAACTTAGAGCAAGGCCCGGCAAGGTCGGTGCCCCGATGGTGGACAATACCTGGTTGAGGAAAACTCGAAAAGCCGATGGTCAGCGCCGGATCTCACCATCCAGTGGAGAAACATTGCCACTTCCAGGAATATAAACATTCACTCCAATAACAGGAATTAAATACCATAGAAGTTGACGTGCCCGGAAGCATCAAATAAATCAATGTGCTTGCTCTGGGAAGATCGGAGCATGTGTACCCAATTTTATCTTCAATAGTACATCACCTACAGTTATGTTGAACTGATTTTTCAACTATTATTATCATTGTATACATTATTCCATATTTTATTGTCAAAAATAAATTTAATTTCAATGATAATTATATACGTTGTGTTCTATATTTATTTAGATTGTTGAGATTCATCTAATGTTTAATAGTAGGGAACTAAATAGAGGTCCCGAAACCAGATCCTGGCATTCAGAGACCTCAAAAACTCGAAACTGAACGCACTTGGCCGAAGGACAGGTAGACTTTGCAACGTCCTTGAAGTGAAAAAGAAACAAAAAGCAAATAATGCTTCAGAAAGGCGCAGAAAGACTTTCACGCACTAGCTAGTTTTCTAAACTCTCAGTCTAGGCTAGCTTTTCGGTTTTGGCCGGCCCTCTTCTAAGTTACCGACTACTGCCGCCCAAAGGACATTTCTCCACATTTCCTCAATTTTGTAGTTCCCTAATCGAGAACTGAAATATGGCTTAAAGAATATTAAAAAAGTGTAAAACGTGGTCGCATTTAAAAATGTTCCTTGAAAAATATGAAGCAGTTTTTGAGAAAATATTTCGATTGATTTGAGGAATTATTTGTTTGCGAGATTTTGAAAAACTTGTCCCTTCAACTGTGACCCTTGTGGATGATTCCGATAACAATGATAGAGAACTGATGGTATAAGTGGTAGGGGATCTCCTTAGAGTTCGCTTTGTTCTCCACATTCCACTTGTAGCAGCTGGAGTTGAAGGCAGACCCCATCAGCGGAAGAAGTCTGCCCAAACTTACATCGTCTTAACATACAATGTAGGCTTTCATGGCCGGTTTCTACATCATAATTAGTTGTTTCCGGGTTTGTAGGCCGTGGTCCAACGGAGACTGGTCCAAACGTTTCGCCTGCAACTGTGGCAGGCATCATCAGTGGCGTTGCTGGCGGGGGCGAAGTGTCTTCCTTGTCCCTCAGTCAACGCGGTGCTGCAAAGGACACTTCGCCCCCGCCAGTAACGCCACTGATGATGCCTAACCACAGTTGCAGGCGAAACATTTGGACCAGTCTCCGTTGGACCACGGCCTACAAACCCCGAAACAACTAATTATGATATTACATCGTCTTCCTACTTGCTTATCCCCAACGGTGTCCAGTATGAGGGAAGTAACGGTAGACAGTACCTCTCCATTGAAAAATGCCAAAGGAAAATATTAATAAAATCTAACCAATACATTCTTCTTCAATTTGGAATTTGTTCCCAGCTAGAGCGCAGTTGTGTGCTGAACTAGCAGAGCCAGCAAACCCAAGAGCAGTGGTAAAATATACCCAATTTAACTTCTTAGGTTTAATTTTCCATATGGAAATCCTATGCAAGCATTGAAATCCTCACAGGAAAACAAAAACCCAATGGGGACCTCCTCATGAGCACAATTCACTTCCAGGGACCGAAAAGGTATTGAATACCGGTAAAATAACTTAATAGACGTCTATATCGGTAGGGACCTCCATAAAGGTTATATCGGTATTTTCAATGGAAATCATGTAGCACACACCATATACATAGAGAAAATAACTTCCTTTTGTTAACGATTTTGCAGAATTTTTATTAATTAAATAAAAGATCATGCATGCTCTTCCGCACACGCGCCGCATAGAGTAACTGTAGTGCGTGTGTACTTAAATGCGAAAGAACGAGGAACAAAAAAAATATGCGCGATCAGTGACCCGTTTGTTTAAGTACTACTCCAGCATTCGTCTGGTACTGATCAGAGAAACCATAGAAAACTACCGTTCAAAAAACCCGACCACTAGAATTCTTTCCCAGCCAACGTCAGAACTATACTTACGTAGAATATGTCTAGTGCCGGACATACACCACCGTGACTCGAACCCTATGACCTCCCTATCAGAAACTTTGAAGTGTCCATAGTTGTTCCTCTGAGCCATCTCAGGGTAAAAATTCCAATGATTTTCTCCAAAACACCTGTACGATTCTACTGAAATAGGTACCGGTATTTTCAAGAGAAAACATCAGTATATCTTTAAATAGAGGTATTTTACCGGTATAGACATAGTGTAAAGGTAAAATAACTCTAAAAATACCGGTAACATGAATAAAGGTATTTCTATATCGGTATTTCGGCATTCGGTCCCTGTTCACTTCATCACCTGAGGATATGTCTTTTCATCTGGGAGGGTATTGTTAGGCAGCAGCTTGTTCTTGTGCTCGAGTGTGTAATTTTGTTGTTTCAACATTTTAATCATGTTTGGAGTTATTGAACCAATATGTTCACTTGGATATAGAATCAAGGTTGTAACAATGGAACAACTCCGATAAATTTTGTTTCCACGCTGCTGACTACCCACAGTTGTCACACAATGCTACTGCTGGTACTTAACAGCATTGAGGAAGTATATTTACACCGCAGCAATGTCTACAATATCCTTGGTAAAAAGATTTCACACAATACCTCTGGCACATGGTATAAGTTGGAGAAAGATGTAAAATATTTTCAGCATCACTGTTTTTATAGTATCAGGGGCTGTACTAATTTACATAAAATACATCAATAATATTCTCTAAAACTTCAATATACATGGAAATATTAAATTTAGGTTTTTGTTTTAAATTCTACATATATTTTACAATTAATTCATTTTCTGGGTCTCGTGGGACAGAAAAGCCTCGATATTATACCCCCCTCCATAAGCTCCTTGATACATATTCAAAAATATATAGCATTTACATATTAACAAAAGTTATTTGTAAGTAAATTTTTAACGTTACAAATATTAACAAGTCGACAAAAATAATACACATTTTATATTCAACATAAAGGAAAAATTCCTTGTACATTTATTTAGCATATTTTTTTACACAAAATATTTATTTATTGTCTTTTGTTATATCATTTATTTTATCTTGATAAGAAAATATCGCCAGTCCCGATGGCCAAGATCATTACGGCAGTAGTGCCATAGAGATCTCGAACCAAAGGATTGCAGGTTCAAGTCCCGCCTCAGGCATGGTTGTATTTGTGTTCGTCCTTTCATCCCCTATCATCACCATATTATGTCAACTTCAGAGTTACCAACCTCCCCCCTCATTGAGAAAATTCTGGATGCACCTCTGGGGTAAATCAAAAGTGACTATTTGCCCAGAAATCAACATCTTGTGTCTCTAGTTTCCATGACCTCTTACCAATGCCATCCTGAGAATCACACATTGTGCCATTTTATTTTTAACTGTAAGAGAAACACCAGAAATCTTTTGTGAACTTTCAGTTTTATTACATTCATCCCAAGGAGGGAACACTTTAATTACTCACATAAATCCATTGACAATATTACAGAGTTCTATAACACGTTCAGTGCACACACCCACTTGGTGATAACTACTCTATAATATACATACAGCAATGAAACTTACAAAATTAACTTGCTAATACACAATTCCTTTTCTTTTCATTCAATTTATCAGACTGTCAGTTAGAAGAATTATGCATACAAAACTTAAAGATTTTATCTACATAGATAGATAGCTGAGTTATCACAGACTTTACAAAATGAAATATAAAAAAGGCCAGGAGCTCACTCCAAACAGACCAAGAGTAAAGACATAGCAAAAGAACTCTTCATAATGTTTCCACTTCGATAGTTATCTGATCTTAATAACTTGAAGCCAACAATACAATGTATGAATCTAAAATTTGAGAGTATTGCCTTAAAATTGCCACCAACAATAAAGAATACAGACAAAATACCCCAGACATTTTGATGAACACAATACCTCACAAAACCACTGACTACTTGAAATAACCTTTCTTTTCATTAATTTTCATGAATATGAGGTCCGCAAACAGACTGAGCATGTTCTGGAACAGTAAGACAACACAGTAAGTTATTTTCTTGTAGAACAGTAAATAAATTAATTTCAGGCTTCACTTCAAATAAAAACATCAATACAGACAAAGTGAGCTCCAAAAATCAGTACGATCCATATTCCAAATGTACTTTCCAGGAATATGTTGTACAAACTGATTCAATTTACCACGTTCATCGTACACTAAAGCCTCTACGAGGCAGTCTTGGGCAGTGGAAACAAGACCTAAAGCAAGTAGCACTTTCTGACTATGCCCTCGTGTTCAAAGCACAGCCAAATACGTAGGGCAAATCAGATAAATCTGCTCATATTCTAGATGTGAATTTTCCTCGAAGAAACAAAAAACAACATTTTTGTAGCATTTACAGCTACAAAGTTATTAAACACATACTACATCCAAGCACAATTTTTATTGCACAAAGTAGAGAAAACAATAACATAAAATTGAAGGATAAATGGAAAAATATCACAATGTAATCCACTAAAAACTTTCAACTAAACATTACTTTTAAATTCCTAATTTTTTCTTTTTTATTTGTTTTCTCAGAGAAAAAACGCACCCAAGATTGCACAGAAATTCCGACTAATCGGTGTACTTGGTTCTTATTTTGAATAGCCAGCTCAAGATGAGGGACATGGAGTCTGTGTCCTTGATATGTAAATGCACAGTGTGTGTGGCTCCTTGCAGACAACCCCCTTGTCTCCTCCTGGCAGTTTACAGGCTTGGTCGACTAGAATCTCAGGACACACTACGTGGTCCTGCTATGGGATGGGCCAACACCAACACAAAGGAAGAGTTCATAGCTAAGAATTGTACAGGGCTAGTTCTGGAAGTAGCACTACATCACATGTACAGATCAATTGCAATATCCTTAAAGGATATATTTCCAGGTACATGTTTACATTGTCTCTCACCACACAAAACAAGAAAAATGGAAACAGTATGGCTCTTATCTAATATAAGGCATAAGTTTAAGAACTATTTTAAGACTGATGTGTTAAAAGAGATGCAAGAAGTGACGTAAATAATAATCTGGTTAATTTTGAAGGTTCTTTTCAAAGGATATAAAACAAGATCAAATCTTTATTAAGTCAAATCCGGTCACAGCCTTATTTTGTTATTATTGTTGGAATAATTTTTTCTTCATTTAAAATAAAATTGGGTAATATCCATTTTGCTTATTTTTACAGTACAGAAAATTCCAATCTGGAAGTGATATTGGATCTTATTAGACCGTCGCCACTCCCTTTTTTTGAATGTTCGTTGTGCTTGCTTAGAATAAGCATTACCACTTCAAAAATACTTACTAGGCTGTCTTTGCAACTGAAAGCAACTCTGTCTGGTTTCACTGATGGCAGCTACTATTATCAATGTTATATCTAATGTGAGTCAACAATAAATTTTAAATTAACATTGCAAAAGAACAATACGCTGTGACTAAAGAAAAACTATTCAAGTAGTCTTTTCAGTCAAAGAAAATTGAACAGTGTTGGTCAACATTTCCTTTCAGCTGTTAACAGCTCTACATAAGTGTCTTTGCGCCATGTCAGAACTAGCCCTGTCAGCCAAGAGAGGCTCTTTGTCTTAGGCCACAGCTCCGCAGCCACCTCCTACAAGGCAGCCCCAGCTTCACACAATAAACTTATTGATATGCAGACTAACAAACACATTGTACAGACACGAGCTTGGGACAAGAGGACAGGCAGGCAGCCCCCAAACTCCTGTATTTATATTAACAAATATTAACAAAAAATCAACAAATAATAAACATAATTATAACAGTATTAATTCCATCAAGTTTTCATTCGTTTATATGTCGATGTATATTGAAGCATTTGTGTAAATAATAAATTGACAGGTGACAGTAGAGCTTGTCATAGCAGCAAATTGTTTATAGTGCATGTTTACACTTAAGTCGCACTGACTAGTGGCAAGGGTTGTCAATTGTCAAGTAGCATTTAAACCCAGCTGCCAGTCTGTTCCTTTATGCTCCAGTAAACCCATACACCTCCAGCACCCTGATTTCAAAATCTCGGCTTGTGCAAAGAGGAGGATTATTGAAGGTAAGACAGTGGTCTGTCTTCCCATAGCGAATGTTCTCATCCATCCAAATGGCCTGACCCTCCCTGGAAAAAAAAAAAAAAAAAAAAAGCAATGTATTGCAATGTATATGCAATGTAATGCAATGTATTCAATTTATGGAATTCTTTTCCCACAGAAGATTGCCATAAATTTAACTAATACATTAAACAAAGACATAATTACAGAATTATTTAAATATTATTAAATTATTACATGCACAACAATAAGAAAATAAACAAAACAATTATTAAACAACAATTAGTATGAGAAAATCTGTACCACTCTGTAGCACCACTGGTTTTGTTTATTTTCTTGTAAAAACAAACAAAAAATAGCAAAACAGTGTTTGTCCGCTTATTGAGAGCATATAGCACTTTACCTACAAAATGATTAAATTAAAAAATTGGAGCTGTTTTTGAGAAAATCATTAATATACCTTGTATATCACTCAAAATTACATGAATACTACTAACATTTTCAAAACATGTACATTCATTAATAACATGTAAAAGAACATAATGAAATAAACAATTTGCATTTGAAGAAAAATCTCTATCATCAATAATGGATTCCAATGAAAGGGGGGAAACTATTTTTTTTTTTTTTTAATTTCACAAATATCAGGGTAACCATGAAAATCTGTTCTGGGCCATCTTTATAAGTGTATTTCTCACTATTCTTACAAGAAATTTGTAGATATTTTTAAAGCAATTTTTGAGAAAATTTTGCAAATGTCAATGGGGCTTCACATCAAGAACCATCAAAATTTAAAGAATTTTTCTTGAAATCATAGAGCTTCAAGTCAGGCCAGATCGACCGTGGAATATTCATTTTGGGAAGTATCAGATGTATGTTTTGAATAACTAGCACAAAACAACAACTTCATCAGTGCCTAGATACCCCAAAACATGTACTTCCATCTCCATAATCCATTTTCGGCATATTTACATTGTTTTCTCTACACTGCTTATATTACTAGACATAGTGGTGCATATTTCCTTACAAGTTCACACTTCCTTAGATGTCATTGCAATGTTTCCCAACATTCCCCTTCTCTGTATTATTGAGAGTTTAAGTGAAGGCCTCGATGAAAATGATTTGACATCCATCCCCAAACATAAATTATTATTTTGGTCCATTTTATCTTGGTTAATATTGAATTCATATTAGATCACGTAATTTATCACCAGATAGATGGCACTCCTATAGGCAGTTCTCTTAGCTCCTTATTTTCTGAACTTGTTATGAGGAGAATGGAAAGTACTATTTTACCCCAAACAAACATACATTTTTACAGGTAATATCTGGATGACATTCTTTATAATACATACAGATAGAACAAATGAGATATTAGAAATGTTTAATAATTATGAACCAAAAATTCAATTTACCCTTGAACTAGAAAACAATGATCACTTAAATTATTTGGATATAAAAATCACTAGAGATAACAATGTAATTAACACTGGTTGGTACCAAAACTCCATAGCCAATGGCCATACATTGAACTACAAGACTGGAAAAATGACCACGATGAACATTAGTCAGATTTATGGTATGGTCAATAGAATAATGCATAGAAGATTTGCCAGAAGAGAATCATAAATGGAATCTAAATGAAACTGAGAACCAATTGATATCTAATGATTTATTAATAAGTTCATTCAAAGGAGGTTAAATTTCCACAAGTTTTTTTTATTTATTTTTTATTAACATATTTGCTTGTTTTTTTATTTATTTATTTGTTTATTTATGTGTTTATTTATTTATGTCAAAAACAGTTAAAAACTGAGTGTGACATGCTATGGGGAGAAGTTAATATGAAGTTACATTTATGGCCAGAAGCAAAACAAGGGGCCATCTCAGCATTTGCTCAAGGATCAGGGAAACTGGACGAAAACCTGACTGACATGGAGTTCATTGACCCAGAAGCTAAAGTACAATACTTGTTACAGGTACTTTAGAATTATACAATCCAAATGGTAAATAATACATTGAATGTCATTGTCAAAATTAATATTACTTTGCTTTTGGATGCCAGGTATAGTCTCTAATTGTATGGAAAAAGTCATGCAGCAGAAAAGATTTTACAAGGGAATTAAACTTTTGCATCAAATTTTATCATTTTAAGTCATTGGGCAAGGTGTTGGAAAATAATGTACATGTATTATATGTGAATTTTTTGTAGTGAGCAGGAGATACTGTCACCTGATGACTATGATTACTACGTAGAGTGTTCTAGTTATAGACATTAGCGTTTGCTGAAAATATATTCCCGCCCTGAAGCAAGTCAATTTTGACAAAAAACACTGATTCATATATCAAGAGACAAGGTAATGGTAAAATACCTAGATTAATAAAGAGAGGATTACAAGAATCATGCCGGTGGGAGTTGCTTATTATTCATACAATTATTTTCAGTAATCTAAGTCTGCGATGTAATGATATAAGACGTATTTCCCCAGAATACTATGCCATATCTCAGGCGGGAAAGAACATTCGCAAAATATACACAACGAGCAGTGTGGAGGCTGACTGAATTTGAAAGAAATCTGAAAGCGTAGCATAAAGAACTTAATTTAGTGTTCAATTCATTTAAATGGACGTTCCATTTAAGGTTAGATTGAATTGAAAGACCTAAAAATTTTGTTACCTTATTTTCAATAGAGTGCAGAAATGGAAAACTGCATTGAAACAGTGTTCTTTTTATTTACTACTAATTTGTTATTACAGAACCAAATTGAAATATCACGTTGTACTATTTACGGTTTCTTTATTGCAAAGAATATTCATATCATCCGCAAAGAGAACTGTTCTTCCGTTTCTAATTGTCGAGGGCATATCGTTTATGTATAGTAAGAAGAGAATAGGTCCTAAAATCGATCCCAGCGGGACTCCACATGCAATTCGCAAAGAATCAGAAAGGTGTGTACATAATGTTTCATTATTCCAGTAAGGTATTTCTACTCTCTGAGATCGTTGTATAAGGTACGAACATAACCTATCTAGAGCAACACCACGAATATGATTATGGAATTCCCAGTGACATTACGTGTCAGCTGCAAAATTAATTTATTTCAATATTTTATTGGTTTTAAAACTTGACAATATCTCATTATATTTTTGTTATTGTTACCTGTTTTGATGGCCATTGAATCTCTAAAATAATGACAGTTCTTTTTCTAACTCAATATTACCTTAAAATTGAACATATCTTGGCTTTGCTAAAATAATTTTATTAAAGTATATTTGCCACTTATTGCTTAAACTTTCCTTTGCAAGGATTATTCCAGCAACATTCTTTTACATATTGTTACAATATCGTTTACATATAGTAGGAAGAGAATAGAGCCCAAAATCGATCCCTGCGGGACTCCTCATGCAATTGGCAAGTGTGTGCATAATGTTCCATTATTCCAGTAAGGTATTTCTACTCTTTGAGATCGTTGTATAAGGTACGAACATAACCTATCGAGAGCAAACCATGAATTCCATACGAAGGTAATTTTGAAAGTAAAATGTAATGATCAATAATGTCAAAGGCTTTTGAAAGATCTAAAAATATTCCAATAGGTGCTTCGTTCTGATCCATGGATAAGACGACTTTTAATAACCAAACTATACTTGATAATGATGACATTGATAGAAATGTTTGTGGTAATGATACAAATAATTTAATGATTAACTATGTTCCAGAAATTACTAATAGATTCCACAAAGCCATAAAAAATATATTCAATGAAAACTTCAAGGTTAGATATAATCTCTTAAATAAAATAAATGTAATTAAAAATGTGAAGAATGTTATACCACATAAGGAAAAAGAGAATATTGTTTAAAGGATTGATTGTTAAAATTGTGATGAATGTTACATAGGACAGACCAAATGGAAAATATTAAAAGAATCAAAGAACATGAGAAAAATATTAGAGAACCTTCCAATAGTCAGAATTACACCACGACTCATAGGATAAAAACAGGTCACCAAATGATTTTGAAAATGTTACTATTGTTGATATTGAAACTGGAAAATTTTCCTGAATAGGTTCTGAAATTTGACATACGAAATTATCTAAAAGTGTGAACTCAATAGTAGAATGTAATAATTTCACTAATGTATATGACAATATTTTATACAGAATCAAACAATGTTATCATTAGTTTCTTTCTTTTTTTCACTTCATCCATTTGAAATGTCCTTCCTCTCCTTTTACCCCCACTTCCTTCTCTCATATCATAGCAACTTCTTTATCACACCATCATTTAATGTTCATTTTAAGAATTGAAGATAACAAAAATGTATTTATCAACATAAGCCTCATAATCTAAATTTGAATTCACTCTAAATATAACTTGTCAGGAAAGCTTCCTAATCTGAATGCTCTCTGCTTAGATAATTTACAAATTACCTCATGTTTAAATTCAATGTTGTTCATTCAATTTTTAATTGGTATGCTATTTTTGTAAAATTTTTTAGCTGTACATTATTTACCTGATGATGGAGACAATAGAACTCCAAAACGTTGTATTTGCAAGACTGTGAAATAAACTATGTTTATGAACTGATAATTTTATTTCAAATGTACTGATTGTCTATAATAAAGTGGAACCTGATTAATTGAATGAGTTTGACCTCAAATCACATGTGATGTGTTTATTTTCAATTTGATCATGCCTAGACCCAACAAGAACGCACAGTACTTGTTCCAACTTTGAAGTTAAAAAGATATAGCTGTAAAGATGGAGCGAAATGTTTCCCCTCCCCAGTGAGCACTCACCCGCCACCGATGGTTATCATGGTCGAGTCAGCAGCCATGAAAAGCTCAGCTGAGTGATGGATGCTGGGATCCCCCGACACACAATCAATGCCCACCCACGGGTACTTGGCTCGCTCAGGGTACAGGCTGAACAGGAACGTCTCTCCAGTCCCAAAGTATGCCTGCCGATTTCCTCGATCGTCCTTGATGTTGCGTTCTCCCCAGCGTGTTGAGCAGTAAGCACCAAAGACCTACAACATTACATTCAATCATTACACACAACCTTTTCCAAAAAAGATGTCAACGGTATGCATCAGTTACCATTATATTGATTCTTAAATTTCATAAAAGTGATTTATTGCAGTTTTGTTTGTAGAAATACAGAACCACTTTTCTGATTTCATACTTACATTCATATTTGGAAGTAACCAAAATTTATTGAATTTCGGAAATATAAATACGTAGGTAATTTTTAAAATAAGGTCGATTTGTGAATGAGACATTGACACACAATTGCCATAGTGTGCACAAGTGTCTGATTCCAACATACTTTGCCCGCATTTTGACGCCTTTGCCAGGCTGAACAATACACAGGCCGAGCTGTAAAACTTTAAAATGTTTAAGAAAATTGAGCCGCCCGCCAATGTTGCCATGTTTCTGCACAAACACAAAGGTTAATCAGGTCTTTAGATGGAAACAACTGGATCATACACCTTATAGTCCAGACCTTGTACCTACTGTCTATCATATGTTTCAATGTTTAAAGGATTTTCTTGGTAGTCAACGGTTCAGTGACAACGAAGAAATGAGAACTTCTCAGGAATAAGGATTCTTCACAGGCAGCAGTTTACATTAACGTCTGAATTCCACAATTTGTTAAACAGTATAACAAATGTTTGAACAAAACTAAAAATGTATGTAGAAATGAAGAAAGTATGAAGAATACCAAACAAAATTATCTTTTATGATTCATTCAGTATTTTCCTTTTTATTAACAAATGGTCCATATTTAAAAAATTACTCTCATATCAGTAATTACAAACAAATTATCGCACAAGAACAAAAAGGGTACAAAAGCAAAAAATTAAGCAAAGAATTAAAAAACGTGGTCTCCTTGAATCTCCCGTAATATGCACGGTCCAGAGACACAGGCATTTCTAGACATAAAACTATTAAATCTTTTTTAGATAGTGCTTTGGAAAGTTAAGGATACAATTGTGGGAGATTGTAATTCACCTCGTTGTTGCAGGTCTTGATCATCATGAGCGTTGGCTCGTGCTGCTCCACACGCACATAGAAGGTGGTGAGGGAGCAGCCGTGCTCCTCCGTCGTGTATAGCAGCACCGGTTGGTACATCGTGATGCGCACCGGCAGCCACGACCACAGCGTGAACAACTGAAGCCGACACATTCAATTACAAGAAGGCATGCTACGTTTGGCTTCTCCATACATTTATGCACACATTACCACTACACACAACCATGCACATTGGACTCAAAGCTACAAAGAATTAATTGAAGAGAATGGTACATTTCCAACATCTAAAAAGCATCTACTTATTTCACCCATTCAACTTATTAAGTACAGTATTTACCCCAATATAAGAACAGTTGTCAATCAACTGCACCAAGTTAAAAAAAATAAGATGGTGAACGAATGAGAGCAACGGGGGATAATATACATTCAAACTACTTAGTGCTTGTAATTAATTGAAATTCCACATCCCAGTGAAATTGGTGAACAGCTACCGCAATTGACTGTGAGATTGGGTGAATTCCGGCAGAACGCTTTACATAGTTTTATAAATTCAAGTTTCTAAACAACAAACTAGAAGTACGCCCCCCTGAGAATATCGACCTACAGAATTGAATTTGGAATAAGTGACAGACCAATTAGGAAAGAAAACGCTACTAACATAAAATATCTTTACCATTTCCAAATATGAATTTTGTGCATTAAAATTAAGAGGGAAGCGGCGCTCCCGTCGGGATCGAAATCTTGGCATCCATGACCCTACGAGGATTTGCCGGGGGATTCAGTACATCGCTTTTCAATGAATCAGTAGAGAGAGAACCTAAAACCAATGGCATTGTAAGAGAAACGCAAAGTGAAAGTGAATAAAAATCGTTGAAATTTTGTTACTACACTGAGCTTTTGCTGAAAAACGATTTCAACGGTATGCATCAGTAGCCATCATATTGATTCTTGAACATCATGAGCCCACGCTCATGATGTTCGACAAAGCCGCAAGGACTTGGTTCGGGACGCTCGGTGAGTTTGCGATTTGCAAGAGCTTGAAATGACACTAGTGGTGCTACCAACGCACAGTGTTTCTAAACGCTCCTAGATATCATATTGATTTGAATATTATGCTGAAAAATTGATTCAGTGTGACATACGATTTACAAGGGCACAATAGTTGTAAACTTGTTTAAAATTTCAAAATACTAAAATGACATACAGACACACCCAGCTTATTAAGAATCTTAATAAATTGTATATGTGAGTAGAATTGCTTCAAATAATGTTTCTATAAAGTTTCTGAAATTCTAAATAGCTTTATGCGGCAAAAGAGAGTTGTGAGAAATTGAGCCAGCAGCCCTTCCCTCCGAAACACTGAGTCCGAACCCGACATTCAACCACTTCGGCTACTCGGGTTATACAGAGATTTTGCACTTCTGTAATAGTCCTAAGTGAGAAAAAAAAGAAAAGAAAAAAAAAAGATTTGATGGTTCATAAGTTTTACAAATCCAATAAGAGATGTGAAAATTGTTTAAAAGTTGAAAATTCGAAAATCACACAGACACATCCAGTTTATTTATCTTGATTAAGAGTATTTGCGATTAGAATTGCTTCAAATGGTTTTCAATATTTTTTTCTGGAATTATCAATTCTTTCTGCGGCAATACAGAATTGTCACAAATAATAATTCCCGACCAAGACTCGCACCAGTGAGTAATTACGAAAATGTGAAAAATGGTTGTTTTTCGGGCGACAAAAGAAAACAGGCTAGAAGACAATGACGCCTATCAGAAAAGCTGGTCAACAGTAGAAAGAATAAAAAACTAAACTAACTAGAGCGAGAATGTCTGAGCCATTCTATAGCACCACTAGTATTTTTTATTTATTTATTTTATTTTATTTATTTAAATAGCTAATTTTGTACAACAAACTTTGACGCAAAAGTCTCAATCTTCAAATTTGTAGTTTTGAAATGTTTTTGCAATTTTCAAAAAAACGAGAATACTCGAAAATGCTTACATTTCGCAGAATCTACTCGTTTCTTCAAAAAATTGTACATGACCTTTTCTAAAGTGGTAATTTTGTACAACAGTCTTTATCTGAACCAAAAATCTCTATCTTTAATTTTGTACTTTTACAAACTGTTTTTACTATTTTCGAAAAATCGGTGATATCACCGAATACGAGACCTGCACCATTCTCTTAAACGTCTTTCGCACTGTTAAACAACAAAATTTAATCACACAATTTTGAGCATTTTTCTTTTTTGAAAATTTTGAGAATGCCCGAGGGGCTTCATGTGAAGTACCTCCCCCTAAATTAAAATATCAGTTTGAAATTCCATCGACCGCAACATCAGATCGATTGGGGAATATTAAGTTTGGAGAAAACCGGCTGAAACGTTTAGCCGCAAGCGTTGACCACACACGGAATGACAAGCAGATGTTCTGCTGTCAATCGATTTTTCGGTATCAAGAACCAACAAAACACGGATTCTGGCTAAATCATGATTTAGGTTGTTGGTTGTTTTTTTAATTTAGCAACAGGATTTATCCACTTTTTCGTTACCAGAATCCGGCAATAGGTTTTTTTCTGGCGAAATTTTGACGTTCTCTGGCGCACGATTACATAACTTTCCCTGCTAACGATGAATTCGTAAGGCGAGAAAGTAAAAATTAATATTGATAAAAGACCGCATTCTACATCTATTCACAAAGACAAAATAATAAAAAAACCCTTCTCAAAACCTTCCCAAACGTTAGTAACTTCGCTGCCTCACAAGAAACGGAGAGAAGGAAATGTAGCCTATGAGTTTGCAGAAAACGTGAATTTAAAGTTAATGGTTGTTAAAGAATCAGAGGCTACGAACACGCGCGACAAAAAGGCAATGTCCTTAGGTCACGTCGGATGAAAGACGCAACTTCAAAACGCAAAACTTTTAGAGTGGGGGGGGGGGTAAAAATCAGATGACCTAGTATGGAAGAAGGACCAGAAAGGCAGAATGAATGACATGTGAAGATGAAGATGGAAGAGACAAAATGATGATGTTGTTTCTAAGGTACAAGGCAAAATACAATGTTCTAGTCAGTAAGACAATTTGCGATTTTATTTTGACTAAAGAGTACGAATAAGTTAGTAAATTCTCAGGCCTCTACAACATCACGGGGTCATCTTATATTCGGGTAAATACAGTACCAACCAGAAAACAAAATATAATACAATTACAATCAAGCATTACAAAAATTCTAATTACGTTCTAAATTAAGAGTCGTAGATCAATCTGGCAGTAGAAAACCCCTATCAAACGATAATTTTCTCAAAAATGGATGAATACAATTATCTTAATAAATATCAGTATAATATTTTGTAGTAGTTCACTACAACAGATAAAACTAGTGGTGCTAAAATGGCATATACTTTCTCGCAAATATGTCATAATTCCACTCTTACACTTTAAATATTTAAATGAACCTACATTTCTGCCACTGAATTCGGTGTATTGAAGAACACACCCGACGAGTATTTTAGCCTTCAAAAAAATTAGAAGTTAATACAAATGGGGTTGGCGGCAGTGGCGGTTTTCGCTACTGCCCATTGTTTCCAGCGCGGCGGTGTCAATCAACAATGGACGACTCGTTTCGAATATACAGTGGTTGGAAAAAATAATATGAACACATATATAAAAATATAAATATATATTTATTTAAAACATATATACAAATCTTATTTATTAATAAAGAGTTAGGCCACCACTTACATTTAGAACAGTTGCAATTCGTCGCGGAATAGATTTATAATACCTAAATAGTTTCCAAATGAATGTTTTCCCATTCATGTACCACAACATCCCAAAATTGCTTTAATGATGTTGAAGCTGAAAACAGCGCCGCCCTCTGCTCTAAAACAGCCCACACGGTTCTATTGTTGAGGTCTGGCGATTGTACTGGCCAGGGAAGATGTTTAATGATGTTCTGATGCTCCGCAAACTACTCCTGAACGTTGTTTGCTGTGAGTATGGGCGCATTACCATCTTAGAACATGGCAATGTTTCGCAACAATATGCTAGTTACTGTAAGCACATCATTGTTGAAGATGTGATACTCATTTGCAGTAATCCGGCCATTGGGGGTAAAGAAAGAAAGAACTAGCTGAATACCACGTTACAGCAGTCCAAACGATAACGCAACTTCTCCAATACTTGACTGCAGGAAGCAGGCAGGATCGTGGGCTTTTTTGAGGTTTTCCATACATAAACCCGACCGTTTGAAGGAATGTAACGATAATTCATTGGATCACACCATAGTCCCCAGTCGTCAAGTGTCCAGTTTTTATTATCGTGACATCACTTCTTTCTCAGCTTTACACTGCCTTCCGTTCAGAAAGATTTCACTATTGCAGTCCTTCCATTAATGGAAGGATTATGAAGCTCACGCCGTACTGTGTTTGTGCGAACAGTATTACGAAGGTTGCCATTTATGTTTCGGGATTTGGCAACCTTGGTGTTACAATCTGGTAACTGCCAGCTCTATCATAAAGTTGGATGTTTTGAGGTTATACGTACTCAGAGCGTTTTGATATACGAGCGATTTTTGTGTTGTTTACAGTAACTTAAAAGATTCATCTTGGCCCAAAAATGGAATTAAATCGTGAACATTTTCGTGCAATTATTTTTAACAACTTTCGACGTGCATTAACTCAGCAACAGTGCATGGATGATCTTAATTTAATTTTTGGCGATGAAGCTCCATCAAGGACCAGTGTTTATCGATGGTATGGTGAATTCAATCGTGGTCGTAGTTCACTCCAAGACGTATTTCGCGAAGGTCCGAACGCGAAGTTGTTCCGAAAACCATTGATGCTGTGCGTGAACTGCAAGATCGATATTGCAAGATCGTCATGTGACCTATCGTGAGATTGAGACAACCTTAGGCATTAGTGGGACCAGCATACCTTCAATATTTGATGCACATTTGTCAAAAAAATTTGTTCGCGTTGGATCCCACACAATTTGTCAATCGCTCAAAAAAAGGCTCGTGTCGATTGGTCGAAAGAAATGCTAAAAAAAATACGATTGCGGTGCTTCGAAACACGTCTATGACATCGTGACAGGTGATGAATCGTGGATTTAAGCGTATGAGCCCGAAAGTAAACAGCAGTCGACTGTATGGGTGTTTCAAGATTAGCAAAATCCAACAAAAGTTGTTCGCGCACGAAGCACTTCCAAACAGATGGTCGCCTGTTTTTTCGGAAAAAAACTGGACATGTCGCAACCGAACCACTAGAAACGCTGTTTGCCAGCTGTCTTCCAAGAAATCAGGAAAACCAACCGCCGAAGACTTCACCACGACAATGCGAGCTCTCACACATCGGCTCAAACAACTGCATTTTTGAGCACCCAAAACATCGATTTGATGAGTCATCCGCCGTATAGTCCTGACTCGGCACCGAATGACTTCTTTTTATTCCCGTACGTAAAAATCAAACTGAGAGGTCAACGTTTTTCGACACCTGAAGAAGCGGTTGCTGCATTCAGAATACACGTTTTGGAGATACCTCAATCAGAGTGGCAAAAGTGCTTCGACAATTGGTTCAAACGCATGCAAAAGTGTATAGATCTTCATGGGGAATATTTTGAAAAACAATAAAATGATTTTCGATGATTAATATTTGTTTTTGTTCTCTAATCCTGAGATATAAAAGGCAACCCTCGTACTGAAGTGATTGTTGAGTTCAGTGACTTTTACATTGTCTTGCCAGAATCCTTTTTAATGTTCGTCGATCTCTGAATTAACTTTAGTTTTCGCCCACTATTCCTCTTCGCGGATGATAATTCACCATATTTTGTACATGATGTCATTGCCGTACACACTGTCGCTAGTGAAACGTTCCACAGTTAAATGCAATCGTAGGCCTCCGCGGTCCGGGTGATGCCGCGTCGAGGGCATTGATTCCGACCATCCCATCGTGATCTTCTTCGGGGCTGGGGTGAGCTAGGATGGGGGCGCTTGGGTTTTTATACTTTGAGGCTGTGTCGATCTCAGGATTTGGATGGCTGGTTAGCCGGCCAAGTAGGCGGGACCGGGCGGTGATGTCGGGAGGGAGTGAGATTGGTCGGCATAGCGGGGTCCGGGATCGGACGGCACGAAACAGATCGGTCGGGCGGGTCGGAGGACCCGAGAACAGACGGAAAAGAACATTCCAAAGGGGGCGGTCTCCCGAGTCTCCGTTATCTGCAGCATCTATTGCCAAGCACAATGGAGTCGCAACCTCGCGTCGCCGTTGATGTTGACATCCCTACAAAAATAAATTCTCATAATTTCAAACTGCCGTGTAAATCAAACGGCGCTGTGTATTCCACTGTGATATATCCCGAAAGACTAGAAAGAGGAGCGCGGAATATTCAAAAATTGCAAAATTACACGACTAGTCATACTTTTTAAGAAATTTACATGAATTTTTTAATGAAAATTTCGTTAAAACTTAGAAACGACGCCGTTTGACCGATCTTCACGAAAGTTGACACATCGAGTTTTTCATCGAGAAAGTTTTAATGCTGTTCATTTTGTTGGAACTCCACTAGATGGCGCTACAGCCCAAGATGGAGCATCAGTCAAATGCAATTCCCAATCCACATGAGCTTCACTGTTGTTGGGCGTTGCCGTGTGATGCGAGGCAAGGTCGAGGACGGGAGGAGCGGTAGGCGCGGGATCGGGAGACGACAGGGAAGAAGACAGAAAGAGAGAGAGAGAGAAGAGGGACAGAAAGAGGGAAAAAGAAGGATAAAGAGGGGGAAAAGAAAAGGGAGGGAGACAGAAGGAGAAAGAGGGGGAAAAGAGAAGGGAGGGAGACAGAAGGAGAAAGAGGGGGAAAAGAGAAGGGAGGGTGACAGAAGGAGAAAGAGGGGGAAAAGAGAAGGGAGGGAGACAGAAGGAGAAAGAGAGGGCGAGTCTGAGGGAAGAAGAGAGAGAGGGAAAGAGAGATTGAGCAGTAAGTCTGGTGGGTTCTGCTAGTTTATGTACCTATAAATTATTCCTGCCAACTCTTACCTGTGAAATCTTACCAACCAAAGTATTTATTATCTATGTAATATGAATAAGAAAAAACATTGAAAATTATCCAAGAATAAAATTGTCTAATAAAAGAATATATGACATAATATTCATAGTAAATATGGAATTTTCATAGCACCTTGGAGTAATTACAATTGAAAATTACTTAATTTAACATTTTAAATAATTATTATTACTAATTTTGCCTAATTTGCAAGTAAACAACTAAATAAACAAATGTGATTTCATCATAAATGCCCATGTTATATCCAGCACACCACACAGAGAAGTGAGGAATCAGCCTCAAATTGGTTTCACAAAACCCGAGAAAAAAAGCAAGCTGACACATCTATTCGCTTACACTGTGGTTTACCATACTTCAAACAAACCAATTCCTGAAAAGTTGTTAAGGAATGAGTTGGTCAAAATTCAGTAAATGTGTTGGGACCACTTAACAAGCTTCTCTGATAATATTTCTGATCATACTCTAGAGATAAAATACCATCTAATCGTCCACTTAGTTTATCTATAGTTACAATATAAAAACCACAAATCTCATGTGTTAATAAAATAATTGATAAATTTCAAGACACATTTGAATTATATGGAACATTGGTAAAGAGACATTGAAACCTAACTCTGACTTTTCCATGCTTACCAATCTGTTGTTCACTCTGAATGACTGATTTTGCTTTGGGCACAGTACTCTAATTATGACTCACACTGCCATAAGTATAGAAAAGAGAGTGAATGCAATTATGGGTGAGGATTACATAACAATGTTATATTTTGTCACTTATTATGAATTCATCTTGGTTTTGATGAAATTCAGTAGCATGCTGCAAGAGATGCCAGGGAAGGAAGGTCTGCAGGAGAGGTCTGATCAGTTTGTGAGTGAAACCTTTGATGGTGCACAACTGCTTTAAGACACTGGCAGTGTTGAAGCATATTTCTACAACCAACCAATAAACTCTGCACATCTGCCATTAGATTCCACACAACTCAATGCTACTCTAACAAAGCTACTTTGCCACATTTTCCAAGAAACAAATATACCACGTGCTACACACTTGTTCCGTGCTTACTTGCAGCAACTCAAATTACGTGATAGGGAACAACAATGATTCCTACGGCACTACAAAGCTCTTGCAACACCAACATGGGCAACGTCACAAACAGCGCGAAGCACGTGAGAGTGAGTGTGAGGAGAGTGCTCTGTGGGGGCACTGTGCCCACTCACCTGCTCCTCATCCACCACCTGGGAGCGCATGTTGTGGATGGGGTACGCACCCATTGAAGGCACCCGCGCGCCTGGGGAGTGAGCTCCCTTTTGTGCAGCACCACAAGAGCACCAGCGCATCAGACTCCCCAAAACCCTACCCCAAACACCCCCCACATATACACACACACACATGCACACACCAGCCTTCCCCACTGACACAAAAGACAGATTTTCATTGCTTCAGATTTTGTATAACAGCTCTCGATATCTTACGTATTGCTTATAGATGCAATATCAAATATGCTGAGTTTAAGCCATATCTTTTATTACAGCTGTCAGATTTTATCTTAAATCAATCTGCCCAGAAACATCTTGAAAAACTCAATTTCATCTACCTTCTGAGCATGAAATAAAGGGCCAAGGAGAAAATGCATACTATTTGAGCAAGTGAGTTTTTGAAGCAGATGAATTTCTGATACCTTCAAGAGCTGGAGAAAGATACACTTTTGTAGGTCACAAATTAACAGAAAACAATGGGCAAGTAGGTGAATTTAAATTGCTTGTGCATTTCCATTCTCAAATGTATCTCCAATTGTAAAAAAAATTTCCAGATTTTTGTATTTCTGATTCAGAAACAATAAGTTAATAACACCACATTAATCTCCTGTTGACTATGTGCAAAAGTACAATATCACATATGACAGCCTACCTGTTATATAACTATGTTACAAGAAAATATAGCAAATTACAAAGAATACAGAAATACCAGAAAACCTGTGGCACTGAAAGCTGAAAGTCAGTTAATATTTACAATCATGAATAATTTCAATTGGTTCTAAAATTAAATTATTTTTATCTGGAACTGTACAGCAAAATGTACAAAATCCTACATTTTGTTACCAATGTTAAGACTTGGGATAGAAGAACACGACAGGTAATGAAATCAATGAATAAATCTATCATAGAGTAGAGACTCTTGTGTTTTCTTGGATCCCTGATCAAAGGAGATTAATTTTGCTGAACTGTCTCGCACAAATTTCACTGGTAATGCAACAGAATATTATTTTCTGCAGCTCATTTATAAGAGACCAAAAAGAAGAAAATTATCACGACAGTACAAATCAACAAGAGCATAACTCACTAAACGTTTACCACAATTATACCACCACCAATTGAACCCCTACTACCTCCACCTTGGACATAAAACATTACATCTCACATTTCACCACACATGAATCACAAAAAATTTGCAACAAACAATACATTCAAAATTGAAAAGCTTCCTAAGAAAAATATATGAGAAAATATAGACTACATTATTATTTGCAAAATAATAATAAAAATAATAATAATAATATAATAATAATAAAAAAATAATAATAATAATAATAATAATAATAATAATAATAATAATAATTTAAAAAATAATAATAATAATAAAAATAATTTTAAATAATAATAATAATAATAATAATAATAATAGTAATAATAATTTTAAAACAATTAAATTAAAAAAAGATAATTACACCTTCAACTTCACACATCGTTTTCTACACTCGGGCATTGAAGACACACTTATCAAGTGACAAACAAAGAACTTAGATGTCACGCAAATAATGGCAACCCCTACCTCTCTGATGGTCAGGGTGTGAGACATCATCTGGATGTTGACTTGTGACTGCGATGTAGGGAGATTGTCTGAAGAGCGAGACTTCACCAATTGTCGAGAGGAGCTTTGCATTGTTCGGCTCTTCAGAAGCATTTCTGTCTTCACGAATACCCGACTGATGTAAGCACTGCTTAAAGCGCGAATCCCAAATGCAGCCCGTAGTACTTTGGCAGGGGAAACCTTGAAGATACGTTAAATTCAGTTAGATTGGTAAAACATCCCAGTCAAGTCTCGTTCATAAGTACAGACTGGAAGTTTTAGAATTTCTTTTACATTTAACACCTTATAATATGAATGGAAACAAAAACAATATTAAAATAAAACTGTTCTCTTACTGATATCATTACTACTGACTATTTCATAGTATCCTGCATTCGCAACATATTGATTCATCACTGGTTTTACAACAATTACAAATGTTTATAATGATAACAAAGATGATCTCTGTAAACAAGAAAAACTTTTTTTACTTATCTATAAAAAGCTCCTCATAGCATGAAAAGTATTCTCTATATCATTAGATGGCATTTAAATATATTTCAAGCATATAATATTACGTTCGTTCAAGATATAAATTATTTCTTCCTGCCTTTGTTATTCTAAATTGTATGAAATTTCTGCGAACTATTTGGAACTCTTCATAGACTTCCTTCCAAGATTTCAAAAGAAAATTTACCCTCATTTAAATTGAAAAATACAGTGCATATTCTAATTCACTGGGTGAGTGTAAAAACAGTACTTGTACAGAAAGGTCATTTTGATATAATTCAAGTAATAACTTATAAGATATAACAAAAAACTGTTGAGATGCAAGCAATTTCCTTATTTTAAATATGTTGTACCAAGCCATAATAACATGTTTTGAGCAATAATTGTGACAAATACTTAAAGTGTAATAATTTAAACAAAAACTGTGAACTTGTACTGTTTTTCATCTCAATGAAGATTTACGAACCAAATTTATTGCAAGACAATTAACCACAAAAATACATTTTATTGTTTTAAGAGGGCACATAAGTAATATAACTTGGAGTAATTTGAATTTCAAGTTCAAACTTAATGTAGAGCTCATATATTATAACTCCAGCCTGAAAGTTTGGCAAATTGTCTTTTTATTAATGTTATGATTTTATAACTTTTAACATAAGGAATCACTTAATTGCACTTCTGGAGTTGTTTTAGTAGATTTTCATTTTGCCTTTTTTTGCTTATTTTAGCTTCTGGTGCTTATTTTTGGCATTTTGCCTTATTTGTGCATTTTCTGCTCTTTTCACCAATATTTTCCCTTTTTTCCCCTCCTGGCACCAATCTCTATCACACTGAAAACATAGCTGTAAGCCCGCACATATGAAGGCACAGTCATGTATTGGCTTTATGTGGATGCAGAGACTCCAGTGTCATGTTGTGTTAAACATCTGAAAGGGAAAGAAAGATAATACCAGTGATTGTTTTTGATATTTTTCATTGATGCTTATAGATTTGTTCACTGACGAGAAATCTTAATTTGTTTGTGTATGGCCTCAGATCCCTTTTGAGAACAGAGTTGTCTGTACATGATATACCCTTCTCATTTCTCGCCCCTCTATATCCTTCCGGGAATTACACAAGTGCGAGAATGAAATCTACAATTCCTTTTTCACTGGTATCATTTCAAGACTAAAAAGGGAATCCACAATAGTATTTCATAGGGGCAGAGTCACAAGTAAAATAAATTCGTAGTTGTCATACCAAACGGTCATGTGAAGTCAAAATCACAAAGAAAATGTAGTTTCCATCCAGGCAAGTGCTAATGTTAATTTTTAGGGTTGGAATAAAAATGTGAATCATTTTGATTACAATTTTTTACATTAATTACTTTTAAATAGTGAGTTTTAATGTTTCTTGTGTTTTTACCCCCTACTTTGGCCAGAATAATTGTCTTCTTGCATGCATATTTTATTAAAAATAAATGCCTGAACTTTCGATCCCTAATAATCTTTTCCTTTGCCATGATATTTTTTTGTGAACAGGCTGTTTTGTCATTCAATTCACTCAGCATGAAATTCACAGAATTTGATAAATATTATGCAATTTTTATAAGAAATGTTACTACTTGTTCTTTTATCTTAACAAGAATTTGTACTTGATAGCATGAGATCAGTTATTATGCTTTTCTTTGCGCCTTTTGGAGAGAGATCAGACAGAAGAATTTCTATTGTTGTTGTTGAACCTGAATGTGTTATATTCCGTTTAAGCTTGTGAATGCTTGTTTATAAACTTTACTCTGAACACAGTCCTTCAATGCAAAATAACGAAAATTACTGATTCTTTGCTTACTGTGTCCCTTATCTCTCGCTCTTCGAAGCAATTGCAAGCACACTCTTGATCAGTAACAAAACAAGTATACTACACCAGTCTCATACCACTGGCAAATAACAAATGTGAATTATCTGCTGTGAGAATCCTCATTGCCAGATGTCTGAAATCCTGAGTTGAGGAGCAGTACATGTCCAGGTCAGATACTGGTACTTCACTCATCAAAGAGAAGGAGCTGCCTGATTTGAAGTCAAATGACCTCATACTGTTTTCAGTTACAACATGCAGTTCTATGCCTTCTGCACTAATTTCTATAAAAAAAAAAACAACGAATGTGACCAATTTTAGTCTAGCACTGTTTTTCCACTCACCCATTCAATTTTATTTAGGCCTATGTCTAACTCATTTCAGGATTCAATTACTGAAACAATACTTACAGGCATTTCTCTGCAAAACTTTGATAGTGCAGAGTCTATTCCATTGTGGTGGATTTCCTTCATCCATTCAGAGCTCTGTGAAGCAGAGTGTTTGTGGAAAAGCACCAAAATTGCCATAGTTACTCTGTAGAGAACCTTAATACCTTCATTGAAGAAACAGTCCATCACACGTACCTATGAAAGAAACATCAATTAGTGTGTCTATATCCTCTGCTGTCAACAACTAGCCTCTTTTATAAAGTCTATAAAATAATTCAGACTCAACACAATGATTAGTCTCTTCTTCACAAAATTTGTGTTGCTCCATTTCTCCTCACCCCAGATGCAACACCATCACTCACACATGCATGCACGCACACACACACACTTCAACACCAAAGAGAACTGGGATTTATTTCATTTCTAATCTATTATTACACACTCCACTAGAAGTTTTGTCACATCTAACAGAAACACAATGAAGATTATTTATTGTGACATAATAAATATGTCAATGGTTAAATCAGATTTAAACAAATGCACGAGTACAAAAAATATAAAGAATAAATTAATTGAAAATAATAACATTAGAAATTAAAGAATATTTACAAGAAAAAGATATGTATGGGAAAACACTACAGAACTACAAAATTAATCAATTGTTATAAAAAAAGGAACAAGATTTACATCAATGCATTTAAAAATTGAGGTCTTTGATATAACTGAGGAACCTTGAAATTTGCCGCAACTTAAAAGCACATTATAATCGTAGATTTTATTGTCCTGAATGCGGAAACGAACTTCAATCAAAAGTATCAAGTAACGTTTTCCTTCTTTTCTGAAGTTTCGAGATTGAAAGTTGAGCGTGGTAGGGGAATTGCGCCGGTTTTCCTCCAACTCGGCGCTCGGTATTGCTGCGACATAACGCACAAGCAGCTCACTGCTCTATAATAATCATTAGAGGTAATATTCGCGCAACTTTTCTTGACCGATGACCTTGAACCCCCACCCTTGTGCAAGAAACAGTTGAAGGCAAAAGCTCGCAGCGGGCACTGATGACAACCTTCCAAGCGTTAAAACTTCGTTGGCGCGAAACAGAAGCTAGTCAAAGCCAGTTGCTATTACAGTGCAGAACCTCTGTTCAGGCTTTTTGTCTAAATCAAAAGAAATGGCTGAGTCAGGTCCAGGTCCTTCAAGGGAGTCACCTAAAACTCCTGAAAAAGTTAAGAGGACATATCGTAGCGGCGAACGCAAAATGATTGAAAAAGTGGTTCATGCATGTGAAATGGAAAAGGGGAACAATGTTTTGTTGCATCCTCTAAGTCATGCTCTAGATCGGGCTTCTGCGTATACTGGAGCCAGTATTTCCACTATACGTAGAATAAAGTCAAAAAGAGCCAATGACCCTTCACAATCCCCCGAAACGCCCGGTAAAAAAAGGTAACATTCAAGGAAATCAATTTATCATACTCTCTGTAATTATATTTCTTACATACTATTTCCATATACTTTACACAGATCTTCAAATGAAAGGCTGATTTATAGTACTTTAAGACATTAAAAATGTTCGCCTTGTTACTTCCTCTTTAGACAGTCACAATTTATAAGAAGAAAGTATTACAATGAATGTATTACAATAAAAGTATTTCTCACTAGAGGCAAACAAAAGTCAAGAAATTAACCAGTCATGTATTAAAAAATGTGAGGAGCAATTTTAAATACAAATCTGACACAGAACATTTCTATTAAAGATGTACTGAGAGCAAAAATCAATTAAGCTAAAATGAAAAAGTTGCGAATGCTTAAAGTACAAATCTTAATAATCTATTATTTTCTGGAACTGAATATTACTTTACTACAATCAGTCAATGAATAATTGTTATTGAGTATTATTTTTATAATTATGGCATAATATAATATTAAAAAACAAAAATATTAATGTTTATTAATTTTTAATTTGAATTGAATCTCTTTAAATTGAATTGAATTTCCTTCCTCCATAATCAGTATTGCTATTTGGTATCCACTCATTAAAAACAATGATGGTTTAATTAAATAACATTTAATTATGATATAATCTAATGTTTTAACATTTCTTTATTTTTAATCCACTTTGCCTTATTGACTTCAAAATGATTTTAGTTTTTTTCTGATCAGCAAAATACAAACATCTGCATTTTGCTGGGCATTAAACTTGGTTGCATTATGACATAAAAATGAATTCCTTCTTCTTAATTCTGTCAACACTAATATTGTTTTTAAAAATCTAATTACTTATGATATTATAAATCAACCATTCATTCTAAAAATTTGGAAACAATTGTGAAAAGATGTAAAAGGAAAATATAGATATACTTCAATTATAATAAATTGGACACCTCTGTAATTATTAAACTAAGGCATCCTATCTTAAAATATATAAAATGGAATTTTGATGTAATTGCGTCATCATTTTTTGCTAATTTGAAATATTCCATAATATTTACATATTATTTAAGGGCTTATTCTTTTCTTTTTTATATTAGAACAAGAACAAGAGGTAAGGTTGCTGTTGATGATTTTGACAAGAGAGTTATTCGAGATACAATCCAGCATTTTTATTCAGTAGAAAAAGTTGTTCCATCAATAGACAAACTTCTACCTGTTCTGCGAGAAAAGATTAATTGGAAATGGGGGAAAAGCTCTCTTAGAAAAACATTGCACAGCATGGGTTTTTTTTGGAGAAGAGTTCAAAATAAGAGAACTTTGCTTCTGGAGAGAGCTGATATTGTGGATTGGCGAACTCGTTTCATTGTACAAATGAAACATTTCCGAGAGAATGGGAGAGAAATTTTTTACCTAGATGAATCATGGATCGACAGCAATCTTACTGTGAGAAAATGCTGGCAAAGGAAAGACGTTATTGGTGTCACTGATTGGGGAAGTACATCTAAAAGATTTATTGTTGCCAGTATAGGTTCCAAAAATGGATTCATTGAGGAGGCTCAATTAATATTTAAAGCCAAATCAACAACAGGGGATTATCATGGTCAGATGAACTCAGAAAATTTTGAAAGATGGTTTTGTACAAAAATACTTGACAATCTGCCTCCTGAATCAGTAATAGTGCTGGACAATGCATCGTATCACAGCAGACAGGTAGACAAAACCCCATGCAGATATGACACCAAAATAACCATGGTTCAATGGTTAGAAAATAAGGGCATTTCATGTGATATGTCCATGAGAAAAGAAGCACTATTTAAAAAAATTAAGGAAAATAAGCCTGCTCATAAGACATATGTTGTAGATGAAATTGCAGCAAAAAAAGGCCACACAGTAATTCGTCTGCCCCCATATCATTGTGATTTGAACCCCATAGAACTTGCATGGGCTAAAATCAAAAGATATGTCAGAGAGCAGAACATTTCAGGAGATATGTCGGCAGAAAATTTGCTTAAGCTAACTAAATCAGCTTTTGCACAAGTATCACCATCAGACTGGGAAGGTTATTGTAGACATGTGCAAAACCTTGAGGTGGAATATTGGACCAATGATGGCATTTTAGAAATGTCGATTGATGACATTATTATTAACACCTCCTCACGGTCCAGTGATGAGAGTGAAGATTTGCATTCATCAGAAAACTCTGATTCTGATTAATTTGACCATTACCCGATTACGACACCAAACCCGGACTTGACATTAAAAACCTCGATTATGACTAACTTGCTCTCAAAAGGTAGGGTGGTTGGGAGGGCAAGTGGGGAACTCGATGTGTAGACACCTCCACGTGGTGAGTTCTGGGTAATTTCGACAAAAATACTTGTCAAAATTAGCGAAGATCTACACTATCTGACTGCTTAAATACATTTTCATTCATCTAGTGTCCCTGCTGTTGCTTTCCCAGGGCGATGACCTCGCCGCACAAGATGCAGGTTTGACTTTCATTTCACAGACGTTGGCATTACTTAAAATACTCTAGTGGCCGACTTCGTAACTAATATCCCCACTCCTCCCAAAATCGTCAATCCATCGGTCAAGAAAAGTTGCGCGAATATTACACATTTGTTTATTTTTGCTTTTCAAGGGTTCGAGAGGCGTGGAAGGGTAAGGATTATGATGTCAAGGTTAGGCTGTGGGCTCACTTCATCACAGTCCTGTTCCGTGACGACTCTGGCGTTCAGGTCACGCTCTTTGTGGAGTTTTTAAGATCATTATGCTAAAAAACGTGATAATTTTCCAGTACGTCTTTACATGTAGATTAAATTTACCGATTTTCAATCAGCGGCAGAGGCAAGAAAAAAGATTGCATTTGTTCCTCAGTGAAATTGAATTCGAACGGTAAAGCAACCAAGAAATACACATACGAGGTGATTGAAAGGTAGGTCTTGCAAGATCCACCACAGCCAGTCCGCATAAATGCGCTCAGCGCGTGCGCTGGGGCAATGCCGAGCCAGGTGCACCGCTGCCGATTTCACGTGCTTCTTAGTGATTTGCATGACAGTTCGCCATGTCACCTCATACAGCTGCTTCGTTTGTGTGATGAAAATGCGGTCTTTGGCAGACACGAGGCAAGTGATGCAGTGATAGCACTCCTCCTCTGAAACAAATTAAATTCCCTCATTCACGTAGGTACTTAAGATTATATATATATATATATATATATATATATATATATATATATATATATATATATATATATATCGCAGGAACTAATGATACCGTCAGAAGCAGAAACACAAATCATGAAATTACTGTTTACAATAAACTATAGTTATATTGTGCAATTCTATTAATCATCACATATTTGTGTTCTGCTATGGCATGCTTATGTTGCGACTTGCATTTATTAATATCTATTTCCAATAATTTATTGTAATTTCTTTATAATTACAGTATAATTACGTTATTTTCAGTCATGTTTCAGGAAATGTGAGCGAACACTTAAGGAACTGTACAGATATTCTAATATAATTTTTAATAAGTTTTCTTATTTTGTATCACGATGGAAACAAATTTCCCAGCACTATCGTCTCATTTCTCTCCATAAAAAAGCAATGTGAGAGCTCCGCTAATGGAGTGGGATTTCCGTAAGGATTTGGAACGTGAAGGGTCAGTGAAAGATTAGTGTTCTGAGACCGACACTGTCTAAACAGACGATATGGCGATGGATGGAAGGTCCATGAGCAAAGGGCGCGCTGCTGCAACTCCACCACGTCCACCCCCACAGCCCCATTCTCTCTCCCCATCTTGGTTCTCTTGCCTGGAGTTACCACACATCCTACGACCACGTATTGAGAATAAATATGCTCGGTCACTATTTATTTTACCTTGGAATTGAAAGCATCGGGATATGATTAGCGAGTCATGGAATACATTAATCCTTTAGTGTTTTGCACGATTCTTAAAAAGTACAAATATGTATGAAATGTATGAAAATAATACTGCAACTGAACTAGTGACAGAAATGCACATTTAATCCCTACGCAAACTAGCAAGTACATTTAGGAAATTTTAAATAAATTCTAGGCAACGCATTTCTACGATTTATAAAAACTAGAGGCCTCTCAGTGGTTGAAATTCTCTATAAGAAGGAACTTGTGACGGTTTTCATAACATCGTTGTACTTTTTTGGATTCAGTTTAAGTGCCTCTAAGTGTTTGCTTTGGATGCATCCAACTGAGGAAGCTGGAATCCTGTTTTAAATATGCAAAATTTGGAGTTGATAATTCCACTACGCTCAGTATAAACAGGCATATATCTTCGTTCATAAATGAAGTTTCGAAATCTTGTAATTTTGAAAGACTCCCTAACATTCTTGATGACTTTCTTGAAAAATGGTTGTAGGTGGCATTTGTAAGTTAATAGCATGTACTGATTCACTCTAACAAATGAAAATTTCTGAGAAGCTGATGCTATGTCATACAATGCTTTTGGAATACAGACATTCCCTTATCTGTTTGATTTTGTCCATTTGAGAAAAGTCCCGATCACAGGATATAAATGAACACCTAAGGTTACGAAAGTGATGATGAATTTGAAAAAACAATGTCCGATGAGCTTAAAAATTGGGCCATCGGGATATTCTTGTTTTGCCCGGCCCAGTTGTCACAGAAGAGATGTAGTGTTTTAACATTTTAAGGCATGTATGTCTATATAAAGTATAAGATTGATTGATGCAAATTCATTTGAACCATTCTTCTCTTTAGTTTCGTCGTACTATATTCATTTTATGACATTCGGTCTTACGCGCAAGTAAAAGTTTTCCTTTTTTGGTGCATTTCTTTCACATTGCTATTCATTATTCGTCCAGGACCAGCTCAGGTCTGAGTGCAAGTAGTAGATAACTCTGGCTTTTATCCGATTCTTGCATCCAGAGAGCACGAAGTACAATTTCATCACAGTTTCTTCAAGGAATTAAGAACTTACTGTCGAACATGACTGTCTGCTGATAGAGGACAGGACGGGTTGCGTGTATACGCTAAAATCTCATTTTCGCAAAAAGTGGTCATTATCTGGTTCTTGAACTCAGGTCTTCAATTATTACACTTTTTTTTAAAAAAAATGTTCTATTACATCATCTTCGAGCGTGTACAAATACGTCATTAGGATGTGTTGAATGCCATTATTACCTGCAATACCTATGACATTTGAAAACCTATGAATAGGGGAACACGGCTATTCGCTCCTCCCGCACGGCTGAGAATTGCAACGGAAACGGTCTCATAACCTCAAGCACCAAGAGAGCAAAGTCCTTCTCAGATCAAATATACCGACTCCAGTACCCTTTGTTTATGTGTAAAGTTAAGAGAAACTAGAGGTGTACAACAGCATTGCACTCGCATTATTGGAAATAGTTAAGCAATACTGAAATACTGTAATTTCTTACTCTGAAATCTACTAAAATCTCAGTTATACTAAAAAAAAAGTCCAATTCAAACCAAGCGCCTGTGACAGAACCGTAGTAATTGCTAACTTTTACAAATGAAACAATCATGAATTAATTTAACGATTTGTATTTTAGTATTTAGTATTTGTGACACACACATAAAAGAAAGATGAATATTTCACACACGCTTGCCTTGTTTACATCGAAGTAAGTTAACAATTTCTGAATACCACAATATACCATCATAACTTCTTAAAGTAAAAGAAATGTATTTGTTAGATCTACTGTTATGGGGTTATATTGTAAGTTGTAAGTTATATTGTATTGTAAGTTATGTTGTAAGTTATATTGTATTGTAAGGTTGTCAACACTGTGTCACTAGATTGTCGTTGCGAATCAGTTGTAGTCAGTTGAATTTATGTTCAGTGTGTTCAGTTTGATATCAGACACAAGAGACACTATTTTGTATCCATCTTAATCCACATTAAAGTTTATCTATTTAAATTAGTTACAGTGTTCTTTATTGGCCTCATAACATGGCGCAGTCTGGAAATATTTTATTTATATACTGAAATGTGGAGATATATTCGGCAATTGATGATATCAATATCTCTGTGAAAAGTGAGGTTATATGAACACGAGTTGAATTGTGGATTGCGAATGAGTACAGCATTCGTTAATAGGTGTCTGATATTAATATATATGAGAGACGTATATTGATATAAAGCTATAATGGAAGGTTTGAAGCCGCCACGGTGTTTAAATTTGAACTCTTCCAAAATGTCAGAGGAGTGGAAAATTTGGAAACAAAGTTTTGAGACGTATATGGTGGCATCCGGTGGCAATGAAAAAAGTGATTTGGTGAAGATTGCTATTCTTTTACACGTTTTAGGTGAAGAGACAATGCGTATTTATGATACGCTTGACATTACGGAAGATGAAAAAAAGGTTTATGCCACAGTTATGACGAAAATTAACAACTATTTTGTACCTCAAGTTAATACCAGTGTAGAGACGTATAAGTTTAACTGTCGTGTGCAAGGACAGTCAGAAACTTTTGACAGTCTTGTTACGGATCTGAAGAGAATGAGTGCACTTTGTGATTTTGGTAATGCACGTGACAGACTCATAAAGGATAAAATAGTGCAAGGTGTATGTGACCAAAATCTAAAACGAAAATTGCTTGCTGAGGCAAACTTAACCTTAGCCAGCGCAGTTGAGATGGGTAGAGCAGCAGAGCAGACACAACAACAATTGGAGACAATGGAAAGACAGTCATTATCTGTCGAGACCATTCAGAAGAATAATGAGCAATACGCGAGGAAGTCCACGGGAAGCTCCTGGCAGGGAAACAAGGTACAGCAGCCGTCAACGAGTAAAGCCTATCAAAAAAAGGGGTCAACTTCAACACCAGTCAGAGGATGTGGTAAATGCGGACTTAAACATGAGTGGGGACAGTGTCCGGCATTTGGTAAGACGTGTCGAAAGTGTAAAGCGTTAAATCATTTTGCGAGAATGTGTAAAAGTAAACTAGTGTATGAAGTAAACACAGACAGTGAGGATGACGGAGATTGTTTCATGGGTTCAATTCAAGTAGAAAAAACAGAAAATAGCATTGATTATAATAAAAACGACTGGTATCAGATTGTGGAGTTAACTGATTGTGACAAGAGAGTGAAGTTCAAACTAGACACGGGGGCACAAGTTAATGTGTTGCCTATGTCTAAATTAAAGCAAATGAAAGTGGAACAAAACATAGTTCATAGTAATGTAACGTTGAGAACCTTTGCCAACACAAAGATACCAGTTGTTGGTAAAATCACTTTGCAATGCAAAGCAAATAACCGTATTAAAAATTTAGAGTTTCAGGTTGTAGATTTTGATAAAAGTTTTCCAATTTTAGGTTTGAAAGGAATCGAAAAGTTAGATTTATTGCAAAGGAGTGTGAGTGAAATCAAACTAGAAACTGTTTTTTCTACGCATCGGGATTTATTTCGGGGTATTGGAGATATATCAATAAAAAATGTAAAATTGTGTTGAAAGATGATGCCGTACCGAAAGTGTCCGCGTGTAGGAAGATCCCATTTAAACTACGAGATAAAGTAAAAGATGAGTTAAATCGAATGGAAAAATTAAACATTATACAAAAAGTAACAGCGCCTACAGATTGGGTTAATCCTATAGTTGTTGTAAACAAACCTGATAAGAATGTCAGAATTTGCTTAGATCCGTTTGAATTGAATAACGCGATTAAAAGGGAACATTTTAAACTACCAACATTTGAGGAATTAACGGCTGATTTGAACGGGACAAGATTTTTTTCGACGCTTGACGCTCATAAAGGGTTCTACCAAATTCGTTTGGAGGACGAAAGTTCGGATTTAACGACTTTTACTCCTTTTGGTCGGTATAAATTCTTAAGATTACCTTTTGGCCTATCTTGTGCTCCTGAAATGTTTCACGCCACTTTTACTGATATTTTTAAAGATATTGAAGGAGTAAAGATTTATATTGATGACATTTTAATTGCAGCAAAAACTCAAATAGAGCACGTGATTGTATGTACTGGCCAATGATGTTTAAGGAAATTAAAGATAAAGTTGATAGTTGTTCTGTCTGCCTTTGTAATTCGAAATCTAATCAAAAAGAAACCCTTGTAAATAGGGATCTTCCTACGAAACCGTGGGAAATTGTAGCGATGGATATATTTCAATTTGAAAAAAAAGAATACCTGCTGATAGTTGATCTGTACTCAAAATACCCAGAAGTCGCGCAACTTAGAAATATGTCCTCAGAATCGGTGGTAAATGAATGTAAAGCTGTTTTTGCTAGACATGGCAAGCCTGAGAAAGTCTATTCAGACAACGGGACAAACTTTGTGAGTAGAGAATTTCGGAATTTTGCGAAGGAATGGGAATTTGAGTGTACGACTTCGTCAGCAGGTTATTCACAGTCAAACGGGTTTATAGAACGGCATGTCCAAACGATTAAAAATTTGCTTAAAAAAATCACTCAAAGATAATAAAGATATTTATTTAACACTGCTGGAGTATAGAAATACGCCGTTAGATAGTAATTCGCCATCGCCGGCGCAATTGTCATTCAATCGTAGACTTAGAAGTATGTTGCCTTATACAGATAAATTATTAAAACCTGAGATTCAAAAGGATATTGTAATAAAAGCGCAAAATAAACAATACATTCAGAAATATTATTATGACAAACAAGCGAAAGATCTAGTTCCGTTGCAGGTAGGAGACAGGGTTCTTTTGCAAACAGAAAAGAGAAATTGGAAACCAGGTGTGGTACGAGAGACAATGAGTAGACCGCGATCATATAAGGTAGAGCTTGAGTCGGGATCGGTGTTAGAGAGGAACCGCAGATTTCTTCGAAAAGATAGTGCTGCGGTTGTTGATAAAAATAGATATAATGATATTTCTGAAAATAATGTTGAAATTGAAGATAGTGTGAGTAGTCCTACATCGGAAGCAAATGTTAAAGTAGACAAAGTTGTAACGAATCATAATTCGCCGAACAAGGTAAATGCTGAAAATATTGTTGTTGACCATAGTAATGAACGAAACATTGTAAAATCAAGTCCAGTTAGTAGACCTAAAAGAATTACTAAAAAACCTTCGTATTTGAATGATTATACAACGTAACTTCAGGGGAAGATGTTATGGGGTTATATTGTAAGTTGTAAGTTATATTGTATTGTAAGGTTGTCAACACTGTGTCACTAGATTGTCGTTGCGAATCAGTTGTAGTCAGTTGAATTTATGTTCAGTGTGTTCAGTTTGATATCAGACACAAGAGACACTATTTTGTATCCATCTTAATCCACATTAAAGTTTATCTATTTAAATTAGTTACAGTGTTCTTTATTGGCCTCATAACATCTACGTTAAATATACTGCCTTTCTTAAAACTATTCCTAAGAATCTTTTCTACATCGTACGATTAACACGACCGGCATCAATCACAACGCGGTGCTAAAACATAACTTATTTTCTCGCCCCTTAGTAACGGTTATGTAATAATATTATACCGCATTTCTGTCTATATCAACACATCTCAGTCGATGAGCGCTGCCAACAAATCGCGCAAACATCGATGGGTGCTGCCAACAATGGGTACATATTTTCTTATCAAATCTTCCTAAAAGCGCCATTTTTGCCATAAACGGAAGGTGGTCAGTAGTTGGTGTGAAAACTGAAATTAGGCAAAACTACTTTTTTTAGAGTTAATTTTGTACAACAGACTGCGGCAAAAATCTCTATCTTCAATTTTGTGGTTTTGAAACGTTTTTCGCAACTTTCGAAAAAACTGAGCGATACCCGAAAATGAGACTAGCGCCATATTTATAAACGTTCCTTATTACATATGTGTAGAAATTTTAAAGAAAACATTTGGAGCAGTTTTTGAGAAAAAAATGTTCGTATTTCGCAAAATACGCAAAAACCACTATAATAATTAAAATATCGGTTTCAAATTCCAGGGTCCGGGACATCAGCTAGAACGATTGGGGAATATCAATTTTGGAGAAAATTGGCTGAATGATTTTTGCGCTAGCGTTGGGCATGCACGGACGGATAGACGGACGTTTTGCCGTCAATCGAATTTTCGGTATGAATGACGCACAAAACTTGGATTCTGGCTACACCACGTGCTAGAGAAATTTTTTTCCATATTTGGCAACTGGATTTATCCACTTTTACGTTATCAGGGCCCGACCGAAAATCCGCCGTTTTTTTGCGCAGCATTACATAACTTTCCGTATACTACGTGTATTACTCCGTATATGCGTACATACACGGAAAATCAAACGCCTTGTAATTTATTTATTTACGTAAAAAACTGGGTGAATACAACAGACACAAAACACTGATTCATATGTCCAGAGATAATGGCAAAATACCTAGATTAATAAAGAGAGGATTACAAGAATCATGCCGGAGGGATTTGCTTATTATTCGTACAATTCTTTTCAGTAATCTAAAAGTCTGGGATGTAATGATATAAGATGTATTTCCCCAGATTACTATGCCCTATCTCAGGAGGGAAAGAACATTCGCAAAATATACACAACGAGCAGTGTGTAGGTTGACTGAATTTGAAAGATAAGCAAAGCATAGCATAAAGAACTTAATTTAGTGTTCAATTCATTTAAATGGACGTTCCATTTAAGGTTTGGCTGAATTGAAAGACCTAAAAATTTTGTAACCTTAACATCAGTCAATGACATACCGTTTATTTTCAATGGAGTGCAGAAATGGAAAACTGCATTGAAACAGTGTTCTTTTCATTTACTATTAATTTGTTATTACAGAACCAATTTGAAATATCTGACGTACTATTTACGGTTTCTTTCTTGCAAATATTCATCTCTTCCGCAAAGAGAACTGTTCTTCCGTTTCTAATCGTCGAGGGCATATCGTTGATGTATAGTAGGAAGAGAATAGGGCCTAAAATCGAACCCTGCGGGACTCCACATGCAATTCGCAAAGAATAAGAAAGGTGTGTACATAATGTTCCATTATTCCAGTAAGGTATTTCTACTCTGAGATCGTTGTTTAAGGTATGAATATAACCAAACTCCAGCAACACCACGAATGTGATTATGGAATTGCCAGCGACATACGTGTCAGCTGCAACATTAATTTATTTCAACAGTTTATTGGTTTTAAAACTCTCATTATATTTTTATTATTAAACAATATCTCATTATATTTTTCTTACTGTTACCTCCTTTGATGGCCATTGAATCTCTAAAATAATGACAGTTCTTTTTCTAACTCAATATTACCTTAAAACTAAACATATCTTGGCCTTGCTAAAATAATCTTATTAAAGTATTTTTGCCACTTATTGCCTAAACTTTCCTTTGCAAGGATTATTCCAGCAATTTCGGCGTTTTGATCAGCAACAATTCCATAATACCAAACTGAGCTCTTATTACCACACTGAGTTTAGCTTTTAAGTTATGCTACCATTCGCGACCTGACAATTCCACGAATATTACTATTTTCTCGCTAATCAAGTATAGTTCATTTAGTTACCTATTATCTGATAATCGTGGACATGTCCATTTTCTATCTCATACGAATTAACAACAAAATATTTTTACTTGACGCCCAGACGGCCATCGATCCTCACGCTACAAAATCCAACATGGTTCTGTCTTAAGTGTTCGTCGTCACCTACGATGTCTTAACCAGTTCACTTGTTTGATTGTTATTACTTTGAATCGATGCGCTCTAGTCTATGCATCTAGCGTCTCATCTCATATCAACAAAGTAGCATGTTATTAATATGCACTGTTTTCGAACAACAAAAATTGTCAAAATTTATTTTATCCATATAATATTTGCATTTTCTGAAGCCTTGCATTCTATAGGACTCATTTTAATTTGTGTCTGCACAATTCCTTTTATATCACTTTTTATACGGCATTAATGTTTTGCTTTTCGAAGACAAAATTCCCATAAGGTATTTGGTCTTACCTCAATATTATACATAAATTTTAGTTTTCTGCAGTCCTTCTCCATATAAATTTTTACTACATTAAATCTCACACTCCTGTGAGCGCGCAATATGCTTAAAAAGGTGTTCTATTCTATTCAAGGTTTTCTATTCACGTATTAATAGAAAGTTTCAACGTTTCCAGTCGAAAACGTTTTGCCTTAGTTATACGTATAGTTATACTACCTTCCTTGATGAATAGTATCTTCTTTACTAGAATTATGTGTTAAGTATTTGCAGAAAATCTTGTCAAGACAAGAACGATAATAAAGAAATTATTGGCGTAAATATATAGCACCAAGGACTTAGATAGAAAATGAACAATGATAATTACTCAAATTAATGATCCAATAGAAAGCTCACAAGAAGAAATAAACAAATCTATACCATTCTGAACAAGCAGAGCACAATTTAAAATGGTAATAAGAGATTTTAATGCAAAATTACGTAAAAAGAATACGCAGAGAAAAACGTGAAAACTGCAAAAACTTTCTTCGAAGGAAAACGAAACAGAAAATGGAGATGGTTTCTCATTGCGAGAAAATTAACTACTGGTCTTGCAAAATGGTTCAGACTTTCTCGTACAACTTCGTTTCCTATTCTCTTGCGTCAGGGGGTAGCATTTCGATTTTGCCGCATACCCTTCTCGGCTGCTATCTATTGGCGCCTGAGAAATCCCTTTTTACAGCCTCCCTCCACAGGTTCCGAATGGAAAATACCCCGTAATCCTGTATGCGAACTCGTTATCGGCGACGCCGAGGTGTTTTTCCGTACCCATGTTTTCACCTTCAACGTCTGATCGCAATGAAGATGATTGGGATAGGCCAGACGACTCCCGAAAGCATAGTTGCTTATGTGCTTGCCTTGAAATCAGTTTGAGTTGTGTGTGTGGGTGTGATTTTTCACAAATGGTACTGCTGGACAACTAGAGAAAGAATAGAGATAAATCTTATTCCAGTCGACTATTACACCAAGATAGAATGGAAATGTCACGTGACTCAGTCACTATTGTACTCCCTGTGAGGTAAAGCCTGCAGGCGGTTCCGCGAGGTTGGAGGAGAAGAGAGGTTTGGTTTTAGTGAGTAAAAATCTTGCACGCTTGGTGGTACAGGCTACTCAATGTCTTTTGAAAATTTCCACGAGAACACACAGACAAACGCACCGCGGCCCTCAGCTACTGGTGTGTAAATCCCGCCCCCGCCGCGCCGTCTGTTTGCTCCAGCGCCTGCGCAGATAAGCCTGTTTGCTCGCGAGGACACGGGCGAAGCACCGCCGTCGAGCAGATACGACCGATTCCTACGCGCGGCTGGCCGCACCCAGCGACTCCATGCCATGCTCCTTTTCCACATTACTTTTCGTTAGCACGGCCATTATTTTTAGAAATAACGCGAAGCCAGTTTTGGCGATTTTCTTTTTCTCACTAAACATTTAGTGACAAAATGTTGATGTCCGAGTACAAATATTTACATAACAAATTACTGTCGTCCATTCGTTCATAATGAATAGAGGAAAGTGGTCTTTCTTACAAAGGAACTTCCAAAGAGGAAATGTTATAATATTTCTGTTGCACGTCAGTTAACTGTATGAAGTATCGATTTTGATGGATTATATTTGGCACTCCTGGCTCCCGAAGATCCGTTTAGGATCGTCAGAAGCGCGGAATGGTTTCCTTGTTAGCTTATGTTGTTTCGTCATATTTCAGGAAAGCTCGCTTGCATAATCCCCTAAGAAGTCCTGAATTGTCGGTCATGACACAAAATGTATTTTAATCATGCTATCTTAGTTCGTAAGAAGCATCTGAAATAGCTATTTACTAGCATCTTCAACAGGTCAATTGTTGTAGAATACTCTATTCATAACCGTTACAATTTATACAAGCCAACTCGTATTTTTCTTTCCAAGACACAATGATTTAGATTTATTTAGTAAAAAAAAAAAAACTGTATGAAATGTATGAGGGAGAAGATCATCTGCGCACGTTGTCTTGAGTTCCAGAATCCCTTCCCATCATTTTAACTATAAATAGTTAAAAGCTGAGTAAACGTAAAGATAATTAAATAAATAAAAACAAAATTTAAAAAACCGCGAGTTTAGCAACATGTGAAAAACTATAGACATTTTCGTTCCCGAGTTATACAAAACTTATTTGCAAACCGTAAACGAACTGCAGATTTGATTTTTCTGCATTGCTAACGTGCGCATAATGAAGCTACATTTACGTCCAGAAGCAAGGGGTCATCTCCGCATTTGCTTAGCGTATCAAGGTAACTGGATAAAAACCTGAGCGAGATGACGGTCATTGAAAAGCTGAAGTTCATTTTTTGTTACAAGGATATTGTCAGTATTTTAAAAATATTCTATACAAATGTAAACTAATTAACTAAATCACCGTTTTGTTAAAATAAACATCATTTTTCTTTGTGATGATTGTGGGCAAGAGTTATACATTTGGACCACCGCTTCCTTAGCCAAGAAATCAACCGCTGAAGTGAATCAGCCATGGGCAAGGCGCAAACTGTGACCTTAACCAAGACGCCAAATGCAAACCGTTTTGAACATGAGTGGGGGCGACATTCAATTAACAAATGAGTAGCATTGAAAAGCTGTTCGAAGTAATCAATACGGAAAGGATTTTGAGCCACAAATTATGGTCGTAAAAGTGGGGGGAGGGAAAGGTTCTGAAAATACATTAAAAAAAAGCAAAAAAAAAAGGTGCTGCTGAAAAACTGTTTTAAGGTTTATATTAGTTACATGAACTCGGTTTCTAGAATACACGAATATACGTTTATACAAAACTAATTTTTCTCCAAAGTTTCTTCTTAATAGAGTCCGTTAGAGGTGATTCATAGTAATTTATCCAACACTAGTGGATAGAAAACTGTTAAACAATTGCCAGTACTCAGTCCTTAGGTCACAGACAAGTGGATTTTTGCACACCCAATTAAATGTGATTTGCCTGTCTGGGCAGAAGTTTAAATCCAGCGGGACAGGGTTAAACTGTTGCAGCAACACTGTTGAAATTTAAATTAAACTTAACAGCTGCAGATTGACCATTGTTGCTGGGATAAAAATTACTAGTGGTAAATGATATTTTTATATTTCTTTAATACTGCTGACTTATGATTAAATGAGATTTTAAAAAGCTGTTCAAGAAGAGAAAAAATACATTTTTCTGCCCAATCGTTTAAAAACGCAAATAAGAGTAAAAAACGGTGCTGACGCATAAAAAAAGAGCAAAAATGTGGCAAAATGTAGTAATCGCACGAAAAAGTGAAAAAGGGTGCAACAAATTGTGTTTGTTTCACTTCATTTCATACCCCCAAACACATATTTAACTATTTCCATGAAAACAACTAATTTTTGAAAAGGTGCTGCACCATAAAATCCTTTCCCTAGTAACCACATAAGGTCTGCGATAGACCTGACGGCACGCGGTTCCATTACGACGAGCATTTGAAATCTGGATGATTCATGCTGGCGCAGTGTCGACACTTTTGCCGAATCCTTCACAGCTATACGATCGAAAGAACGCTAATATAGTTCATGGGTAATCAGCCCTTTTCATCATATTCCGACAAGGAAACTCTTTTCCAACTATTTTGAAACCGAGTATGAATAGAGCGTAAGACGTCCAAAGCAGTTAGCTGAAACAAGCATGTATTTACTTTACTTTTAATCTACTGGATGAGGTGTTCGTTTGCTAAGCAGCTCCAAGAATATCTCTTTTCGATTCACGATGGGGCAGTGAAATCCTAAACAAAGGTCTCTTCTGTTTTACACACGGCAGATTTCGCATGCAGAACACTGCGCTTAAATCACGAGCGTGTAACAGAAAGAAAACAACCAGATTTGATATCTTTCAAGCGAAACGTATCTGAAGAGGTGCTCAGAGATGGGATTGGAGCAGTCTAACTAGACTGGATTCGCAAAGCGACGAAAGTAAAAGAGAAGGCAGCCGACCTGATCACCCGTGGTTTTATTGAAATGGCGCCATTGCGTTAATTCAATGACACATCTGGAGTCGTTTGTGCCTCGCTATCATATTCTACCACCAGTACATTTATTTGTTCTAGTATAGTCTGTAGGTACGAGGCGTCCGGGAGTAAACAACGGTAATTAACATTTCATACGTCGCAGGGAAATATGATGTGTATCTGTGGCTTTGCGCCTCCCAAGAGGTGTATGCCACACGTACGGGGAATGACCGCCGACATGTGTTGCCCGTTCTTGAAATCACTTGGAATAGAGTTGGAGCTAGTCCCTATTCTCCATTAAGATCAATAATCTAGATTACCCCCAAAATGTGATGATACCGTTATTTACATCCGAACGCCTTGATTTTAATTTGTAGATGTCTCTATGCTTATTTACGAATGAAATCGAATGAGATCTGACAAAGAAACTCTGCCAAATTATTTTATCAAAATATTAAATTCAAAAAATTCAAACATAAAACATCCCATCTAGTGGGAGAGTATACCCCTTCATATCAAGTAAGCAACCACTTGCCAACGGAATTTAAACCACAAAGTATAATCTCATGCATCAGATGCAGGAACAGTGAAGAATATACGTGGTTCATGATATAGAACGCCGAGATTTAAAACAAAAAACCTGAACCCCTTCCGTACGCAGGTAACCGAGTGACGAGGAAGTTTTAACAAAAGATCTGAGACGGTGAGTTCAAAGTACCAACTATGGAATAAGGAGAAGGGTACACCCCCAACCACTTTTCCGTTGCCACGCTCTTTATTTGTTTGTCAAATAATACATAGGTCGTCCCGAAAGAAATGCCTCTCATTATTTTACGTTGGGATATGACCTCAAAAACGACTGAGTGGTGACAGTGGAATTTGATCCTTCCAGTTAATGTTCGTTTAATTCCGTTGCTATTTGTTAGAAGCACAGTTACAGTACGTTAAAATGGCGTCTAGCAGAAACGCGCTTCAGAAACAAAGATGTCCGATTGAATTTCTCATTTCGGAGGGAATTGCGAATGTTGACATGCACAGTCGCTTGCTGAAGTTTTACGAGAAACACAGTGGATGGCACTACAGTGTGGCGACGTGGGCAGTGTGTTTCATAGGTGGTGTCAGTGACGAGAAAGACAAACCACGTGGTCGCCCGCGCACGGCTGCCACACCACGCAATGATGGAGCGCCTCGTTCAGCTTATCCGCGCGAATGGGTTGTGGGTGCGGGGTGGGGACTGTGTACATTACTGGGGAACTGCTTTCCGCGCTGAACATTGGCTGCAATGCATTAGAGGTAACGCTAAGTAAACTGAGTTACAGAAAATTGTACGCAAGGTGGGTCCCGCAATCATTCACACAGGAAAACAAACAGCACGGAATGGAAGTTTGTGAGGAGCTTTCGACCTAATACGAAGCTGAAAGTGGCGGTTTCCTGTATCGAAAAATCACTGATGACGATACATGATGTCACCGTAATGAACCAGTAATAAAATTACACTCCATGAAATAGCGCCATAAGAATTGCCCATACGGGCCACTTCGGCTGGTGCGGATTTTTACCAGCGCCGTATGCACGCTCTTGTTCACCGGTGGATAAAATGCTTAGAAAAAAGGGGAAATATACGGAAAAACAGTGTTGTGTCAAAAAGTCTGTTCTAATACATTATATTAAGTTTTTTTATTCACTATAGTTGTCATACAAATAAATGGGAAGCATTACTTTCAAAACGACCCTCGCATTTTATTGTTTCTGAAGCGGTTTTGTTACTGAAGTTTCAGTTTCTGTTTTCTATCTTTTGTGCACTTTTTTTGGGGGGGGCGAATTTATTGACAAGTCTCGTTCTCAACACCCATGCTTTACTATCGTTGAGGCTTTCATCCGTTCATTTGTTCCACTCTAAGTCACATTTCCAACCTCTATGAATGCACAATCTGACACCGAAGCGTAAAAAAACAATTTCTGGAACCATTATCCAAGCATTCCCACCACGTAGAGGATTACTATTACCTTAACACGAGAAAGCAAAGGCCGCGATTTTCTCGCCCTGACGAGGGAGACGGGAGGGCTGCGCCGCGGTCGCAAGGGTAACTCGGAAGGTACACGGGGGTTGTAAACCAGCACACGATGCCATTGGGGAACACGAACGGGACCAGAGATATCGAAAATACAACTGCATTTACATCGTTCAAGTGCGGCAACACTGCTACAACTTCAAAAACATCGATTTTGAGTGATGACATCAAAACTTTAAATACGTTCACCTCTAAACTTTTATTAGTTGCGCCACTTTGCAAGGCCAACGACCTTGCGGGCAACGACCACATGCACCATTCACTTCTTTTCTAAAGCAATTCCACGTTCTCCCCTCCGATTTTCATTGCTTCCAGGCTTCAGAGCTCCCGAAGGGAAGAAATTGTAGTATCGATGAAAAAAAAAATGAATTTTTAAAGAAACAAATACTCTGAAATGTAATGAGACTGACTGTCAACACCAAGACTAGTCTGGTATAAACATAATACGAAAACGATCTAGTTTCTCAACATTTAATAAATGTGCAGTAATACACTATTTAATTGGGTATCCAAAACTCCTTACCGGATTTTGAGACCCACTTCCCTTACATTCCCAGTCATTAAAATGCTCCGCTAGTCTCGTTCCTGGGCGTTTGAAGTAAAAAAAAAGGGAATGGTGGTGTGAGTGATTGCAAGGGCAAGAAGCAAAAGGCGAGAGGAGAGAGGAGAGACGAGGGCGAGGGCGAGGGCGAGGGCGAGGGCGAGGGCGAGGGCGAGGGCGAAGGCGAAGGCGAAGGCGAAGGCGAGGGCGAAGGCGAGGGCGAAGGCGAGGGCGAAGGCGAAGGCGAGGGTGAAGGCGAGGGCGAGGGCGAAGGCGAGGGCGAGGGCGAAGGCGAGGGCGAAGGTGAGGGCGAAGGCGAGGGCGAAGGTGAGGGCGAAGGCGAGGAGACGATGGTTAGATAGCAGCGGTTCGATAACCGGCGCAAATACGAAAAACATTTCAATTACAATCAGAGCAGATAAGCTATCTCTGTGACTGGCACGGATCCCGCCTCCAGCGCCTTCACACTGCGTCTTTTGCACTACTTGAAGTCCCATTATACACATTTATCCATACAGATAATCACTTCATTTGCGAACTTGATAGGAGTTCTTTGAATATCGAAGCTCCGACAATCGTTAATATGCTGGCAGCAGTGGACGTTCCTTAATTTCTTCTTCCCGGTCAATAGTAGATATCACAGAATTAAATGGACGTAAAAACGTAGGATGCTCCTTTATAAATAAATATCCCGCCTTCAAAAATAAGAGCAGCATTTTGAAACGCATGTTTTATTCACGATCGGTGCCTTGTTTCGAGGTTCCTTGGAGGTACGCTCTCTGCGAGCCAGCTGTTTTGCGCGACGGGGCGGATGTAAGAGTGATAATACATGCACGCACGAATAAGGTGTAAAGAAAGGTAACTGATTAATCCCTGAGCAGCTAACACAGATATTATCTTGAAATACTTAATGTTGGAAATCAGATTCTAACACCGACATGTGCCGACAGTCTTAATTTTTTTGTAATTTCAGAACTCTCCTTTGCAAGAACAAAAGGATATTTTAGATACTCGCCAACCAAAGAATTTGGGCTCCCCCACCTCGCGAATGAAAAACAAAGCATTTCGAGACCCTCAACAGCAATTTTGGATTGCCGATTTTGTGTTGATGTATTAGCATTAAAAAATCGTTTTCACACCTAATACACTACGAGTGGTAAATAAGCTTTACAAGTGTTGCTAAGATGTGATAATATAGACAATAATTGCGGTAATAATAGTACGTAAACTTTACTATTGCGAAACAGTGAGTGCTATTGTACCATCACTAATTTGAGCTGCATTTTTACCTCCATTGAAACACGTTTCATTTTGTTAACCTGCCTTCTTCAATTTTCATAAATCACGCATTTGGTATTATTTAAAAATTGTAATGTAAACATTCTTTTTCCGGATGAACTACTAACTCTATCTCAGCAAATAAGATGTTGCTTGAGTGTGGAAGTCTCCGATAACTGTATGTGTAACTTGCATGTTTGAATATGCTATGTAAATATTAATTAAGTAGCCCAGATGCAAAAGCCGCCAAAAGCATTTTATGACGATTTTGAGTTAGGTGTACAGCCATATAGATATTTTCAGCGCCTACACGATGGAATACGTTTCATGTTGCAAAATCCGCTATAAACCGCTGAAAATGGCCGTAGAAAATCACGTTCGATTCCAAAAGCCGCACTTCCAAAGCCGCGATTCCAAAAACTGCACGTTGTCTTCGGGTGCAAAGCCGGCTAAATGTCCAACGTACGCAAAACACACCAAGTTCACAGGCATGGCGATCGCCGTACCATGTCCGGATGCAAGGCACGCCAGCTGACGTCGGACTTACCCAACAAGACATACAAAGCTATCTTTCAGTTTGTTACGGTTAGAAGGATAAGACGTGTTATACACAAAACTGGAAGAATATACCAAGGATCAATTAACTCCCAGCTTCGATTGTCAAAAGAATCTAGTACTACCAAAGGTGCCAGTTCAAGCGGTATGTTATTCCTGTCAAATGTACCTTTACAATTTTAGTCTGCCAGGGCTCGTCAGTCTCCCCAGAACACCGACAAGGGAGTTTTCGTACATTTGGTTGGAACATGAATATGCCAAAAGATCAAACCAAATAGCGTCTATGGTTCACTACAGATTAACGCACCTAAACTACGAAGGAGCGAGAAACGAGGGATGTGGGGATCAGAATAAAAACAAGTTGATGATCTGAATTCTATGTCACTGGTTCTCGAAGCTCTCGAACCTGGAAGAAATATAACTGTGGTTCCCAACAGTCGGCCACTCATTCATCCCACCTGACAGGTTTTTGGTAACATCAAAAGGCAACTTCGCAAGTTGAGCATCATTGAAAACCCGTTTGTATACATTTAGCACATTGAGAAATTTGCAACGATAGTACGTATAGGACAAAATTAATGTCCCGTTCGAGATGAGAAAGAATACACGGAAGGATCAGTGAAAGTTACTGGTAACTGGTATTTCCAGATTCAAAAAGCAAAAACAATTGTGTTCACGAAAAGCTAAAACAAGATCTGTCTAGTTCGTGGAGAGCTATTCTACAATTTTGAAGCTGAAGAGGGGGAGAGCATCCTGAAGAGCGGGAAAATTTTCAGCAAAGAAAACGGCCCAACAGCAATCACAGCAGGTGTACAACTTTCAGAAGCCAAACTCGGAAAAGTCAAAAAGCTTTTGGTGCTCCGCTTAGGTGAAGATTGGGCCAACGACGAATTCAAATTCTAGATCGAGGTGTTCGATGAGCAGGAAGGCACTCGTAGAGTCGGTCCTGCCGCTACCAACCCTCAGAACAAGGAGGAAGTCGGAAGCGATTTTGAGTTTATGGACAATATTGAGGTCGATGCCACTTAAAACCAATTTTCAGACAATTTCATTTTCTATAATTTTTTGTCACTGTTTTAACTAAGATGCAACTTGGAACTTATTTTATATTCTACAATACGTTGTGATGTCGAAATCACAATGCATGGTGCATTTAAAAAAATGTTGAACATTCATTTGTGTTCTCTTTTTGACGTTAATTATGTCAATTTTCCCTGGTCAAATAATGTCACGTATTTTTATACGCCAATTTTGCAGAATTTTCAGACTTTTCTTTGAAATAAAACGCGTTCTTTTTATTGGTAATAATGAAATTCCATCCTTCTGCTATTTTTAACATATCACCGAGTAGCGGATTTTGCAACCGAATGTTTGTTTCGTAAAGGGTCGTTACGTTTGCCAAATACACTGCGTAAGTCGGGTGCAAAAACCGATGAGTCAATATTTCACTTATAATTTTATCGTTTAAAACAATCGCAGATTTCATCCATTAATACCAAGTAATTAATTAGTTTTTACTTATTTCTAAAAAAGAAATTAAGTCTTTAACTTAAATGGTTTGGATGTGACGAGTTTTTCGCGATTATCTCAGTTTGACTTATCATACAATTAACAGCTATTATTATTATTATTATTATTATTATTATTATTATTATTATTGTTATTATTAGCGTATAGGCCATTACTGACAACGCTACACGATTAACGTGAGTAATTCTTCCAGGATCAGCTTTTCAGCTGTATCCTTGGATTACAACAAGGTTGTTACGCCTTGAAGTGTGAATTATGAGACGAAAGGATGATGATAGGTGAAGGGACAATCACAAATACGACCATGTCTACGCAGGACTCGAATCTGCAGCCTCCACGGCACAGACGACGGCTGCCGCAACCGTCTGCGCCACGGGGCCGACACTACTCTATTATATATGTATATTATTTTCTTGAAATGTCCACATCAAGCACAAACTGGTAGAGACGTATGTAACTAGTTCTAGCGATACCAAGGAGGCGAAGTAGCAGCGCATCTTTTCTGCGAATTGTTAGGCTGGGCAGTTCAGTACAACTTGTAAACGCATTTGCGTTTTTCTACGCGTTTCCACGACACTTCTGGATTGGTATGAAGTTTTCAGGATGATAGGAGCGGTTATCGTAGTGAACATGCTAAGGTAAGGCGGGAGTATGGAAAGGAGCAAGGTGGATTAAGCGTAAAGGGATAATTCGGGAGGTTCGGCCAATGCGGGGGTACACTACAAGGATAATTCATTTTTATCCTGTCTGAATAGGTAAATAACCGGGCAAATACAATTAAATTCGGTTTTTAACTCCTCGGAAGTGTAGTATAGTACGTGTACCCACTAGATATAGTACGTGTACCCACTAGTTATAGTACGTGTTCCCACTAGTTAAATTTAACAACCAATCCCACAGAAGCCATTGGAGATTGACAATGCCTCGTCCTGGTGCCTCTCGGCGGAGGAGTCTGCTGCTACGGGAGCTTTCTCTAGTTTCATTCGTCCCCTCAAACGCGAATTGTGGGAGTAAACAGATTTTTCGCACCTTGGACTTCAGTCAAACACTGATAAATGATTGTGTTTAACAATTTGGAGTCTCTCTTGAAACTAGGGAAAAAAAACGAAAACAAGAAACGTAACAACACATTGCAAAAAGGGCGAAGAAAACGAAAAATTCTATATAATTCTATATTTTTTTTATTTCTAATGAATTCGTTATTCATATCTTAATTCCACAAATTCATTCAAGAAACGTTAAACTAATGGTGCCACAGTTTGGCTCAGACTTTCTCGTACTACTCAGTTTTCTATATTCTTTGGTCTGGGCTAGCTTTTCGGTCTTACCCCATTCTCTTGCCACCTGCCGTCCATCGCCGCCTAAAAGAACATGTTTTTTAAAGTTTCTCAATTTTTCGTTTTTCAAATGGTAGAAATGAAATATTGCTTTATGAATTTTATAGGAGGGTAAAACCTCGTCCTATACGAAAATTATGGTTGAAAAATTTGGGGCGGTTTTTCCAATCAGGCAACCCCAATACCTGCATTTCCGTAGAAATCTCGATATCGATTTTCCGCAGTATTTCATAACTTTCTCGATACTATATACATATATTACTCCATATATATATATATATATATATATATATATATATATATATATATATATATATATATATATATATATATACGTACCTATATAAGAAAGTAAAAAAAGGAAAAACATCATGTTTGATTTTAAAATCACTGCGTTTACTGTAATTAGCTAAACGATTCAAGGCTGTATACGAATGAGATATGCTCTGTTCCAAGCCGAATAAAGAAACCAAAAAGGCCCACTGCTTTGTAGGGTCACTGAAGCCCATTGGGATCTAAAGCCGTCTAGCTACCCGTGCTCCAAGTGAAGGGACGTGCTGCATCATATTTTCCGGTGTAGCACTATTGTAGATTGTGAGTTTACGTACACACAGTCTGGTCCACAGCTGCCACTGACCCCCTACGAATGCTTCCCAGAATATACAGGAACTTGGACGATCTTGGACGATCCAAGATCGATTGGATCCTAAGTCTGAGAGGAACGGTTACTGTTCGAATTCGCCTTCGTAGATGCGTAGGATGTACGTCCGCGTTTAAATAAGTCACTCAGCAAATACGCACCGTAGTAGGGGATGATTCCGATCCAAATTTCACTGCTACCAAAATGGATTCGATTGTAGCTTCAAAAATGTCACAATGATGATGAATTTCTCTAGTGATAATTTCGAGGCAATAAAAGTATCCTTTTATGACAGTTGTTCATTTTATAGTGACTAAGGGCGTCAACCTCACATTTCTTTCATTAACGAGGTATTTTTCAATATAAAGGTATGCTACCGATACAAAAAAATCGTTTCGAAAATGTGAAGAAATACGAGTACTTCCGTACTATAATCATGTACTAAAGTTTATTATTATTATTATTATTATTATTATTATTATTATTATTATTACAACTATGCGAACCCTTTTGTTTTCTTCATACAAAAGGAAAAGTAGAAAAAGTTGTAGAAAAATTTCAAAACACAAACACTCTAGGGAAAATTGAAAAGCCCCAAAATATTCGTTCAGTACTTATTCACCGAGACTAATAAAATGATGAACGATAAACAGAGATGAACATTATTCAGAAAATTTAATTGAAATGTTTTGTATTTACCAAGATGCGGTCATGTAGGATGTAAAGGACAACAGCAGGAGATCCTGCTATCCACTTAAATTAAAAACGAAATGCTCTGATGATTACAATCACAGCACATTTTTGGTAAAGGGGATGAGTCACGATTACCGGACAGTGTCTTGGAAACGACGTAATGAACAATTGACGGCGATAGACATACATTCTATTAAATTTAAATATGCATTTTTTAAATTTTTACATACAATACAATACAGGCAAATGCCCAATTATAATTATGTCATTAATAGATGAAAAACATCAATTGAAATCATTCAAAATCATATTTTTCTTATTTTGATTTCATTTATAAATTGAGCAATTTAGATCAATCACATCATTGTTAGCTCTTCGACACATCTTCCGTAATGGAACATAATAAAAAGAGTTTCTTCTTGCAAATGGAACACTACATACGTAGTACAGTTTCGGTGGAACGCAGCCCACGCATCAATTTTAACCAAGGATGTTTAATATACAATGTCGGAGAATCTATAAAATTATGTACCAACTTGTATAAAAAAAGAAGATCCTAATATTTTCTATAAGAGGGCAGGGAGCTTATATTCAGATTATCTGCAATAGGACGGTAATCATGAGTTAACCTAGGTGATGGCATACCAAGTTGATGAGCAACAAAAGTAAAAACAATTATTCTGAACAGTTTCAAATCTAGAGACATGGGTTTGATAAGGGGAGAGAACAAATTTGTAAAGCATGTAGGAAAATAGGTCTCACCAAGTGTTTGCAAGTTTGTGAAGTCTGACGATATGCGTCTTACAAAGCCCAACGTCCGATTAGCTTTGTAAACAATATGATTCAGAGTTGTCCAACTGCCAGCCCGAGGTGCCATTTATTGCCACCGCGAAAGGTTATTAGTCAAAAGTGAATGTCGCGTGCATCGATGACGGGCGACATTGTGCGCCTAAGACACGCGTTCAGCTGGAGGCAACACCCCCTTTAATGTAAAAATAGATGAAGTTTAGATTTAAGGAATTTTTTCCAGTAAATTCAGAAATTCGACATCATCTCAATTTGATTAGTTCCCATGCGTTATGAATGGTACAGTCCATGCAATAACCGTTTCCACGCGTTAATCCCATGGTACGGTCTGGTATCACGCATAGTCCCATTCTCACCCCCACCCACCCACCCCACCGTTTCAGAGCGGCCGGGCAAAGTGCCGACAAACATTACGGGGAAGTCAGGTGAGGATCGGCCGAGTAATGAAATACGGCACGTGACCATTTTAAAGCTTTTAGTTGTGGCCCTTCAGGTCTCGCAAGCTGGACACCCCTGATGCAATCAACACGTAAATGGAATGTCAAGTTAACTCTACTAACCGGTGAGGTAGTGCAGCATGAGCGCGGCGAGCGGGTAGATGGCCGGGCTGTAGGTGATGTCGGGGCAGGCGAAGCCCAGCACGCACACCACGCGATCCGCCACGGCGCGCCCGCGCCGCGTCAGGTGGTACGCGCACTTGCGCCCGGGCTCCACGAAGGGCGGCAGCACGGCCGTGCGCTCGGGCAGCTCCGTGGTGCCGTACAGCTGGTGCACCAGGTCCCAGTAGAAGCCCTGCTGCATGCGGCCGCCGGGCGGCGCGTGGCGCTGGCAGAGCGCGGGCCACAGCAGCGGGCGCACGGGCGAGTGCGCCGCCCACGCGCCGTCGCGCAGCGCCGCCTTCAGCTCGCGCGCGCGCCCGCCGCTCCCGACGCCCTCCGCCGCCGCCAGCAGCGCCTGCAGCTCCGGCCACCCGCGCTGCGCGCCCTTCTTGCCTCCTGCGCAAACACATACGCACACACGGGCGCTCGCTTGGGCGGTTTGGAGTAGCGCCTCTTCTGGAAGGGCACCCACTCCGCAGCTCGGGGGGCCGGTAACAAAAACTCGGATAATGCAACGGAAATAGCACCTACGTACGAAGTATGCGAGACTAGCAATGTAAACATCGCCAATCAAAATGTATCAGGATGCACATCATTAGCATATTTTTAATGTACGTATGAACCGCTAGCAGAAGTTGACTAACATATCCAAACACTACTCGAATACCAAAACTAGGTCAAGGTCAATAGGCCTGGTGTCACCTAACCAAAAATAATTAAGTGCATCTGATAGTCATACCCATTCCATGTGTGTAATACAATGTTTTATTAGGCATATCATTTCGGTCAGTGTTGTCCATGAAAGCAAGAAGACACACGCTCAAATGACAAAAATGTTTTTTTCAAAAGCGCATACATCAGTGCAAAATATTGTTGAGAGAGAGCTTCCCTCGACATGACGCATTCGACGTTTAACTAGGAAGCCTGAAAATACTGCAAAATTTGCCTTCCTTTCCGCGCGAGAGTAAAATGTCATTTTTCATTAACGCGGTTATTAGGCCACAAATGTTTCCATACGCACGCCAGGGCCTCCGTGGAACCCAACTGGATGGACGAGATCCTAATAGGATCGCCTCATCGGGCTTCTATTACCACTCCTCAAGATGAGGGGCTTCATCGAAATTCTACGCAAGAGAAGCAAAGCGCATCAAAACGATTCTGCACAACCCAGCAGGGGGTGAATGGCCAGCGAAGAAAGTCTTATCCACGAAACGCGCTCGCTTCATAATCTGAATGAAAGCGCACGGGCGTTCCACCCAAACGCGCCATCCTCATCTGCAACTGCATACGCACAACTGTGAAGAAAAAAAAAACTCCACTCTCAAACACAGCGCTCTATCATGGTTCATATTGAATTACATGTACTGGTAAATATTCATCTGCTGGTGGGTGTTGAAATTGGCATAATGAAGCAATTTGACCTCGTCATTACCAATATTATTTTCTCGTCATAGTACTTCCGTAGTACCGAGAATCTATTGAAATGCTGCGGCAGAAATCGGCGACATTTTGACAGAAAAACCCACGTTGTGGGCCCTGGTATCGAAAAGGTGGGTAAGTCTTGTTCCTATATGTAGTAAATTCTTTCCTCCAACACAAGCATGGACAATCTTTCTTGCTTGTTGGGAAAATAAATCAAATCCACTTAATTCGTTCATTTAAAACACAATGCTTAGAGGCAAGGGAGGAGATAGTCAGGAATCCGCTCCCCTCTTCTCTCCAAATCCAGGAAGGGGTGTACATGCGCAAGCTAATGCGTCTCGAGGCGCGAAATAGTGGCTTCATACGAAAACAGTTCAGTCAAATTTGTTCAATAAAACAACCGAGATCTGAATTACGCTATATTCTTTACAATTGTTTACAATTCATTACCATTTCATGATTGGTATCTTTTTAAATTCTCTCTTGTATTAACGTTTTTGCCAAGGGGCAGGAATAAGTCTGAATGGCGGAATTCCTGGTTTCGTTTCGTGTTGTGTTATTAAATCATTCAACTATTTATTGTATTTAGCAATAATGTGAAATAAATCAACAAGGCTCTAAGAGAATAATTCTCGCTTAGAAGGGCAGCTCTTTTTACAGAGAAGAATCTTTGTTAAATATTCTAACCTGTGTAATGTTAATGCTACTATAAAACTTTTAAGTAACAACGATTACAAAATCAAGGTACTTTAGATTCAAAATGTTTAAGTTTATTCTCAATTGAGAATATCAAATCTGACATATCATTTTAATGGATCATTACATTTTAAAAACAGAAAATTGAAGTTAACATAGCTAATTTTGTGACAATAACTGTGAAGTAACTTCTCACAAAGTCTGTAATGAGGCAGATATACAGAGACGTACCGCTACTCCCGAGGGCTTTGTACAACCCTTTGAATTAAATCTCGCGCCAATATTTCTAGAGGCAGTGCCCCCAAACCCTGGTATGCTACTTACCTTGCCCGCGACCTTGACATGCCTGCTTTACATAAAGCCTGTCCATTTTCAAAATTTTCTAAAAAATAGGTCCAAATAGATTAAACTTTCTCTCGGATAGCGTAAAAGGCGTTTTAACAATGGCGCAGGTGTTACGTTCGTTGAAATCTCTGAATTTTCGAAAATTAAAAAGTACAGTTGATTTTTCTTCGTCATCCTAAAATACAATATTGAAGTTAAATATTTTTGTCCTAAATATATTTGTTTTTCAAAGACAGATTTTGAAAAAAAAGTCATGTACAATATTTCGGAAATGAGAGTAGTTTTTGCATGAATTGTAACCAAATTATTATAAATAATTGCCTATAACATAGGCAAATATTTTCTCAATACGTGCATATATATTTATAGAGAATTATACGTAGTATACAGAAAGTTATGTAATGCTGCAGAAAATCGATTTCGATGTCAGCGGAAAAACACGTTTGGGATCCCTGACACCGAAAAGTGTTGTTTTTTTCAAACCGTCCGTCCGTCCGTCCGTCCGTTAGTTTGGTATATGTAAACAACACTAGAGCCTAAATCATGCGTAGGATGTTTTTCTAAATTGTAAAAATCTCTGTCGATTTGCCCTGAGTCAAAGCTTTGCGATTTTGAAAAATATTCATTAATTTTTGGGAGTACTTTACATGAAGCCCTTGGGATATTTTCAAACTTTTCCCACAAATTACTGCAATTTTTTCTTTAAATTTATTGTAAGGATAGAGGTAAATATTAAGAGGAGGCATAGGTTTGTTGTTCACTGTTAAACCTCTCGAAAATTGTAAAGTAAGGATTTTACTACAACTGCAATAACAAAGATAGAGATGTTTCCTTCCAAAAAACTTTGTTGTCCATAATTAGTTCTTTCATTAAGGTCATGCACATTTTTTGTAACTTTGAGTAGTTCAACTAAAATTCCCATGTAGGAGGAGGATTTACTCTTCTATAATATTGTTAAAGTCATGTTTCAATTATGCCATTAAGAGATCGAAAACGGAGAAAAAGTGAAAAAAATTAATTTGGCCAGCTTTAGTTTGCAGCAGGAAAGAGGGTGGGGCAAAACTGAAAAGCTAGCCCAGGCCTAGCTAATTCGAGAAAGTTGGTGTCATTCTGTGTCATCACTAGTTTTTAAGTGTCAGGAAGGCAGTGTTTAACTCTAAATCTGAAGTGGGACGTGTTGATTCTAAAGATCTACGTTCGAATAGCAGTGAGAAGGAACTAATTTTGCTGCATCATGTAGTATTATAATATAATACTGTGTACAAGTTACAAATAATACGAGAAATTATGTGAATTATGCAGTTGGCGCAAAAAAAAACAACGACAACGGTAGTTCTTTTCAATAAGATGCACATTTGATGATGCCTACGACATACGATGCGCTCATACTTCAAATGCATAATAAAGCTGGTAAAACTATGTTAACTCGCATTACTGATGTAAGAAATAAAAAATTACAAGCGATAAAAGTGAAGCTGAGAGAAAAACAATACTCCAGGGACATTACTGAACTCGACAAATAAAATTTGAGCATAAAACAAAAATAGTTTTACGTTTTTTTACTAGCCGCATTTCACTTCTGTTCGCTCGCCAAAACGAATCGCATGTTCGCACTTCCATTCGCTAATTGCTGTCCTCTTAGTTCACTTGGCAGTACGGCGCGAAACAGTCGCCCAAGATAGAAACACGAATGACGCGCTGCGCACATACAACACGGGAAACTGCGTTGGAGGAAAAGCTATTCCGGCCGTACCATTCCGGCCTCTTTCACGGGACTATTTCGCAAATGCATGGTTCATTAAAGCAAGCAATGCTCAAATTTCCAATGCAAAATCAACATGCTCATGATTAGCATGCCAGATTCTTAAGTTTTTGTTCCTCATGACATTATCGTGGTACACATATCTGTTTTCCAGCCAAATACATGTATTCTAAAGATCCTAAAAACAATGCAATAAATGAGTTACATTCAGAGGCTAAACCGGACTTTCATTCAAAGATGGGCAAAGTTGGCTTAAGAAAACTCATTTCTATTGATGAGAACTTTTTGGTGTCCTGTATTCAGCCTCTACGTAGTTGAATTTTTTGCTACTTATTCGATTAATACTGATTTCTTGCTAAAAATTAGAATATGCATCTTCTACTAAACGATGCGATGACCTTAATTTAAGATGCATCATGGAAGTGCCAGGGACTTCAAGTAATGTGTCCTCATCAAAGGTCTAGAAAATTCAACGTATTCTTAGATGCGTAAAGAAAAAAAGTCTCAAATAGAGTTATTCTAGGAGAATCAAAATCTGTAGAATTGCCTTCGGAGACGATTGCAGTGGCTCTTATGAAGTATGCACCATTGATTTCATGTTGTGTTGAGTGAATTGTTTGTCTAGTTTTATGTGCGCGTTAAGAAACAGGAAGACCTTCGCATTAGTCTGTTTGAATTATACACGATTGATCATTGCAACAACGCATCATAAAGTTAATTTTTGGGTTGGATGCTCAACTTAAAAATAATATTTAAGAATATGACAAACTGTTCTTACGTCTTAAGCGATTTTAAGATCTTTAAACAAAATGAGTTAACAATTGAAATGTTTACTGTAATTACTTGTATTATTCAGCAGAATACAAACAAGATTAGAAAAAATTATAAAAAACTTAAACTTCAGTGCATTGACTTTTCAAAAAAACTAAAATAAGTTTATGAAATTCTAAAAACCCAGGCCAAACTTATAAAAAGAAATACAGAAGGAAATCTATCGAATTGAATTTATTTTCCTTTTGTAGTTTATGCACTTGTTTTATTTTCTATTTCTTGTTTCCACATTTCTTTTCGATTATATAGACGCGATTCACTTTCTTCTTGACATTAAATAAAACAGTTTCTAGCCCGATCATTTTACTATCTTGCATTCTACTTCACATAGTAAAGGAAAGTATTATAATGCTGTGGCTAAAATTAAGAATTAATCCAAGTTTGACTGAACCATGTAATTGCTTTGATTTGCAATCTCGAAAACTGTCAATCTCTTTATGTAGAAAATATTGCAGTACTCTCTGATCAAAAATCCAAAGTTTGTGGATATATCTAGTGTATTATTTTTCAAATATTTGAAAATAAAATATTTTTTAATCGTTGCAGTAATGTTTGACTGGTTTGTCAGTGCAAACTGAATAATAAATAAACACACAAACACGACCCACAGTCAAATTAAATCCCTGTCCACACGAACCTGATGCAAGAGGTTCCTAAACCAGTTTTAAAGCCCTCGTGCCGGAGATCTGCTTCTTGTGCCGCGCCGGTGAGGTGCGATTCAAATTTTTTAGGTGCAACTTCTTTTTTCACCGTGAAGCAAGTCGACACATTGAGTCATAGGAACATGACATGTGCACTGCTTATTTTGTGGCTAAAGTACGCGTAGAAGACAAAAGAATGTTCCTGACCTTCTGTATTTGCTGTGGCGTTTCTGCCGCTTGTGCTTATGCTACATGAATTTCATCCTGCCTCCCTTGGGTGTTTGCACCCTCAAGTAGAATTGCGAGTAACCCTCTCGGGGGGGGGGGGAGCAGACGCTGACCGAGGAGGAGGGGATCACCACTCGCCACAATAAACTAACCACTGTCCTCACGAGCATTCAGATTGTTGTATGCGATGTCTCACAATCCACATTACATCGTGAATTGTTCTTTATATGAGCGTCACGCAACGGTGTATCAGTTTGTACGTTACAAAACGTTACAAAATCTATTTTTAATTAGCCGAGTTCCCAAAATTACATTTTATTTCATATTTTTACTTTCATATTTCCAAGTTCTATCTGATGACAAAAGAAGTTAATTATGAAACTATAAAAAATGTGCAAGTGATGACAAAAGCCAGACAAACAAATCTCCAAAATCGGAATGCGTTTGACACTTTAATAAGAATGGATATCAAAATCTCTGCAAATATGTTTTTTTTTTAATTTCCGACACTAGTCAATAAAAAGAGCAGGGCGCAACTGGAGCGGGAGACGTCCTTAAGCTGAATTGTCGAAAGGGCTTCTTGTAGTTCAGTCACTAGGTATCAGGTCAGGAAAAAATTCCTGAAGTTTTTTTTTTCCGGCATAGACTGCATTCCTCGGCCAGTTTCCTCTGAGCCCCACCTCTCAGCTTACCTCCAATCACTTTTCCTTGCTTGAAAAGGCATAGCCCAACTGCATCTCATTTCGTTCATCCGGTGATTGGGAAGGAGTAAACATTTTAGTTCAGTTTGCGTTCGTAAGTAGCGCATGCAGATGTTCTTGCACCAGTTCAAACAAAATTCGAACATAGGTAAGCATGACAGAATCTTAAAAAGAAATCAATCCTTACACCAAGGAGGAAAACGAGAAGCAGCCGTTCTATGTCTTTTTAGGGGAGGTAGGTAAAGGTCTTGCAAAAGCTGGCCTCGGGATGCAGTAGGTATTCCCTTCCCATCGGTTGTACGAGGTGATGCTCTATTTCTTTTTATCTTAAAACGGAATTTATGAAATATTTATGAACTTCAATCCTATATTTTTGATCCACACTTAAAACGTCTCCCGTAGATTTGTTTCTTTTACATTATAATTTGCCGCATGATAGAATACATTGTTGGTAAAAATATTACAAGATCATATTCATTTTACGGAACGTATTGTCTCTTCTCTTTTCTCTCGTTTCCGCCATATTTTGATTATCTCAGGCTCGTGTTTAAAAATACCCCGCGCGAGTAAACGCGTTTGTATTGCTTCCGAGAGTAAAAAAGTGTTAAAAATTTAACAATTCAAATAACTCACTCGTCATAGTCGTTTTCAAGAAAGACGAAGCAATATTAAAGGGGCGCCATGAGCTAATGAGTCGAGAAGGGCTTTTGTCCCTTTTTAACCAGAAAGTCGTTTTCCAGCACAATCTCAAAGAATTGTCAAAAAATTAAATTGAATATATGCACTTGGTAGATAATTCTGTCTACTTTAAGTTTGTTTATAATGGTGATTTTGATGACGCGCATAGCTGTAAATAAACAAGCGAAACATTAAAAAGAGGCGAACTTTTTGCATTTCTCGAGGTGGCCAACCTCAAATTCGAATGACCCCGAAAACACACAGACCCCGTGAGCAAAATCTTGTGAGCACCAGGCGAGTGGACTAATACGCCTTGGCGACAAGGGCGCGCGGTGCCGGCTTAGAGCGCGGCTGGCAAGGCGACTCCGCGCTCCAAAGACTCCCGCCTTCGCCATCCTCCAAAATGTACAATTCTAAATTATTTATCGTTCGCCCATTCCGATTCGAAACACCCTCGGCTTCCAAACTTTCATATTTCCTAGAGTGCAAGCAGAGCACATTCAAGATCGTTCGTGTATTGTCTATCGTCCCTTTCCGCTCGCGGGCGCGGAGTGGCCCGCCCTCGCCGCCGCGCTGCGCAGTTGGCGCGGGAGGCAACGCCCCCTTCCAAGGGCGCTCCCACAAGCAAGGCGGAAGGCGGCGCCTCACCGCGAGCGACGTGGATACACATCGCGCCAAGTACTCGTCACGAAGAGCTTCGTGTAATTTCTCGGGCTCTCCAAACTGATATTGGAGGAGAATTTTACCGGCCGGCTGCTCTCATCGGTAGTTTTCCCTCCTTTCTCGCGTCAACACCAAGTGAATGCGAGAGCAGTACACTACCAAATGGGCCGCGGATCACGCGCGATCTTTCCTTCCTCTCTCTTGTTCTTTCCTTCCTCTCTCTTGTTCTTTCCTTCCTCTCTCTTGTTCTTTCCTTCCTCTTTCTTGTTCTTTCCTTCCTCTCTCTTGTTCTTTCCTTCCTCTCTCTCGTTCTTACCTCCCCCTTACACACTCACTAACATGCCCTGCACTACCACACATGCCGGGTGACCGGTCGGGAGCTTAGAGCTTGTCCCAGCTGGGGGCGGTGCCCCGCTGGTTGGAGAGTTGGCCTTCTTAGGTCGGCGCCGGATCTCGCCAACCAGCGGGTGAAGAACATTGCCATCTCCCTCCTTGAAAAACCGCAGTACACGTACGGGATGAATTGCTTTAGCAGTTGATGCGCCCGCAAACTCGTAAATAAGTTGTATTTATGAACACGTATTCATGTCGAATGTTGGTAGAACTTTAACACTTTCTTTATCTAGAGATATAAAGAAATTAGGAAACAAAAATTAATTAATCTCAATGGCATTAATTTATATACAATCGATATTACATTGAATATAAATTAAAGTAAAGTAGACATTAAAAGCCATTAAACATGTTGTTTTTTTTATTATTTGAGAAATATCTCTCCATAAAAGTCATCAATCCCTTTTTAACTCTCTGGCATGTAAATTACTCCCTTCTGCGCATTAACAAGAGGCAGCTGGCGTAGGCTGGCTCCGCTACACACAAGCGATCCCACTCTTCTAATGTTGCCTTAATTTCGCGGTCAATTTTCCAAGACGGCCTTCAGCCCCAATGCTACGAGTGGCACAGACCGTCGGCATGGCATGAAGCACGTCACACACAGAATCACTCGCAATTTCACAGTCCTCTTTTAATTTCTCATTATTGAGACCAGATGGGCGAATTCCCACTTATTTTAACCCACACGCATCCCTTCAAGGGAGTCCTCCGGAGTCCCCCCCCCCCCCACGTAGGGGGCAGATGGAAAGAAAAGTGGCGCAGAAGATCTTGAGGGCTGAGGACCGTCTTGTGTAGGATGCTGCTCCGACATTCGCCTGGAAGTGACCAGGGCAAGAAGTAAGCCAAAATCAGAGCAGCCGTCACAAATTCGCTGCTGTACAACATACGAAGGACAGGATAGGACCAGCGAGGTCGCAATCATCGACACTGTGTGGAGTTAGGTCATGTCGAACCATTGCAGATACCACTGCTGCTAAGTTTCCATCATACGCCGAATTTAAGAGTAATCTACATTCACCCGAACAGCAATACAGCAAAGAATCGCGTCTCGTTCCTAACGGCGATCGGACACGAGCACCAGCTCCGGCGAATGCGTGAACGAAAGAGCAATCTTTCTCTCTCCACTTACACGAACTATAAGCCGTATGTGTCTGACTGGGGGAGACACAGAGGTCGGATCCGATGTTCCAGTGAGGGAGGAACACCGCCACTGCCACCGCCGAGGCGCCTGGCAACGCCAAGTAACCGAGAAATCGGGCACGATCGACTGAATCATATTGGCATTTTGACAAAAAACATCTTAAAATTGCCTTTCTTGAATATCAGAATAGATTGAAAATGAGAAGAGATATTTCAAGCGGCCACTCAACACAAACCTAGTTTGTTAAAACACCGAATATCAATAGAAAATTACTAGCGGTATCGACGTTCGGTAGCACACTGAGTGGAGAAAAAATATGGTTATGAATTGATAAAAAACTATCTTTCCTTTTTCATCCCTCCTTTCCAGTAGTTTTTATTTCACTCTCGTTCTTCAACTAAACCGCAGTCTTCTATTTGGTTATTTTGCCAGGTTATTCGGTTCATGGATTTGCTCTTCGGGTTCAGTAAAGCGGTATCCATTCACAAAGGGGTTTTCGCCACCTCCTGCCAGGCATTTCCTGCAGACGTTCGTGCTACTAATTGGCCACCTAGTCTGTGTTTTCTTCTTTCATTCTTACCTTCTTTCTTCGGTTTCGTTCTTAATTCCATACATGATGAAAAGCAGTGATTGTGCAACTTTATCGCGTAAATAATCACGCGACACAGAACACTTCAGTACCAGTGCGATGGCATCACAGTTCGGTAGCGAAGCGACAGAACATCCCGCCGCCTCCCCACAGCTGTAGAGCAAAGGCGCGTTATTGCCGATGGTTTCTACAAGATAATACTATTAGATACATAGACGGACCACCCGTACACGTATTATTGGGATGTTCGTGTCCCTCTACCAGCTAAAATCAATCATTTTTTATCCAGAGAATTTCTCTCTGCGCCGTTTTTTCTTGTTCATGAAATAACTGAAGGTGTAAACGAATTGTCGTCCATTCGCGTGACACGCACAACCAACCAGTGTTGTGCAATCACATGTTGCAGCGTAACGAGCACAACGTCGTAGGTGGCCAACGCAGGTGAACCCTTTTAGAGCGGCCTCTGAAAACAAGTGACGTACAAGTCATTCGCTGAAGTTTAATCTGCAACACACAAACTTATTTCTGTAAAAAATGCGTACGGAAATCATTTCTACGTCTAGACGCTGGACATCAAAGTTTCATATCCTTCACAACATATACGAATTAATTAAAAAATTAATTTAATTTAATACTAAATGTGATTATTCTCAATTTTTCCTTTAGACGTACGAGCGAGTGAGTTCTCAAGAAGCATTTCTGAAGCTCGAAGAGGCCTCTCGTTATTACAAAATTACATAATAGGCGCTGTTTCGGTGGCCTCGCGTTCTATCCTGTTCACGGTTTTACCGGAGGCGAAACGAAAACTGCTCTATCGACGTTCGGGTTTGTCATCATTTTGTCTTTTAAGTTGTGTTTCATCGCAATACATTTAATGCTCCTCTCAACTAAAATGCAGTCCACTTCCCCAACCCCTCGGAATTTTTCCGACAGCACTCCATCTTCTGTACAAGCCAACAATTCGCTTCGACAATTTCCTTGACTTAGGAAATCTGAGATTTTGAAGCTGAGAGAATTTTTTTCCGAACACTATTGTTCGGCAAGGGACGTGGCTAATTTCATGATTGATTGTTATTGACACAGTTTATTAGGGGCAGTAAACATTTTCTCCGCATCATCAATTATGAGGATTTCAAAACATTGCTGTATCTGACAGCCAATATTTTACAAAACATTTTTCTGAATCTCAAATTCTGTTCAGGGAATTTCGATCTGTTTGTGTATTTGTAGATGCGTAAAAGGAAGCAAGATCCTTAGGGGTCCCAAACAATTCTACTCCAAACATACAATGTCGCGGAGCTGCCAAATTGTTCCAGTGCGAGAGCAGTGTCCCCTTCTGTTACGACGCCCCCAAATTGGTGAGATTTTAAAGGATATTACTCAACACACAGGGTAAATTGAAAAAAGTAGCACACTATGGCAAATAAATATGACGAAGAAGCATCGAAATTCCTTACAGCGTTGCCAGCATTGTTTTGGAGTTACCGCGGCCCCCACCTGGGTTTTAGGCTGAATATGAATGCCATTATTACTATAAATGACCAAGTGTTCCTGAATATTTCAGACATACAATATGTAGGAATATGAAAAACAGCTGGGTTGTTGAAACTGATTTCAGTGCAGGGCGCTGTTTACAATTTCATTACAATAAGGTTCACGTCCAACTTCTGAAGGCTGGTTAAGTGACCTACTGCCCTGCCTACGCGCCAGCAACCAGAGCCTGCCTCGCTATCTGCGCTGCTACGCGAGCTGCGCAACGGAATACGCCAAGTGGCATCTGGTGATCCAGGGGCCATCACATGCCCCTGCCCATTTGCCTTCAACACCACAGGTTGGGCAGCGTGGCAGGAAATTTACGGACTCCTCCACAAGGGGGAGTCCCATGCGTTTTAGAGGAGCCGTTTCCCTTTTTCAGGGAGGCTTGTGAAATGCACAACTCGGTCAGGTCACGAAATGGAGGAAATGTAACAGTTCATGTGTTTCCGAAATGTGAGCGGCGCTAGTCCAGCGGCATCAGGCAGTGTCATCCCACACCAATCCCAATTGTATAGACTGAAACTAACTCAGAATTACGAGCAACATTGCTTGATTTATAATAAAATTATTGAAAGTACATCCCGCCACCGTAGGTCAGGTAAAACGGAAGCATTTTACGGCTGTTATCTTTCCTATTCTTTCTTTCTTTCTTTCTTTCAGGGCACAATAGTATTTATGAAATGGTCGTACCAGTAAATGTGAAGCTCAGATGGAAACTTTCATCATTTTGAAATATTTTTGGTTGAGATCTGCATGAATCGTCTCGCCACCTGCACCAGACATAAACTGCTTTCATACTATTACCTATACTCCCGACCAAGTAGAGCTACCACGTAGAGCTAAACAACTTCTGAGCCCAAGCTCTGCCTGACACCCTCTCCTAGAAACAATCACGCACACATATTGTGATTAAAGCAATTTTTTTCAATTCCGATCCCTCAAAATGGATAAGACCAACGAAATCTCGAACCTCGAATTTTGGACCGATTCTGATACCTTCCTTCTTTACAACGATTAGAAGAGAAAAATTAAAAGAAACATTCCCTCATTCCTCTAAGTTGAGAAGAGCATAAACAGGGTATGTCCCCTAACTTTCAACCCCAATATTTAAATATTATTCTTTATATCGCGGGAAAATGTAGTTCGAAAATTGCTTTGGTATTTGTTGGTGTTTTTACGTTAGCTCTTAAGCGTTTTGTTTGTTTCCAACTCAAAATATTTTCTACATTTTTTTCCTCACTATTTACAATTCGATTTTAGAACCGTTATCATCTGCTTCTTCTTCGTCCCCTAGCTGGCTGCTGGTGCAGGGGGCTGGTCCCGTAACCAGTAGGATGCTGTAGGTGCGCTGAGCTCCGGACTTTGAGTAGGACGTGCTTCCAATTCTGACAGTTGGTGAGAGGGTTCCTGACATTGTTGATGTTAAGACGGCAGCTCTTCAGATCTTCAGTGGCGCAATTATCGAAAACAGGCCACACGTCCATTCGATATAACGTGCCTCTCATTAACTGAAGAGCTTAATGTGGAAGATACAGGGTAATCGTCTAGTGCAAGGATGACCAACATTCAAGGCCTCACGAGACACAAACAAAAACTTTAATATAGTTGCAGGCCATATTTTCATTACTCGGGCGATCCACACGTAACTCCTTAACGTTGATCTCAGCAGTGTGCCCGGCTGCTCTGATCCGGTGGTGTGGAACCATGCGTGATATGTGGCCGTACCATCCAAAACGCAGTGAAACACGCCGAAATGATTTTGAATTTATGAATACACTACAAAAATTATTTGAATCTAAACTTAACCTATTTTTACATTAAGGCGTTGTGGACCACGACAGGGCGTGTACGCTAGACGCACAATGTTCTTGCCCAACATGGATGTAAGGGACATTCACCATTTGACTAATAACCTTCGCGAGCCATAAAGAATGGCACCGCAGACCGCATGCGGCTCGTGGCCCGCCAGTGGGACAACCCTGGTCTAGTGCAATATTTCCTAACGGGGTCGGTATCGCCTCCCTGGGGGTCGATGCAATTTTAAAGTGGGTCAATGATGATCATGGAGTCGATAGCGGAAAATGCACAGGCTATTGATCGGTATAATCAAGATTCTATTGATTACAATAAATATAAATGAAAATGATTTTATATATATATATATATATATATATATATATATATTTGTTATATTGTTTCTTATATAGTTTTAAAACATCGAATAATACTTGCTTTTATAATTATACAAACGGAAAATTCTAATTCGAAAAAAACAAACAAAATCAATCATTTTTTCTATCATTTGTCTAATTGCTATCACGTCATGTATGTATAATTATTAAGTAAAATATAAAAACGTCAAGGGGGCCGATGAATCAAAGTATTATATTATAAGCGGTCGGTGTAAGGAAAGGGATGGGCTGCATCAAACACGGCCCGTTCCTCCGATTGCGAAGCGGCGCGGCACATGTCCTCGCCGCCCACGCGCCGGATGCGGATCGCTTCTTAACGAGCGGACAGCTGGCGCTGACCCGAATCCGCTCTCCCCCACCACACCACAAAATAATGTGCTCGCAACCTCCTGTCGGAACGCTAAGGCATCTGCAATACGCGATCCAAGATATTTTTGGGCCACAACAACTGCCGAAGTGAATGCAGCAATGAAAGAATAGTGAGTAAATAGGGTCGAGTTTCATTGAACGCGACCTTCAAGGCGCAAGGACATCACTATCTTCAGCGATGATTCACTATGTTAACTTTATAATTTTAGGAAACACTATCTCTGGAATTATTTCACTTGAATAGTTGATATTTTATATATTAAATACTCAAATCATAAAGCATTAAGGTTTGGTTGGTTGGTTGGTCATCTACCCTTAAGGGACCAAAGTACTGAAAAAATATGAAAACAATTACTTTTACGTGGCAATATGGCAACGGAACAGGGTGGAGCAAAACCGATAAGCTAGCCCAGGTTAAAGACATTAGCATACTAACTAGTACGAGAGAGTGTGTGTCACTCTGTATAAGTCAGTTTTTATGCGTGTAGGAGTCACGCGAGTGACAACAGAATTGTCCAGTATAACAAATAGGAACGTTCCTAAAAAAATGCATTAGAAGCATAAAGAACTAAGAAATTAAAAATTTCTAAATTTTAATGTTATTCTATTTATAAATCATTCTATTAGCGAGAAGTGACAACATTGTTGGTATTAGAAATTCATGATGAAATATCAAATGAAGATTTGAGTTGATATTGCACCACGCAACTACATCCAGGGAAGACTTTCGACGTCCGTAAGTGGGAGCTCGAAGCGGCCCTCTGTCGCTCACTCAGCAAACCGTTCCAGGGGCTCATTCCCGAGAGTCAATTAACCAATTTACAGCAGCATCCTCGGCAAAGATAGGAGAGAGGGCGCCGAAGACCATGACACTTACGGGCACTGCGCTTCGGAAAGAGGCACGTAGCATCTCCTTTATCGACTGCAGGCATGAGTAAACACTTCCAAATACACAATGCTCTGCTCAAATGCCTTTCAGGTCTACAAACCCACGAAGACTCATTGTGGTACAGCAATGCTTGGCAAGATGGTAAACTTTGGAGGAATAACAATTATTAGCGAGCATGCCGCGAAGAATAACTAGAGCTACAACTAGCTTCAAGCATTCGTATCCCTGATTCGCGTACAAGCGGCTGCTATTATAATCGTTTTCAGATGCTTTATTAATGCTAGACAGTACACAATTCCAGAAATACATTACGTTTACAATTTTATTTTTACATTCTAGAAAAATGTGTATATACCGCTATGCCTTTTTTGCTTTCTCCGTAGTTCGAGTAAAAGTTTACTGTTGTCTTCTCATTATATGAAATAATAATAATAACAAGATGGAACCCTTGGGAGAACGGGTGTTGAAGCGTGTGTTAATCTGCGCACTTTTGTTTTCTTAAACCTGTTTCATGCACCCCAGGCGGCGGCGGGGGGGGGGGGACTTTTCCCTAACCAATTGACGCAGCAACACACCTTAGGAGTTTTATGGCGATGGTGCCTTTTCTATAAGCACGTAACGATTCTATTAATAGTATTTCTCCAAACCGCGCACTATGGTTGTCCTACACATTCGCTATTCGACACTCTTTACAAGAAGACAACAAAAACATGACAACGTGTGCCTTTGTATGAATCTGGGTTTGTATGAACTTTAAATTGCCTGTCCTGTCAAATGTACTGAGATGGGCATCGAAATACAAGACCGAATTCTGCGACTGACAAGGTTAAGATTATCTTGGAAAAAAGAAAAAAAACTGTTCTCATTCTTGCGATACTTGTAGCAGCTGTGTAAACCAGCCATTGATACTACGAAGCAGGTGGCTGTTGATATCGCCCTACAAACATTCACTAAACACAGAGGGTAGCGTTCGATTACCTGTTTGAGTGCTGTGTAGATATCAAAATAATACATCGACCCATCGTCGGTGTAAAAGAAATGTGGCGTCTCAAAAATTGTTTATTTGCTGTTGTTTTCTGTGGTAATGAATAACACTATGTTTAGAAATGTCTGGAATTGAACTTTCGTTCCTCCTCCTTGTACTATCCTCATCCCTTATTACACACACTTTACCTCTAGTTCCTAAGGAAGCCACAACATACAGAGAACCATTTGAGTTTCATCGCAAAATAAACGGCTCCGGTTAGGGTAAAATGTCATCTGCAATGGTGGCTAAGGGCATCGATTGATGTCACATTGATGATTCGAGACATCACCGAGGGGTCCGAGGGTTCGAGTCCCGACGGCGACAGGATTTTCGACATAAAGCTAAGTCTTGTTCAGCCGCAATCTGGAGGAGAATTCAAACGGCCGGCTGCTCTGATCGGCAGTTTTCAGTGGTTTTTCCAATCAACAACAGGCGAATGTTGGAGCAGAAGCTACCCAAGATACGGGCCACAGACTGCGCGCGATCTTTCCTACCTCTTCCTTGTCCTATCCTCATTCCTTACACACACTTACACTGACATGCACTACACAAGCACGCATGCCTGGAAACCGATCGGGAGCTTAGAGCCAGTCGTGCTGGGGCGGTGCGCTGCTGGTAATAGATACCTGGTTGGGGAAACACCCGCTAGCCTACGGTAGGTCGGCGCCAGATCTCGTCCTACAGCTGGGGGGGTGAAGACCGCCACCTCCCGCCCGCGGTCGCTCTTGCCTTCCTCCTCCTTGTACAATCCTCACCCCTTATTACACACACTTACATGCACTAGCTATAATACCGAGAGAGAATTCGAGTGTTAAGAGCAAGTCCCGCCTGGAGCGCTGCCCTGCTAATGGGAGATGCTTAGTTTTGGAAAACTCAGCAAGCCGACGTTTAAGTCGGCGCCAGATCTTGCCATCCAACGGGGGGAACATCACCACCATCAACCGCAATAAAACATGCACTACATTTACGAGCTAATGAGCTTAGCAGTTGTGATCAGTAATCAATCAAAAATGTCAACTTTTTAAACGAGTCAGTTTTCTTGAACACAGACGATACAATCTAGTGAAATCTAGCAACTGGTTTTAGATTACTTAGATATGCAGTAACATAACTTACTCAAATTTCACAGGGTTTTGGTTTCCAAAATATCCTTAAATATAACTCGTGGCCTATTTCTGTTCTGAAACAGTTATTCCCGAAAGGTAGCAGGTCCGTATTAAATGTCACTTGTGGATCAGAGAGGGGTGGCGAGTGAGCGGGAAGCTTCGGGAGCACTGCCGATCTCTTCGCATGCGGCCGCGCCAAGCGCACCCAAACATCTCTTCCTCAAGGCCAACATCCCATTTATGCTTTGAAAAGTAATGCAATATTTTAAAAAAACTGATAACTAAGCCACCAGTAACTTACTCACCTGACAACAATAAGCAGGTACACCTATGGGAACACTTAGCTATTTCTATGCCCGTTTTATTGTTTTAAAACTCAGAATCGTCTCCACGTTGCAACTAACTTTTGAACGTTCCTTGACTACTCACACCACGAAGTGAGGTTACTTTCTGCTACCAGATATGCCTTGAAATGTATTCAAATTTGGCTCCTAAGCTCCAATATAAGCTCTCCCTGGCATAAATCAGATAAGATCAGGCATTTCTAAAATTCCGCGCTTAAGATGGTGTAATTATTAGGAAGCAGATTTCTATGATTTTCCATATTTTTGCCTGTTGCTTCAGGGCGCCGCTAAAATTGGATGCTATGTAGATTAATCTGTAAGTGCATATTTGTGCATTTTTGGACGAATTGTTCTTGTCGGTGCCTCTTCCAATAATTGTAGCCGCACACTTTATATATTTCGTTAAAATAGTTTCGTTTCATTTCGTTTCAATTTTTCACAGAATATAGGTAACTGTGAACATTCATTGATTAGAAAGAGCTTATCACAACGCAGGAGTAACGCAGATAGAGCAAAAAACGGACTTTTCGATGATCAAGACAGCGTTGGCAAAAAATCGCTGGGCTTGTAGTTTGACAAAATGCTTATGTATTTGTGACAAGCAATTCCAGCGCTTTCTTGCCACTCTAATGGCGGATTTCTCGAGGTTCAATTTGAGAGTTCCTTTCGCTGCCAGCCGCTAAGAGGTCGTGGGGCTCTGTTTTTGCCATCATAATGTTCCAAAATATTGCTAGGTCGTTATAAAGAGGAAAATAAAATAGAACACTAATCGAAATTCAAAGAAAGAAACACACACCACCACAACCACATCTCGAATGCACGTGGAATAAGCTGGAATACGAAAACAAACTGCAAACGCATCACTCATACAAACGATTACACAAAATACAATTGTTGAAGTGTTATTGCTTTTAGACCGTTATTCACTGTGAATGTACACAAAGTAGCTGGATATTATAAAAGGCGTATCAACGTTTGTATATTCACTCTCATACAGTTAAAAGTAGAAAGAAAAGTAATTTTATATAGATTTATTATGTTGGTACGCTTCATCTGGCGTGAGAGTCTACGGATGCGCTTGCTTATGCCGTTACACCAATCATTCTGGTAGAGAGTTGGGAGTGATTTCTGAATACCATCGGCCATGTTACCGGTAGCAGACCCCCAGCCGGGCAGCGACGGGTCCCCAGGCTGCCAGGGGAATGCCTGTTAGCGGTTCATGAATATGGGCCCTAATGTACCCCCACATTTTGAAGGATGTTTTTCAAAATCACAAAGCTTAGAGTTGAGCCAGATGAACTGGGAAATATCTATTTTGGATATCGTACATACGGATTAGGCGCGAAGACTAAAACAAAGTAACGTTCCGGCAGCGTACAATTATGTAAGCACGGGGAGATTTGGAGTAAGTATGAAAATGACGCCAAGGTAGGTGACACCTAATATCTTTCTTAAAATACGTAGTGTTAGAAATCAGTTTCTAACGCGGACGTGTGCTGACAGTCTAATTGCTCCATTTTGAGAATCCAGAGCCATTGGAAGCCGTTTAGAATCGCTTGCGACATAAAAAGCTCCAGCTCTCCCAGCAAATGTCAAACGAATTCTTTCGCTGTCTCACCTGGTCCGGTGGGGCTGTCGGGCAGCAGCGGCACGCTGCTGGTGTCCACGTGCGGCTGGAAGGCCTCGTACATATCGCCCTCCTCCTCCAGCACCGACAGCGCGTCGGCGCCGCCCGCGCCCGCCCCCGACGGCATCGCGACGTCGACTTCGCCCCTGCGGCGAACCGCCCCTGCAACACACGCACAGCCACGCTCACAAGTGCCTCTCACCAGGTGGTCCAAGGGTTCTTCTCCCGACTGTGGCAGAATTTTCGACACTAGCTACACAGCTGGGGCGAATTCACTCGCTGTTTGGAGGAGAATGCGAGCGACCGGCTGCTCTGAGGGTACTTATCCGCGCGCGATCTTTCTTACACCTTCCTTTTCTTCCTCACCCCTTACTTACACTAACAAGCACTACACTACCACACATTTTGGGAGACCGGTCGAGTGCTTAGCTTATGCCGGCTGGGGCGGTGCCCACCTGATACGATACCTGTTAGGGGAAAACCTGTAAGCCGATGGTAGGTCGGCGGCGGATTTCGCCATTCAGCGGGGAAAGATCACCACCACCTTCCACGATAAAAACAGTGCACTAAACTTACAAACTAATGTTTGATGTGTTTCCTGCTTTATCTCTCGCTTCATTTCTTATATTTATTTTTGTATATTTTAATGTGGATAATTTTAAATGAAAGTTAATATAGAGTAAGATCAAACATTTGCAGGGTTATTATATAAATTAATCAATGTAAACTCAATCATACATAACCTTAAGAAAGAGAGAGCAAACACTTTAGACATTCAGTCAATAACATTCAATAGCAAAACAGGAAACTTATTTGAAAGAAAGAGTCAGTACATTATAATGACCCTCAAAAGCAAATTTGATATTAGCATGTTAAAAGAGATGGGGAATGGGACGTCGAACTGCATAGAGAGCACGGAGGTCGCCACTCGCCCATTTCCAACAGGTGAATCGCAAAAGAGCGAAGGATGCAACGAGTGGGAGTGGTGCCAACGACGCGGCGCCTGCTTCCAAGCACCGAGCTCTGCCCCCACGCGGGCCCACACGGGCCCACACGGGCGCTTGGGCTCGGAGGGCACAGCCTGCCAGGCCTCCCACGAGAACCGAGCCTGCAGTACGAACAACACGATACCTTCTACCTTCGAAGGACGACATCAAAAAGGAAAATGGAAAGCAGTTTACTTCGCATTCAAATCTTTCACAACACACTTTTAAGACATTATAATGTCAAAATTCACACTGCCATAAATGTCTTATAAGTCACTCTTCTACATTAGTGAAAAGAACGTTCCCTTTCTCTTTGACTATATTACAACGGAGCCTCATGAAGTTCAGTCAAACTCCAACGAACGAGCTTCACAGGATTACTTACTATACGCCAGTAATTCTTATTACGTCGTGATTCCAGAATACGCCAGGGCTATCATGAACCAATGCATCGACCGCCAGCGTAAGTATCAAAGGTACGGCATGGCCCACCCGACGCGTGCTGCAAGCCATCTATTTCCGAGCAGGTCATAATGTTAAGCGCCAGCGCCGTAAACAAGGCGCGGCCGCGGAGGCGAAGGGAAGCAAAGCGCACCGTCCGACTCGGCGAGCGTCCAGGACATCACTGCCTCGAGCACCTTGCAGCGACCATGAAGCATCGCCACGGGGCAAAAAGGAAACTCGCCCTTCAATATCACAGCAGCACACATTCGGGCAATTTTTAAACGCGTGAGATAATTTATCCTAGAACAGCTGTTAAAACTAAACATGCAATTTGAATCATTTTCGATTTTCAATGAAAATGATTACTGGTACAAGTGGTAAAAGCATTCCTTAATCTACACATTTGTTTCTCATATTTCGAAACTATGGTAATAAATGCGAATGTAGTGTTAATATCCTCTCAATGGAATTTTTTACGAAGGGAATTTCACCCAAGATAATTGTATTCCCACTTTACATGTGAACCATCTCTTCCCATCTCTCAACAAAAAACAACCTACGTTGCATCAGGTAAAATATAAAATGTTCCATTTCCACCAAATATTAAAACTCGTATCAAAAAGAAAATAGAATTTTAGAGGAAATATCACCAAGTATCTATGTTTATCACAGATTATTCTAAAAATAAGAGTAAAATAATCAAATGCGTTGACACTGCAACAATATCTGGACATATCAAACATCCCACCCCACACTGGGACGAAGCATCTACAAGGTGTCAAGAATTAGAAAACAAAACGTTTCTAGTTTAAATTTTTTAATTTAGTTTTGTTACACCGTGGGGACTTATTAAACCCCGTGCGGACGAACGGCTGGAAGTTTCAAATTAATGTTAAAGTTCACCCAAATTATATTATTATTATTATTATTATTATTATTATTATTATTATTATTATTATTATTATTGAAAAAATGACGAACATGGGATTTTCGGAAATTCACGTAGTTCGGCGCAAATGCTATCTAGGTAATTTCTTTAATCGTCTTTCGTTCTATCAGAAGGGGAAAAATAAGAAAAGGTTTGAAGCCATTTTATAAGAAAATTTTGAGGCTTCTTGTAAAGTATCAAAATACCCCTTTTAAATTCAAGGGGCCGAACATCAGTCATATAGATCAGAGAATATCAGTTTTTGTGAAAATTATGCTTACGGTTTAGCTGCTATTTTTGTTCACAGACGGACGGACAAATGATTTGCCGTTAATCGATTTTTCAGTATCAAGGACCCACCAAATGTAGAATCTGGATTCTGACTACACAACGTGTTACAGGAAAATTTTTGTTTCATACAGGGGCATTAATTAGGAAAAATGGATGGATTTTGAGATATTTTGAGAAAACCGAATAAAATGCGTGATTTTGACATATTTTTGCTTAAAAAACATATTTCCGGGTAACATTTTTGTTGGCAAACCTGATATTCGGGTTCAGCGACACAAAATCATATAGGACCCAAATAACAAAGCTACACAGAAATGTTATCTTATTTTCTACCATTTGACAGCGCTAAGTACAATACTCTCTTTATAGTACGTAATCAGTATGCGAGAAGGTAAAACTAACCATCTCAGCAGGTAACACTTATACAACAGAACATTTTTTGATCACACACATCTTCGATCAACTCCACTAGATGAAACCGGTGACGTTCCGTTCAAAAGTGTGTCATCGTCCGATACGTTGAGAAAAATGATAAAGATGACTAACATTACAGAGATAGCTTTTATTGTGACGCACGCGACAGGCCCCCTTTTGCAATGGCGCCGATGCCGCATAGAAACTGTAAATTTCGAAACAGATAAATGCAGGTGAAGCACATGACACCACAATGCACACGTTTTCAAAACGGGCAGGGATAAAAAAACACATAATTTTTCGGTTTTGCTTTCTTCACATAAAAACTCAGAAAATAGTGTAATATGTAAATGTCATAGCATATGTGTCAATGAATAAATTCGAAACCATGCTGTTATTTCAATGTTGCCACAAGGCTCGCTTCGCCCCGTCCATTGCTCGCAAAGCGAACGCACGGCGTAAGATGTCCATTACGGAGAGTGGAAAACATCCTGCCCACCGCTCTGTAGTAGGTAAGGGGTTTGTCAGTGGGTGTGTCAACCTGAGTAAAAAGGGTTTACCTGATGCAGAAGTGCTTCACTAATTTGTACGAACTTAACGTCAAAATTGCCTGTCAGATGTTCTAGTTTTCTAAAAGAAAAAAAAGGGGGTGAATTGTCAATCGTGATGTTACATTCCCCTTCTTAAATATATTTTTTATTATTATTATTATTATTATTATTATTATTATTATTATTATTATTATTATTGCATTATCTTTTTTTCTCTAACATTTTCGTATTCTTAATCCACCTAAAAGTGTAGTAGTATTTTAATCATCTTATTACAGATTTTAAATGAATCCCCAAAAAATTACCAGTAGGTAATTTTCATTTTATTTCCTTTGTTATTGTTGCTCATTTGTTACAGTACTTACTAATTATTTCAAATTCGAAATAGATTGTAAATATTCGTTGAAAAAAATTATCTTTTAAACTAGTGGTGATACAGAATGGTACAGACTTTCCCATATTAGGTTTCTATTTTCTTTGATCTCGTCTAGCTATACGAACTTGCCACATTATCCTGCCAACTGTCGACTGCCATCTATCGCCGCCCAAAATACATTTTTGTTTATTTTCTCCATTTTTCGTTTTTCTAATAGTACAACGGAAATATTATTTCAAGAATATTAAATAATAGTAAAACCTCGTAATAAATGGCACTTTTCTTTGAGAAATTTGGAGCCATTTTTAAGGAAATGGCGTCTAAGTCCAACTGTAAATTCGAAAGTTGAAGCTCATTTTCACAGAAAATGTGTCAGTTTTTGAAAAACTTCATTAGAAGTCATTAGAAGCATTTTAATTCACATATACAATAGTGTTTCCAAATCGTAGGAAATGTACATGAGAGATCTTTCAAAATAAATTACATTTGTGTAATTTAATGCCAAAATAAAAAACAACAAAAAAATGTCTCGAAATGAACTTAAGTGTTCCATTAGCACTATCCTTCGAAAAGTCTGAAGAAAACAAAATTGGTGCCGTTTATGAGAAAATAGCGTTTGAGTGTTTCTGAAAATGCGGAATTTTTAAGGTTATTTAAAGCACATGCACTTATAAATACAATTTGAACAAATTGCCGCTAATGTAAATATTAACAACGCGACACACAAGTCAAAAAATTACATTTTTGTAATTTTTGAAAGAAAAATATTAGAGCATTATGGCGTTTATGTCATCTTATAGAGTACATTTAGCACTACCCCTACCAAAAGATTAAAGAAAAAAATTGGAGCGGTTTTTGAGAAAATCGTGTTTTTGTAATTCGAGATTTCAATGGAAATATACGTTTTGGGGTCCCAATGATACCGAGAAAGAGTTGTTTTTTTCAGAACGTCCGTTTGTCTGTCCGTCCAGTGGCAAATATGTCCCAAATAAAAACATAGAAGGTATGTGAATATTATTTCGATTTGTAGGCCAGAGTATACTGAATCAAATGTTTTCTGTTCCAGAATGTTAGAACAACCCAGAGCTGAGTAATTTAGAAAACAGTAAATGTCTACAAACGCAAAAGAAAGCCGCCATTTGTAAACCAGGTACAATAAAAAACGTTAAAGACGTTTTTGAACAGCCAAAACATAAGGAAATATATGTATAAAATATGATTTTTTTTTTTTCGAGATAGTCGAGCGACCAATTTACTAAATTCTGGACCACTTAAAATGGATTGACCCTAAGAAGATCTTGCAATACATTCGTGCAATAATATGCAGTCATTACAATAGTTTGTTCGTATTCTCCACAATATTGGTAGAGCGAATGACAATGATTAGAGTTTTCTATACAACTATATGCTAATTTTCGTTCTACAGGTATCACAACACTGGTGAGCAGCCCATGGTTTGTCCTGATCACAAAGACGACAGCGAAAGTATAATGCTTTGTAATTTCATTTTTATTGTTTTGAAGTTTGCGTGTAAATTTTCCAGAAACGTAATCGACGTTATCGGGTTGATTCGCACACTTTCGATGTGAAATGAAGATTTGCATTTTATCGGGCCGATTCTAGTCAACAGATCATGTGGCGAATTTGACTTTATAAAACCCACAGAACTGCAATGTATTAATGTATTTCAGACAGAGGCTAACGAACTTCACGCGCACAGCGGAAACAATTCAGAATCAGAATCTGCCACCCCAATAGTTGGATACTTGTATACTTGCGATTATGTAAAGGGCTAAAGTAATTCCTTTCGGCGAGGGCAGTAGGAAATATGAGGGACGTGACGTGTTTTCAAAACATGCACAAAGACCATTAAGACTTCCTCGTAATTGAGCACGACTACCAGGTGCGAGAATAAAGACGGCAATCTTCGAATGCAAACGGTAAAAAACAATCAAAGCTTAATGTTGTTGATATCTCATGAAAGTGGCATAGATGAAATGAATAAATATTTTATTTTTAAAAAGATTTTGTGTGTATTGATCTTGCAGGTGGAATTTAACTGTATTTGCATTAATAGCAAAATACAGTATGATACGGTATATTTAAAAACTTCGACGTGATCTACATATAAAATTGAGTACGTTGTGCACTCCAACTTCCTGGAGCTAAAAAGCTTGTTCCCTAGTGAAATCGCCGATTCTTTCGCACCATTACAGTGCGCCCTCTGTACACATGCACTACACTACCATACGTGTCAGAAGACCCAGTTGGGAGTCTGAGCTTGTCTCGGCTGGTGTCCCGTGGGGAGATAACCGGCACTGATCCTCGCCTCAAATAAAGAATTTTTATTATTATTATTATTATTATTATTATTATTATTATTATTATTATTATTATTATTATTATTATTATTATTGTTATAATACCTTGAGAAGCTAAATTATTATTTCGTTCCATCACTATAGCAGTTCGAACGTCAATTGCCATGGTTACTCGACCAGTAAGTATAGTTCACGTTTTGGCAGGGGGTGCGGGGTGGTAGGGTCTTCTTTCCCGCTGGATGGTGCGATTTGACGCCGACCTCCAGGACAGCCTGTTATAGTAATGGTAAGGGTAATAGCCCGTGTAACATCTCGTATAGGGTAAGGGCATCCTACTTTTCGGTAGGGTGGTTAAATATTAACATAATGCAATTTTTTGTTCTTTGTACGATTATAACTTAAATTTAAAGATTTTATTTTAATACAAATTTATACCTGTTTTCTCTTCCTTATGTTCTTGTCCATATGTGACACTTTCACTGATCATTTCAACTTAAACAGTTCAGCTATTCTTATCCAAATGCTTTCCACTTATATCATTTCTTTTAATTCGCACGTAACTTACACTTTCACTTAACACTGAGAATTGTCTCCATGTTCTTCTATTTCTTGCTGTTCTTATCCATTAACTTTCTTCTTCACGTTTTAATTCGTCTTCCCAAGGACTCTTCTATCTTCAGGCGTTTCTTGTACCACTTCTTTGGTCCCATACTGTAGTTATGTAACTCCACTAATCGTCGTTGAGTCCTGCTTCATGTCCAGCCCACCTCCATTTCAGCTGCCTTGCTCTTTAAGTGACTTATTATTCGAGATTTTGTTCTCTTGTGTTATTTCTTATTTTGTTTTTTAGTGTCATTCTTATATCTTTCTTTCCATTCTTCTTTAGTACTAAATCATCTGCAAAACGTAGATTAAACAGTTCTTTTCTATTTATATTTATCCCGTACGATTGTTTCATTTTCCTGAAAACCTCTTCTAAAACTGCCGTGAACAGTTTGGGGGAAATGGGATCCCCTTGCCTTACTCTTTGAAGTTTTGTTGGTAATCATATATCATGTTATGCGATAGGTTTCGTGTGGCACGTTAATGTAATAACGTGGCAAAGTGAAACAAAGGAGTGTTGTTGATAGTAACCATATTGTAGTTTTTTCTAACTGAAATAAAACGAAGTATCTCTTCACAAAAACCCATTATATTTATTGGATTAGAGCTACAGTATATCCATGGAGACAAGTTCGAATTTCACAACTACTTTGTTTTTATTTTCGCCTTACTGTTTATGTATAATTTCCCTTATAATTTTATATATTTATCTTATACTCCTTGTATCTTTAAAGCTTTAATATCGACAATGTTCTTTTGAATCTAAAGCTTCTGTTAAGTCGATGAACATAAAATATAGGTTTTGGTTGTATTCTCGAGATTTCTCTGTGAGTTGGTGAAGGGCCCGAATAACATTTATTGTTGAAAATCCTTTTCTGAATCCTGCTTGGTTACAGTGACGGTTCTCATATACGATTATTGTTAGTCTCGTTTGTATTGTCGAAGAAAGTTTGTATTTGACATTGGCGATAATTTATTTCCTTTTGAACCACTTTCATGTAAGAGTATTATACTGTTTTTTCTTCCCCGGTTCAGGGATTTCTTCCGTAGTCAACATGTTGAATAAAAGCGTGACGCTATTTGTCATAACATTTTCTATTTTCAGATATTCATTTGCAATTCTGTCTGTTCTAGACTCTTTCCGCATTTTTCTTTCTTTACTTCGACTTTGATTTCATCCTTCGTGATAGATGGGACGGATCCTTCTTGACAATGTAATTTTTTCTACGTATTTTATAAGACTTTCTTTTCTATTTCTTTTTTTTTTACTGGAATAACTCTCCTGATAAAATGCGGTTGCGGTTCCTGCTATAATTTGAGTTGGTCTATCCAATTTTTCTAATGCATGATTCTTTCCTTATAGTTCTATAAGAGTTTGTGCTTTGCATTACGTTGTTTATTAGCTGTAATTTATTGTTCCGTACATCTCTCCTGATAATTCTCTTGTCAGTTTGTAGATTTCTGCAAATTCTACTCGTGAAAACGTTTTCAAATTTAGTTAGTAATTAGTTTTCTTTTCTTCAAAATGTCTAGTATATCTTCACTAAGTTTTGATGTTTTGTTTCCGTTCGCGCTTTTTACTTTCGACATCTTTGCTGTGTTTCAAATGTTTTCTTCAATTTTATTGCACATTTGTTGTACGTTTTCAATTTCCAGTATATTTGTTTCCGTCAATTTTCTGTTAGAGTACTAATACTAAAATAACTTTGGGACTAATAGCATAACAGTACTAATGACCATAGTAGGGGACTAATAACTGCAGAAATTGTCATACCCGGAAACAACCATCAAACCGAGTAATATGAGATATTAATGTTTTCCTTCTGCCTCTTAAGCATGCAGTGGCGCTCTCCGGGTTTCCTACCGCACGCTGCAGCGACGTATGTGCAACCTTGGCGCCTAGGATTACAAGGACAGGCCGGTTCCCCTTCTTACTTGAGTTACAATGGATCGTACCTCATCATTAAGAAGCAAATGGAAAAACACTGCAAGTTAGTTTCGCACCGCTGATTACTGTAGCGTCTAAAATCTCAAAACGCGTTTTTTTTTATTTATTTAACATAAAAAACTGTAAGTAACGTATAATGGGAACACGTCTGTAATAGTTTCATGTCTTAACGTTTGAGCAAGTAGAGCGAGATATATTTTGTTAGAATGTTTTTACTTCCAGATAAATGATATGTTAAAAATTTTTTTTTCGGATAAGACATGTACATCACCAATAAAAACAAACTAGTGGGATTACAAGAGCGTACATTTTCTCTTACTATTGGTAAGTTGTTACATTATACCACCTCTTATCTTCCTACTAACAACTCTACGTCAAAACTCCAATATTTGTGTACTCAAAATTACGCGAAAACTAGGAATATCTTGAAAAAGGTGTACATGAAATGATTTAAAGATATAATATTGTGGAATAGATTTCATTTAAAAGAAATGTATAACTATTTAATAAGAAAGGTAATCATTTTGAACTATTCTAAGTTTCGAAATTTCCGAGATTTTAATAAATACCGGATTTGCATCATCCTGATATGTACTTCCCTCTTTTTGAGTGGGCAAAACAAACAAATTTGAAGACATTTTTGAAAAAAAAAATCCTAAATGTGCTAGGCATTTCGTGGAAAGAACCTACCCCCAAAATATCCGTTTCAAATTCGAGACACCGCGACTCATCCATTTCGATCGAGGAATATACATTATAGTTGCAAAACCAGTGTTCGGTTTAGGGTTGATTGTGTTATACATGGATAGCCGAAAACCACGAAACAGGATATTCACTATTAACACTATGTATGCGATACATAGTGTACAATACTACGTACGTAGTGTACAATACTACGTCGAAGAAATAAGCCTTTTTCTGCAATTTTGCCACTTCCCGGACAAGAACGATGTGCTTGTGAGTTTCGCCCGCGCAGTCTGAGGTTACGAGCGCATGGAAAGTTTCTGTCATCAACTCCGAATCTCAAGAACAGAGTTCGCGTCAGGTTGGCATCTCTGTGCTTTTTCGGGGGCAACAAAGTGGGGCTTCCAACTACAACTCAGTACTTCGTGAAGTTTGCATAAAAAATGTTTAATGCACGATACACTTTCTTTCATTTTTACAAGAAAAACTATCATAACATGTCTAGCACTAGTGTCTGCTACGGTTAGTGACTTCAGAATTCATCATAAACCTAGCCACATTCCTCAGGAATATTGATAGAGATGCACACTTTCTGCATGTTTTCATTTCACATTTTTAATTCGCACCTTTCCTCTTGGACATACGCGGGAAGGGAGGAGAACGACTTTTGGACGCTTTTAGGTACCAAAGTCGGAAGTCACCCACTGCCCATGTGCTCACTATATTAGTATCAGAATACATGTTATTAAGTTTACAAATACAGGAAGCCACTTTCTTTCCCACAAGGCAAAACATTATAAAATAGAAATTACGATATTTTGTAGAAAATGGTCCTCCATGACGAAGTTGAAAATTACTTTCTTTTCTATCTTCGATCGTTTCGACAAAAGGACCACGCTTGCCTATGTTCAACTCTACAAAAATGTATAACCAAGGAAAGTTTAAGATTACAAAACCCTAACTGCATTAAATATTGAATTAATACGTATCAACCCATGTTATTTTGCTCTTAATCATGTGAAGAGTTAGATTTCGTCCCATGATTTAATATGTTCCATACAAAATTATGAAAATGTTAATTCCGCAGCTCGAATATTCAAAAGCCCAAATTGCTACGCCCCTTACGCAGTGGACGGACTACCGTTTCTTGCACCCATCGATACGTTACACGGCAATACCGAGGGCGGACAAAGACGGCTTCGAAGGAAATACGCGCAAAAAGCGATCTATAATGAAGTTCGTGCGATGTCATTCCTTTCACACATCGTCGTGACACAAGTAACGTTTCTTTTCCTTAGATAATGCGACCGTTAAGCATCAGAAAATCGAAAGCTCGATCCGCATTGCATTTGCTTACGATATTTTCAAATAGTCGGGAGCCACCGCAGTGCATCACCTGTTGCGTTACGAGTACCTGTGGCGAAGCGGGCGAGCAGGGCGCGCAGGCAGCAGGTCCGAGGGGCGGGGGTGGGGGCCGGGGTGGGGGCCGGGCGAAGGCGAAGGCGCAGGCGAAGGCGCAGGCGGAGGGCGCGGAGTCGCCGGCGCCATCGCAGGCGCCAGCCCAGCGGCAGGCACGACGTCCACAGCGCCCACATGGCACGCGCGCCCACACATGCTGCGGCCGCACACGCGCGACACACACTGGCCCCCGGCGCCTCTGACGGCGCGGCGCGGCGCGATACGGCGGGGGGGGGGGGGTGCAGGGGGAGGGCGCGGGGGCGGGGGCGGGGCCAGACCAACTCCGCTTGCCACACACGCGCGAGACAATGAACCCAACCTCCTGGTAGTCTCTTTCCTCCTTCAATTCAACTACAATTTCTTCAAAACTTCAATCTCAACCCTTCAACTTCCACGCCTTTGCTATAAGCTGAATACAAACTACACAGCCGCGTTATCACTTGTCAACGCACCTAATTTGGATGGCTTGACCTACCTGCGATGGAGATTAGTCGCTGGTGGTGCGGTGGTGCTGTGGTGGTGGTAGTGCGGTGGTGGTAGTGGCGCCGCCGCCTACGTGAGGTCCTGCTGCGGTAGGCGCATGGTGACTCGGTCGGGGGCGACTACGGGGCGAGGACGGCGGCAGCGGCGGCGTCGGCGGTCGGCCGGGCAGACATGGCGAGGGGGGCGGCGGCGATGGGCGACCTGCAGCACGGCAAACAGGCGCTTAGCGCTAAGCCCCTCGCAGCCTCAATCCACCCACAGCCGCTCACCACATCACGCAACGACCATTCTTTAAACATTCCGTTCGGACATCGTTTTAAAATAAATCAAATCAACTCGTCCGGGTCAAAGGATTCCAAGGCTGCAATATCATCGACGATAAGATCAAGAATTCCATTGCTCTACACACGGTAGTGATATCGCACTTTCACACACACGGTGCGTGAAAGTCAGACTCCCTGGCTTTTGCGCCCCTGCTTCAAAAACGGTTTATTTGTTATTCATATTAACTTCATTTTATATCCATTTCTAACAACAATATAGCGATTGCTTAGGGCACACACAATGTCCAGAATTATTAGTATCGAGAAACGCAAGCTTCAAAGTTTGCAAAGGTCCAGTTATTTATGGAGTGACTACGTTTGCTTTCTGAAAAAAGCACCATCCCTCTAAAATAGACACACTCTATTTGTGTGTAGATGTAAATAAGAGGTCTCCAAAAATAATATCGACTTAAAAATGACCATGAGTGGCCATACAATGTTTATGCACTGAGACATCGATAGAATATTCTGATGATAGTTTGCTATTTTAAGTAGACTCTTCCTAATTCTATGTTGAAAGAAAAATGGGCTCAAAATGCCCTGCTCATTTTGTATAATGTTATGTTGTTAACTTTTGTACTACGTATAAGATAACAATCTAAAATAATTCACTTTTCCTTCAATAAAAATTAATTACGATTTAAATGAAAACGAAACATCCACCTTTCTAGCATTAAGGACCCACCAAGTGCGCTTGAGAGAGGAGTGACGCGGGTTGCCTGTCCGCAGGCGCAACACGAACTTGCTTGCAGTCATATGATGGATGAATGGATTGATTGGTAATGGGTCGCGTCAACTGCTAAGGTAATTCGTCCTGTAAATGCAGTGCATGTTTTAAACGCGGGATGTGACTGTCATCTGCCACTACTGGATGAGTTCCGGCGCCGACCTATCGTCAGGTGGCGGGATTTCCCTCAACCAGCTATCTTCCACCAGCGAGGCATCGCCCCAACCGGGACAAAGCTCTAAGCTCCGGACCGGTCTCCCGGCATGTGTGGTAATGTAATTCATGTCAGTGTAGGAGTGTGTAAGGGGGTCGAGTGTGTAAGGTACTCGACAGGAGAAGAAAGACCGTACGCAGTCCGTAACCCTTTTGTTAGGGTACTGCTCCGGCATTCATCTGATGTTGATCGGAGAAACGACGGGAAAATACCAATCAGAGCAGGCGGCAGCTAGAATTCTACTCCAGATAGCGACAAAAGCCTAGCCAACTATCTACTGTCGAAAACCCTGCCGCCATCTGGATTCGAACCCTAGGACCTTCCGGTCAGAAGCCCTGCACTGACATCAGCTGATGCCCTGAGCCACCTATACTGGTTCAAAAATTTGGAGGAAATTTGGAATTTTGCGATCATTATATTTTCTCTAAACTTGAGTTATAAACTGGATTTCCTTAATGATGCGCCAGCTATACGGCTCAGGTGGATAGGCACTGCAGCTTATCTCACCGGGTTGTCTTGGAGTGCAAGCCTCAATGGTGGCAGATCGTGGACACTAGCTACACAGCTCGGTCGATTCCAGCCACTGTGAACGGAAGAAATCTGCAGGCCGGCTGCTCTAGTAGATCCATGAGGGGAATGCCGGAGTTTTATCCTACCAAACGGAACGTCAGAGATCTTTCCTTTCTCATAATTACCCTCGTAGACACAAACATGCGCACAAACTTACATCCCCTTGATTTCCACACATGGCGGGAGACTGGTCCGAAATTAACAGCTTGTCCAGGCGATATGGCAATGCACATCTGGCGGAGATACCTACAGTGGAAAATTCTGCAAACTGAGAGTAGGTTGCCGTCGAATGTCACGTTCTAGCGAAAGACAAACACAGCCGCCTCCTGGGATACAACATTCACTACATGTACGTAGCTTATCATGGCAATTGACGCGTCCGCAAACAAAATGATAATTCATTCAATTAAAGTCTCTAGTTTCTTAGAATGAAAACGCTCTTCAATATTTAACTACGAGAAATATGGGTAATGGAAACGCTTTTTGTTCCCTTTACTCAGTGTTTTCAATTAGATAAATGAGGGGTAAAAACAAAATCTGAAATACGTACGGTGGGAAATTAATTCCCATTCAATCGATAGTTTCACGACCAGTTACATCCAAAAGAATGGGTAGTATACTTGGACAGGTCCTGGTATGAAAACTTAGATTCAGTACACTTTTTTGCATGATATTCAGAGCTTGACAAAAATTTGATATTCTACTTGCGCATTACACAATTCCATAGTCTCCTGCAAGAAATTTGCGAACTCAAAAGAATGACTCGTTCAAATTTCTGCCCTACTAACACCTCAGGTATAATTTAAAGACCAGTCCAATTCCAACAAGCGCCTGTGGCACATTTATGCATTCATTTCGGTAGTAATATATCGTCATTCCTTTTTTTTTTTTTTACTTTCCCGTATACGTACGTATATATGAAGTATTATACGTAGTATACGGAGAGTTGTGTAATGCTGCGGAAAATTGATTTCAACGGAAATACAAGGTTTGGGAGTCCCCTGATACCGTCAAAGACTGTCTGTCCGACTGTCCGTCTGTGAAGGCCACTAGCGCTTAATCTATACGTAGGATTGTTTCCAAAATGAAGAAACCCCTGTCTATCTGGCTCAAGTCGAACCTTTGAGATTTTGAAAAAAATATATATATTTACAATTCGGGGGTACTTTACATGATGTCCTCCGAATATTTTCAAAAATTTCTCGATAAACTGTTCCACATATTTTCGTTAAATTTCTTGAAAGAATAAAGTAAAGTACACTTATATAGGAGGCATAGGTCCGATTTTCACGGTTAACTCTGAATTAGGGAAAATTTTTGAGCGTCTTCTTAGAACTACAAAATTGAAGAGACATTTTTCCTTAAATAAAATTTGTTCTCAATAGTGAGTTCTTTCATTGAGGTCATGTACATTTTTTGTTGTTGAAAATTTTAGTAGTTATTTCACGCATTACTGCGAGCAAAATGTGAAATTAGACAACAAAGGGATGAATTTGAAGAACTTTTAAATCAGAGTGTTGGGAAATGACAACGCGTCAAAGGAAGTCATTGTCGGAAGAGAGGTTGGTAGCAACAAAACCTCGTTTCATTTTTGCTACCAACGCACATTCAAAAAGTGTTCCAACTTCGTATGTTTGTATTTGAAAAAGTAAAATAATATGAAATAGTAAATGGACGAATACTATTATAAACAAATTTGTAGACACGGCAGTTAAATATTACCAACTTCTAGACTGTCCTTTCACATTGTGTACATTCGAACAAACGTGTAAATGAGTAGCAAATTCCGAATTCTTTGTTTTATGGTATCGATTTAAAAAAGCTAACTTTATGCGCATTGTAATAAGTTTACGATTATCATAAATACATTATTTATCATTTGCTTTTTACATAAATAACAATTACCTGTGTCTGAAATTTATTTGTTTGCTAATCATGTAGAAATGTGTTACATCACCGCCACACACGAAGCGCGGGAAATTCGAATTTACCATTTCAAATTTTTTCCAATTTTCGAAAATATAGAGTGCACCAAAAATGGGACCGGCACTACTTTCTTTGCCTTTCTTTGCTACAAACGTAAAAAAATAAAGAAAAAATTGGAGTCTTTCTGAGAAAATATTTGTTTAAAATTTTAAAAATTGTCTGTTTGGAGCAAAATCCCGCCAAAAATATTCATATTTTCGAAAAAATTTAGCATGACTTTCATTGAACACCTATTTTTGATGAACATACTTCATGCAAAAAACACTAATCTTCATAATTGTAGAAAGTATGTAATGCCGAAAAAATTCAGTTTGAGTTCTTTCCAGTTTTCGAAAATTCAGTATTTCGAGGAAAACGAGGCCTGCACCATTCTCTTAAGCATCCTTTACGCTATCTGAGGTAAAAATGTAATCAAAATATGTTGACCCTTTTTTGAAAACATTCCAAAATGTACAAGTTCATGTAAAGTCCTCCCAAAAATTAAAATATCGGCTTCACATTCAAAGGGTTACCACAACAGCCAGATCGATTGGGGAATATGAATTTTGGAAAAAATCAGCTGAACGGTTTTGCCGCTAGCGTTGACCATAGATCGACAGACGGACAGATGTACAGCTAATTGGACAGACGGATTATGAGAAGGACTGATGTTGAATTGAATAGAAATTGAATTAATGACTTATTTTACGTGGCGAGACTCAGGTCATAAGGCCTGCTCTTCCGTCTGACCACGCAAATTTCGCTACGCTCCTGTCACCAACTAGCAGAGAAAGGAGGTATTTCTTGGGCGAGAAACAGGCGATTTCAATTTAGCTCAGAGGCGTCATTTACGCTTGAGGATCTTTTACATGCAAGTAAATCTACTAACATTGGAGAGCCGGCTTTACTTCCCCTCCGAAGGAAGGTGTACGAAGGGTTTTTCGCGCTTAAAAATCTACGGCTTCGATCGGGTTTGATGTTTGATTTGATCGGGTTCGATGTTTTCCCGTCAATCCATTTTTAGGTCCCAAGAACTCACAAAACATAGATTCTGAGTACACAATTTTGTATATGCTACATTAAATAGCATACACTTCCCACTTTAAGTCGTGGTAACTGGGTAATTCGTGGTAACTAGGCATTTTAAGATCCAATGGGTTCCCTAGACTTCCCTACAGGACATTGAAGTGTCTTTCCTGCATTTACTACCAGCAATGCTAAATTGCTCCATCATAATTTACAAGTTTAATAGAGCTTCTGAGAGCAATTAACATCGACTTGAGACGTGATCCCCAGGGTCTTGAGGACACCGACTGTAAATCTTGGCATAGCCCCAGAGGTTCCCATCGCTACTGACAGGATTCTGGCGTTGGGTACTCCATGAAGTTGGGCTGCCAGGGGGATGACCGTTTGGTATTTTACCACCTTTTCCTCCCCTGCTTTCAGAAGGCTAGACCCTCTTCGTGGCGGACAGTCACATCCCTTCCCGGCTCAAGTTAGAGGATGTAATTTACTATATAAAAGCCAAATTTATCAATTTTTTTATTAACAGGGTGCGACAATAAGAGACTTCTTCAAATCCATGTTTCGTGGATTTCTGATACAGAAAAGGGGATTGACGGCAAAACGTCAGTCTGTCCGTTACCTGCCTCTTAAATTTTCGCAAGATCAGGCATTTCAACGAACCTGCACCATTCTCTTATACGCCCTTTATTCTAACGAAGGCTCCAATTTAATTTTGAAAAATGTGTTTTTATACGAAAACGCGATTTAAAAAAATATATATGTTTGACACAAAATTACGCAAACATTTAAATTTTTAAAATGAATCTTTTATAATTTATTTAAAATCTATTTTAAATTGCAACCTTTAATTGAGTAAAATACGTAAATCTATACGTAATTGAGTAAACGTATACATGATTTCGTTTAAATAATAACTGGGAATGAAGAGTAGTGCGCGTAAAAACGCGTAGTTTTGATGAATATAACTATAGTATATTTAATTACAATTTTTGTAGCCATTATCATTTTCTTGCCAGGGGTATCAACAATGCTAATTTGCAAAATATATCCCATACGAATTAGCGTTCATTGTTGCGAATTGCAACACATTGTTGTAACGCCTAACTGTAAACAGAAGGCGATAATGACGGCCGCAGTTCTTTTGCTTTAATATGAACTGATATTTTTACGGCTAAAATACGCATCGTTGGTACATTTATGTAAAACGTGGATACACTGAATTCAATTGCAGAAAGTTGTTTTCATTTAATCTTTTGAATTAATATATATATATATATATATATATATATATATATATATATATATATATATATTTCACATTGTAATTGAAGTGTATGAGAGAAATTGTCATATTATAATATTACACAGCAACAACCAATATCGCGAGAAAGTACGTGCTGTTGTAGCACCACAATTTTCATCTTGTCTCAGTAGTGTAGTGTAAATACCGCATGTAATGTTTATGAACATTTTTGTACAAAAATCGGATGGATATTGTACCATATGGTAACATGAACCAAGTCAATCTGAGAAAGATCGTCAAGAAGGGAAACAATAATTTTGCAAAGAACAGCATCCTCCAGGATTAAAAGACACTTCTCCCGAGAGGGTGTACTACATCCCCCGCAACAGCCAATGTTGACCACAATCGCCAAAGACGCGGCTTGCATTTCTATTGTTCTGGGCTAATTGGAATCCACATCAGGAGGGGACGCCTGCCTCTTGACGTCAACGCCGCAAGTTATTTTCGGAGATAAGCGAGTGTCGTTAGATACAGACATCCTGCGCCGGAATTTTAATCGTATTCCAAATATTGTATATAATATTCTGACAATGAATCAAGTGTGAAATCTACTCGCATAATACAAAAGATAATACAATTTCTTGATCTTGCTTATAACCCAAAAGAGGACAGATTTGAGAAAATCTAATTTAATTTTCAAATATCAACTCCAATATTGCAGTGTGTAATCCTCATTATTGTGTCCAGTTCACAAAACCATAGAAAATTTATATTGTGTATAGTGTTGAGACAACATTATGCAAACGCACAAGAGAAACGATGTACAAATTGTAACAGAGAAAACATTAAGAAAAGATTTCACACATATGTGATGCTAACGGCAGTGAAAATGAAAAAAATTGATAATAATATTGACAGAGATTTAATAATTTTCGAAAACGTGAGTTAACAGTGAAAATCTGACCTATGCCATCTTTCAACACGTATTTTGCTCAATTCCTAAAATAACTTAGAAGAAAAAAAATTGAGCAATATGCAAACTTCTTTTTTTAAGTTTCTAGGGTCTTCGTGTAAATTACCCCCAAAAATTCACAGAATTGTTTTTTTTAATCCCACGGCGTGGAGCCAAATTGATGGAGGAAAATTAAATTTAGCAAAAAATCTTACGAATAGTCCAGCAGCTAATGTTTCAGGTCAGGCGGTCGGTCAAGAAGAAAAAACGCTTTTTCGGAATAAGGAATGTAGTTCCGCTAAAATCTCGAAACCGATTTTCTAGAGCATCACATTACATTGTCTACACTACTCCGCACATTACTTCATATACGGACGTACACGAGAAAATAAATATACAAAGCACATTCGCGAAAAAAAATTCAAAAGTTAAACAAAAACATACGTTGAGAAGAAAATATAATTAATGAAACATTTACATGCGAACGTTTGGGCTCGAATGGAGTTTCGGTTACAAGCCCCTCTACTACAAGTCGCTAAAATTTTATTCGATGGACAATTCATTGTCAAAAGAAATGTAGGTTTTTACCTTACAAACAGCGTAAAAAATCAGCTGAGGGCATTCTATGGCCTTGCATCACTTCAGCCACAGTACGCGAGCGACGAGCGGGCCACGAGAGAAGCAGTGGCCGCCGTAGGGAGATGGGACGAGGGATGAGCGGGGAACGCGCGACGCAGCGGAATGCGCTCGGCGAGAGGCGGAACGCAGCGCGTCAGCGGAACGGCGGCACCCGCCTACCCCCACCCCCCACCCGTTTCCGCATGAAAGTGAATGTGAACGGGAGAGGGAGAGTGGCAAGTGGGTGGATAAGAGTGAGTGTGAGACAGTCACTACTAATGGAAGTCGTTTTTTTTTATCAACATAACAATACAAAGGCCATACACCGAAAACAAAGGCGATACACGGGATATATTACGTCAAATATGCCGGTTTTTCTTCCAGAATATGCTAGAAAATGAAAAGGAAATCCCTTAATAGAACAGTTTATCCAGAATGTTCATGCTTGTGCCTATTCTAGTCACAAATGCATTAAACACGACACATAGTTTGAAGCTCGAGGCAGCAATAAGAAAAATACTTTTTAGTCGATTTGTTAACGCAAGTAAAACATATTCGACACCAATATATTGAAAGAAACATCCAGAATTTGGAAAAACGTCATCCCTATGAATAAAACTAGTTTAGACACCGGAAAAATATGTATTATGAAACGCCAAATTATGTACATACTTATGTAACAAAAACTGTAAGAATATGTAATAAACGTGTAAAATATAATATGTAATATTAAAATACACTAATTATAGTCTACTATATTATTTCGGTAGTATACATACCTATTGCGGTTCTCACACGCAACCGATCTTTATAAATGAAGTCTCTAACGAAAGATAATTTGAAAAAGATGACACTTGTGTTAAAAATATCTAAATATTCATTTCAATGCAACCCGCAGGACTTAGATGTCGTTAAATAACTCCCAAACGAAGCTATCTACAGCTTTAAAAATTAAAATTTTGAGGCCAAAGGCCTGAAAGAAACGTGCATTACACCGTAATCTACAGGATGAGATATTATTGGATATTGTATTAAATTTATGCGGGCTCGGCACTTTTCGATATTACCAATGCCACCTCAATTTCAACCCCTGGTAATGGAGGCCTTCTCTGTAACGTCACGCTTAGAAGGTTTAGATTCCTCTATCTGATAGTATTTATGCTTTCTGTGTACATCGTGGTTTGCGCAGACTGACGAGGTTTATTTGCATAATTATTAATTCAAGATTCGCTCTCGCAGCAACAACAATAAGTACTATTAATGGTTGATACCGACGAAGATTGTTTCTTATGTGTGTAGTGAAAACATTTATTTAACGTTTCGCCGAGGTCTACAATTAACTGTGGAGGGATGTGGGTGTACAGTGAAGAGTGAAGACGTGTCTTGTTAGGTTTGGTTTGTGTTTTACCTGTATCTGTATTTTCGTTATCAACAGTGATTTCGAGTCAGCGTGGTCAGTCTCAAGAGTAAAAAGGATTTTTTTTTTATTTTTGACTCCCACGAAAAGCAAAAAGCTAACTGTAAAAAAATATTGAATAATTACATCAAATATTTTTAAGGGAGTGTTGTGAATTCATCCATGAAATCTCTCGATAATACGGAATTAATCTATAGTGAAAATTTATTTTCCATATCAATTGCATTGTTTTTTTTATTTTTATTTGATATTGTGATAGTAAAATGGAAGTTACCTTTATATATTTTGAACAAATAAATACGTTTCGTTAACAACTTTCCCTCTTAGAATGGAAATAGAATAGGGAAGAGTGTGGGGTTTAACATGGGACACTTCTCGCACGGATACGCGGAGATAGTAGGGGAAAACTTGTCTTAAGGCACAACACAAAGACCAACTTTTTAAATTAAATTAAAATAGCTTGAAATAAATGTTGACAGCATCTAGATGACTGTACAATACCCAGTTGTAAACACATGAGTTGTTTTATAATAAACTTATGGTGTCGTTTCGCTAAGACATTCAATACGTAAACATCATTTGAGGAACATTCCGCTGTACGAAAACATGAAGTTTACGCATACTGAATCGTTTCTAACGGTAACGAATGGTATTTATTACTCAAAGATGAAAATATTAGTTTTATTATTTTTGGCCCAGAATTGCATTTCTTGAAGTACCGAAGAACACTGAAAAAAAATAAATGTTTTTTAGTATACAAATAATTGTTCAATTTTCGCACCCCAGCAAGCTGGTGCTCTGCCCCTCCAAAGCCCCCTTTATTTCTTATAATAAATCCAGGGAAGGGTTTTATTTGCCCGATGCAGTACTTTAGCATGGAAAACTTTACTTCGCTTTTCAAGAGTAAACACCTTTTCTAATCTTTTGTGACTAACAAAGAAATATATCGAAGAACATATCTCTATAATACTAAATATGTTTCCAACGTCAGTTACATTGTTTTTATTTTTGATTGATATTGCGTACGTACGCAGTTACCTTTATTCATTTTTTATCAAATAAACACGTTTCATTACCAACTTTCTTAATGGAAAGTGATAGGGAAATGGATAGGGAAAAAATAGGGATTAACATGCGAGAGTTCTCGCACGTGAACGCTAGTAAAACATATTTACCTAATTCGAAATTACGTTTATCAAAAATTTCCTAAACAATTTTAAAAATAATGTTTTAAAAATCATTTGGAGAGTACAAGTATGTGCACATTTTGCACTTAATAACTGTCCGTCTGTAATAAAAGCTTCATCTATTACTACCCAGAACCGTAGTTCAGTAGCCAGACTAGAGACAATAGAAGCCCTCGTATAAGCTGGCGATATCTATGACCAGCAATCATTGCAGTGTGCAGTACTCTCATCCAATTATTACATGTTGGAGATCGACAATGTTTCTCGGAAATTAAAATTAAAGGTCACAAAATGCGACGTCCATGATACTTTTCACATCTAAAGCTGGAAATGATCTCAGTCGCTGACGCGCCGAACTGTGAGAACATCCGACCGCGTCTTAACGCAGCACAGGCGACCTGGAGTCGACAGCACTCAGTAATTATGTAGAGAAAAAATGCTGATTTTTTAAAAATATTTCTTTTCGTAAAAAGTATGTCATAAAATTGAGAAATAAAAAAAAATATTTTGTGAAAATAGTAAACTATGTAATATACTACTAAATATGTAAAAATTAAAAACGAAAAAATTGGATATTGTGATAGAACGGCGACGATTCGTTAAGATTTCAGTTTTCAGAATGGTAAGTAGAAAAGCAAAAAATATGTAATTACATAAAAATCCGATCTCTATTAATAAGATAATTCTTTATTGTACGTTAGGCATACGTCTCCGAACCACGTCACGAACTTGCGTGAACCTGACGTAAACTGTGATGGGACATGTTACCGAAACAATACACGTACCCAAATTGTCTGAATGTGCATGTCTCCTTTTTCTTTGGGTGGATAATGTGTTTGGTTAGATAATGTGCAAGTTGTCACAACTGAAAATTATGTTTTATAAGCAGAAAACTTTGCGTAGACGTCAGCTTTGATTCACCCGTATATTCCTAACTAGTAGAACATAATTATTCTCTCATCAAGATTTGAACCGCCATCCAGTCATGTCCTCTTTCAATAGTTAATTCAAAATTCAAACTGTTTAATGAGGCCAAAAGTAAACTGGATTGTTCACTGAATTATAAAGGCATTGGCGTTTAACGCGTTTAACACGTTTTACACACACATCGAGTCCTTCTGGAACATGTGTCATTACACCCATCGTTGCAGTTTCCATTACTGCAGGGGCATTAGAGCCCACACAAATCGTTTCATGAATGTTATAGTACATCAATCATCACAGTACATCACATTACATTAAAATCAAATTATTGAAAATCTTAATACATTGAAAACTAGCGAGAGGCAGCTGTGACGTGTTCGAACACTAAGAGGGCGTGATAGCTCATAGGCAACATTGCTCCCTCTATAGGGTCTCTATGCTGCTCTGACTGGTGGCTTTTCATGATTTCTCTGGTCAACGCCAGGCGAATGCCGGACCAGTGCCCTAACATACGAGTACAGACCATAGACCTCGCGCGAACTTCCCTTCCACATCCTTGCCCCCTTCTCTTCCCTTACATACGCAAACTTACCCTAACATTCGTACACGTCGAGAGCTTAAAGATGGTTCCGGCTGGAGAGGGGAAGGAAGCGCAAGCCACCGGATCGGTTGGCGCTAGATTTGACGATTTAGCGGACGAGTAACACCGGCACCTCCCGGGATATAATATGCCCTACACTTGGGGCACAGATGGCACGCTCCCGCTGCATTCACCGACGCCCGAGGGCGAGGGCGGGAAGCCATTGCCCGATGCGCGGATCCCAGCTGCGCTCTGGACCAATTACTGATCACAAAGGTACGACTAGACAGCACAAAGCGGGCCCACACGCGCCAGCGACGTTACTGAAGACGACGGAAACGGTTCCCTCAACGATTTGCACCCTAGCTGCACTACAGCAAAGGAATACATGTTCCACTCAACTCCTAGCATCGTCATCGCGCGAGATGGCTTTGGGCAATAGTTGTTGCCTCTGCAGCGGCTCTGACTGGGAGGTACTCGTGTAAGAGTTCCGACGGAGGCGGATTTCCGACACTAGCCAGATTGCTAGGTCCAAGGCAGCCGACGGCTTGTCTGGAGGAGAATTCTTACGGCTGGCTGCTCTCATCGGCACTCTTATGTGGTTTCTCCGATCAGTACCAGAGGAGCCCGAATGCCAGAGCAGTACCCTAACAAAGGGGACTCTGAACCCGCGCGATCTTTCCTGCCCCATCCTTGTCCCTTCCTTTACCCAGGGATACCAGTCGGGAGCTAAACAACCAGGTCGATGAAATTTCCTTTATGAAAGGTCCTCACTTTCCTGCCAAAACACAATGAATTACTTCTACTTGCAGGCACTTGCTACTTGCCTACAATATTTCCAATATGGAACACATCCCTGAGCCTAAAATGAAAAATTATTTTGTTCTACATATTACTGGACTATTCTGTTGGCTTCATGCAAGCAGAGGAACGAAAACCAAGCAAAGGGCAGCGTCCATTAAAGATCAAATCTACCGTCCAGTAAGAACAAAGGGAATACATGAGTTGCAGCTGAAGATGACCATTATTCTATGGAAATAAATTTTTATAAGATTTTTCGTACAAGATTGTATTACAAAATGTATTGGACGACACATGGCCGATAATGCATAACAGAGTCGCTTGCTTTTAAATCCGAGCTGTCGTATTGGCTTACACACTTCAACCGCGTCCATTAGTTGATATTTATTGGCCTCATGACAGCCTCCAGATCTACTCTTTAGGTAGCTGGTTGCAACCTGGAGTAGATTGTATATTCAGCTGACTCATAACATCTTTAGTCGTGACGTAGAGAAATAATAATAATTATTATTAATTATTATTATATTATTATAATTATTATTATTATTTTAGGACCGAGACCGTATTATAAAAAGGTAAATGATCATATCACACGGCAGACAATCGTTCATGACGAAATTCTTTTAATGGATAATAGTAATGGCAATTATTAACTTGGACGGAGAAGTTTATGTAGAAATATCCAAAACAAATCTATAACATTTTCCTATATATACAACAACTACTAAAGTTTCGCACACTGTGTCCTTCCACCCGTTTGCACAAAATCGATGTCGCAATAGTAAAAGCGAACGGTGCAACAGCTGACCTGAGAGGCTGAGTGATCGGGCGTTGATCCTGGTTATTTACACAGGGCGATGTCGTGGTGGAGCGATGGCGTCCGTCGCGCCAAATATCCCCTCCGCCCAAAGGTCAACTGCCAAAGGCACAATTTTCCTCATTTACGTGCAAGATGAAAACGCTTATTGCGAGCGGCGCGGAGCGGAGGCGGTGGCCGAGCGGAGCGCAGTGGGGCAGTAGCGCGGGGGAGGAGCGCCGGCGAGGGCCGACGCGACGCATCGACCGCCCGCCGGCCCCAGCGCGTGGGCGCGGAAGCCGGCGCGGGCGGCGCTGGGTTCGACGCCCCTTCGCCCTCGCCTCCCGACTGCGCGGACTGTGCTCTCGTACGAGCACCGTTTCAGATGTCTGGGGAACGTAATCATGTTCGACGGTCTTTGGAGGTTCCGTGAACATACAACTACGAACCCTATTATGGGAAGATAATTGTTGATTTCCAGAGTGCGTGTACGTATACGGATATCAATACAGATAAATAAATCTTAAAGTGACAAGAGTGATCACTGAGCAGTCAATAAATCGAAACATTAATACAAATTGATAATTATTAGTAGATTCATTTAATTGGTTAAATCTCAAGTGCTTGATTTTCGAATTTTCAGCTTTTAAATACTTTTTCAATTTACTTATTCGATTAATAAAACGAATTACTCGTCAAATTAATTGTTGTCTCTCTGTTCGTATGTACTGTTTTATTTAAAGTATTGTACGAGTCTGTACTGTATTTTACGAGTATTTAAAAAAAACTATCAACATGAAATTTGAACACATTATACACACTGGTCCATCTTCTTTTTCTTCTTTTTTTTCTCGAGTTTCTCGTGATATCCCCAATCTCGACCCCCACCCCACCCCGTGATGCTCAGCTTTAAGCTTTTCTTACTTGAACGAAAGTGCATGTTTGTATGTGCCGCAAAAACCTTTAGAACCCCAGTACCGATTGGCCCCAAATTTTGCATGAAAAGTTTTGAGTTGCGAAGAATGAAATATAGCGTGGTTGCCAAAACCTTTACTTCAAAATGCTTTGTTTTTTTAATATGCAGTTAAATAAAATCCCCAGCCCATCTCAGCTACATTGTCGCTAGGCGTTGCACTAAGACGCCAGGCGACGCCAAGCAGCACCGGAAAGGGCAGGCACAGCTGGCAGAACGAGAGGGTGGAAGGAGTAGAGGAACGGAAAGTCAGCATGGCAAACAGAATACGCGAAAAGAGCGATAGAAGCGAAAGGAGAGGAAGAATCGGATGGAGATGGACCGAAAGAGCAGACGAAGGGTAACGAGCGAGAGGAACAGATAAGAGTGGAAGGCGCTGAATGGGCGGGCAGGTGGTGTCGGGAGGACGGGCATGGAATGCCAGCTTGGGCGTGGGAGAAAGAGTTGCGAAGGTGGTGGCTGGACGTGTCATGAGGTTCGGCATGGCATGGCAGTTAGGGCGTGGGAGAAAGGGCGAAGGGTAATGAGTGACAGGAGCAGATAGAGCGGAAGGCGCTGACTTGGCGGCAGGAGGTGTCGGGAAGACGGGCTTGTCATGCCAACTAGGGCGTGAGAGAAAGAGGGCGAAGGGTGATGAGGGACATGAGCAGATACAGCGGAAGGCGCTGACTGGGTAGCAGGAGGTGTCGGGAAGACGGGCTTGTCATGCCAACTAGGGAGTGAGAGAAAGAGGGCGAAGGTGATGAGTGACAGAAACAGCGCGGAAAACGCTGAATGGACGGGCAAGTGCTGTCGGGAGGACGTGCATGGAATGCCAGCTAGGACGAAGGGTGATGAGTGAGAGTAACAGATAGAGCGCAAAGCGCAGAATGGGCGGGCAGGTGTCGGAAGGAGGAGGAAGTGGCTGAATGGGCGTCGCAAGAGGTGTCCGGTGATGAGCCATGGCATGCCTTCAAAAAATTCATAAATCTTTATCCCCCCCAAAAAAATCCGATAGTTAATAGTGGAAATAGGACATACGTCAACTTTATAACAGAATAACACTACATTCTTATACGAAATAATTTAATAATAATAATAATAATAATAATAATAATAATAATAATGAGCTATTTTTGAGAGAATTTTGAAAATGTCGCAGACTTCATGTAAAGAACCCCTAAAAATTGATGAATGTTCGCAAAACTTCCAGTGAGGCCAGATTAACAGGGGGACTATTCAGTTTTGAGAAAAATCCTACGCACTGTTTAGGCGCTAGTGTTGCTCACTGACGACAGACTGGAGGATGTTTTGGAAAGAAAAAAAAACTTTTCGGTACCAAGGGACCGCACATGTATGTCGGTTAAAATCTCGAAATCGATTTTCCGCAGCATTACAAACTTTCTCTATAGTACGTATACGAGAAAGCATAAAACAAATATCAAACCATTTGGAGCATATCATTGAAGAATTCTATACTTTTCTGAAACATGTAATGACATCTACAGATTAACAACGGATTAGTTCATCCATGCAATTCGCCTGGAAGAGAAGATAAACCACGGAAACCGCTCCTGAGAGCAATCGACTTCGAATTCGACTCCGGCAGGCGCCACAAATTCACCGACGTTGACGAGTACATTCGTGGAAGACAGAAATTGCCGAGTTCGAATGCGCCACCTCCTAATTACAGGTATGTTCGATTCGCAAGGTGTTTCCTTGTATCTCGCCTCTCTATTAGATCTGCAATACTGTATTCAGTGGTTCTAATTATCATTTTTATAATCTGTATTATACGGCCCTTTCCTCCTGCCCTTAAGGAATTGTGCCAACAGACCCAACTCATTCGGGAAGCTTACTGCACGGTTCTTCACCCTGAAGCAGATTCAGACATTCATGTGCAAGAGGGTGATAGAAGAGCACAAAATCCAATCGGCAGTGTGAATATACACTACAAGTGGTCGTCGGCTGGTGACTTTGATCTCATGCCAAATGTTACATATCACAAGACGAGTAATATTGATTATTTCGAGTTTTCGGGCGCGACATCTACTATGGACATAAGTTCTGTCAATGTAGTAAAGTTGCAACCCAGAAGAAGGCGGTTTTTCACTACTTGCACATCAGATCTGGCTCTTAACCAAACGACGGTTAGCGGAGGGTTCCCAACTCCAGGTATCTCTCCCAAGGCACACCGTCCCAGCAAGGATAGGCTCTAAGTTGCAGAGAGTGAGTGAGAGAGAGAAAGAGAGAATGAGTGAGAGAGAGAAAGAGAGAATGAGTGAGAGAGAGAAAGAGAGAATGAGTGAGAGAGAGAAAGAGAGAATGAGTGAGAGAGAGAAAGAGAGAATGAGTGAGTGAGAGAAAGAGAGAATGAGAGAGTGAGTGAGAGAGAGAATGAGAGAGTGAGTGAGAGAGAGAATGAGAGAGTGAGTGAGAGAGAGAGAATGAGTGAGTGAGTGAGAGAGAATGAGTGAGTGAGAGAATGAGTGAGTGAGAGAGAATGAGTGAGTGAGAGAGAATGAGTGAGTGAGAGAGAATGAGAGAGTGAGAGAGAATGAGTGAGTGAGAGAGAATGAGAGAGTGAGAGAATGAGTGAGAGAGAGAGAATGAGTGAGAGAGAGAGAATGAGTGAGTGAGAGAGAATGAGAGAGTGAGAGAATGAGTGAGAGAGAGAATGAGTGAGAGAGAGAATGAGAGAGAGAGAATGAGTGAGAGAGAGAATGAGTGAGAGAGAATGAGTGAGAGAGAGAATGAGTGAGAGAGAGAATGAGTGAAAGAGAGAATGAGTGAGAGAGAGAATGAGTGTGAGAGAGAGAATGAGTGAGAGAGAGAATGAGTGAGAGAGAGAGAATGAGTGAGAGAGAATGAGTGAGAGAGAGAATGAGTGAGAGAGAGAATGAGTGAGAGAGAGAATGAGAGAGAGAGAATGAGTGAGAGAGAAAATTCAAACAACACTTATTTTTTGAGATAAGTTGGGTAACTGTCCTCTCTCATGCTGCTTGTGGCTGGCTGCGTCAAATCATCTTCAACAAAGTTAAAATCTCTTCCGATTTTGAGCAGATTTTTTGTGTGGTTTTCATCCGTGGGTTAGTGAAGATTACGATTTGCATTTGTTTTCCTAATATTCGGCAATTTATACCGCAAAACATTTAATAAAACTGAAGCATCTGAATTACAGCAGGTCCCGGACTCGGATCTCGGTATGATGAAATATTTGCATTTCATAGCAATTCATTCAAATCATTGCATGTTCCTTAATAGACAATCCTTTCGTTTCGCATCCTACATAAGAAAAAAATTGACGTTAAGAGACTTGAAAAACCTTTTTCAAGTGTTCAGACATTCAATTCAGAGAACCAATTTCAATGTGTTCTCAACTACACATTTCAATCGGAAGTGAACATAGCCCATCTACCCTGTCGTTGCCTCGGGAGCGAAACCTACAAAAACGAAATTGCATTTTACTCTGAAGCAATAAACTACTATTCTTTATAAAATAATTTACTTTTTTTACCATATGATTCACTTCTATTCATACGTCAAGCCTCAGATCAGACGCACCTTTTCGCTGGTATTTTTGCAGCCTCCAGATCTGACTGCGACCAGAGGCGGAAAACGTTCCCCGAAGGCCTCCCCCCACCCCCGCCCGCCGAAAGCGAAACGATTGCGTCATATTGAGATGCATTCCTCCACAACGACACTCCCGTCCCTCTTGAACACAATGTTTAGGATTGTCTCGGAGCCCAAAAGCAGGTCAAGTAGCGTTCATACACACAATCACACTCCCCGTACATCACAAACAATCGCGCGATTAAAGCTTCAGAATGCTTTCTAAAAAGTTTCAAAAATTGAATTCGCAGTTAGTTGTCTAATGACAAGGAAATTTGATGCACCAAATGGAACAAAAACACGGGATAAGTGGAACGGGGTACAGGCCCCGCACTGTGATTGCAAATTTCCCATCGGGATCACCGGCTCAGACCGCGTGGTGGGGGAAGCCTGGACGATCAATGCTAACTTAACCCCCCTCCCCAACCGCCCGAGAATGCTCTCAACGAGAGGGCACTGTCACAACAAATACGCAATTTTTTATACGAAAAACAGAGTTGACACTTATCACAGCTCTATTACAGAAATGACAAGTGGCATTTGTGGGCTGAAAGTCGATAGGGGCGGATTTTTCTTCGACTTGCACACATTACGAACAAAATCTGCAATGTTTTTCAGTAAGTAACACGTAATTTCAAAAATCTCAATCGTTTCAAAATAATAACATTGCTGGGCACCTGCAGGTAATCTTCTATGGCATTTTCTTAATTGCTTTAAATGAAAGTTAAAAGTTGAAGGCAATTGTGAATACTACATTGAATTAAATGATTCACGCAAACACCTGTAGTTGCATGGCAATACATCTCGCTCACCATACATTGTTTTAAACCCATTTTGTCGATAAATAAATAACCATTGATACTGACTAGCAGCATGATACGCCCTAGCACATACTTCAACAATACTTAAAGAATTACTACGAATATTACAGGTATACTTCAATATGAGATGTAGCAAAGTTTAAAGTTAATACATGTGAGATAATTGCTATGAGCATACAAAAATCTCCAGTAATGGTCCAGCCCTCATCATATACAATTGCGTGGTGATGCAAGATGACTAATCTTAATCTTTAATGACAGCAATTGGCATTGTACATTTTATAGTCTAAACCATTAGCTACACGAAGAAATAAAAAACTGCAGCCTTACACTTCCCGTCAGAGAGGACCTAGCCACAATTACGCTATGATTTCACATCACAATTGCACGAAATGGTATTAAAGTGTCAGTACGGTTTGTTGGTGAATATGATAAAAAACAACTTTATCAGAATCTTGTTGATTGCGCGAACAAACTGGAGATGAATGCAAAAATACACAATGAATTAACTCAACTCTCCCTTAGAAAAAACAAAACATTGTCACGCCTCCAAAATACACACATCCTGGCCTCACATCAACAAACGTCCAAATAATCTGCCACACAAATAAACACAAAATTAACTTACCTCAGGATAATGTACAATACTTGTGACAACAAATGCAATTGCAATTCCCAACACACACTATTTTGCACTGCTCCTTTCAAATAATACAGTGCAGTGACTTCTCTTCGCTCCAACAACGTTCTCACCTCCAAAGTCAACAAGCGACTGACCCGTTCCGAAACAGATCACGAGTATGGGGTGTATTCCTTTCCAATTGAATACTGAGGAGGCTTATTGTGTCCTCATTTAATTATTATAATGGTATATTCTTGACTAAACTGTCTCGATTTACATATAAAATTCACATTACATCTTCTAGTAAAACTATAGAGAAGAGAAGGGAGTTTTCAATCAGAAAGTTAATATTCAGCGAATCTTGCGTAGAAAAGGAACCCGACCTTTTCTTCAATAGTTCAAGTAATGCTACCTAGATTACGCTACTGATGCTACTCGTTAAGGTTAACCTCCCTTGTATAATAATATTCAATCGAAGATAATGTTTTATGTTTCTTTTATAACATTTTTCATATTCGCGTGACTTATACACGAAATTTTGTGGTAACTTTAAGTGTCATTTATCCTTTTTTTGAAGAAAATCCCAATACTTCTAGGAATTTGCAGCTTGTAAATACATGTGTGGAGTCGTATGGCGGCAATTTAAATAATGTATAATGTTATTCAATAACTTTAAAATAGACATTTGAGAACTACACTTCTTCGATAGTTTAATAAACTATGCCTGGTATTAGTAGATGGTGTTGTCCAAATTTTCGTTTATTCTTATGGGACTCAAGAAGGAAGTTGCTTTGCAAAAGAGCTGCACCAGAATGGGGTGAGACTTTGGCAAATAAATCTTAGTTTGTTATGTTTGGAGATGTTAACATGTTTACATACTTTATAGGCCAGTTTTGTATGTACTATCTTGGATTTTTTTTAATCTTGATGTCTCTCACTGCATTTATGTGTATCATTATCATACATTATGTGCAACGTTACCAGACAACATTCTTTGACGTGAATCACCTTGGAGGGACCCCCAGTAAGGAAAGAATGAATGACCTAGTAACAATTATTTTAGTCACTGCCAATGCCATTATTTTAATATTTGTTTTATTGTAGGTGTATCAATGCGTCCTGTTGCAACAAAACAACTCATTATTTATAGATTACAAGATGTGCAAATGGCTCCTAGTAGCTACATTAATGATTTCAAAAACTTATTGCAAGGTCAGTGGATCTTATATAATAAATCTTATATTCATTACTTGCAATTATATTTTTGAATGTACTTTTCAGCATATCAGAATCAAGACAACAAAACACATCAAGAATGCACCAGTACCTGTCTGAATTCAGCCAAACCATGTAAATTTAACATTTCTTCTTTAGGTCCTTGTGGAAAGGAACCTTATGGGTATGACACAGAGAGCCCTTGTGTGCTGATAAAGCTCAACAAGGTGTGAAACTATTTTTCATTGAGGTTAGAATATTTCAGTATTTGATTGACTCAATTCATTAGTAATAAATGGATGCTGCTTGGGTTCCAATGCATAACTTCATAAGAATTTGAATATCTAAATTAATATTTTGCTGGATAAATGTTGTAATTAAAAATTCTGGAATTCAATAACTTACTCTTAAATTTTCCTATATTCATACCCATTGGCAGAACTAGCCAGGGGGGGGGGGGCATGGGGGCCAGCCCCCCCTCCCAAAGGCCTACAGTTTTCATTTGTTACCATCACTAGGCAAAATTGATTAAAATATTGATTTATGTTAGAATTAAGTAATTATTTAAATAATAATATAGTGTAAAGTCGTATATACACTACAAAAATAATATACAATATAATAAAAAAGTTTATTATTTAACAAAAATCTATAATGGCCCCCTCCAAAATGATTGGCTGGATCCAACGCCGCCCATTGGCATTTGTTTTATCCCACAATAATTTGAGGATTTCCACTTCGTTTGAAATGTGAATGAGAACCTCTATGTGGGAATGTAATTTTTGTTCATACTGTGAATATTCTGAAGCAAAATTAGTAAAGAAACAAATTAACTTTTAATAATTCATCATTTCAATCCTGTTATCAAAAATGAGTTGTTACATAGCGACACTAATTTTAACATTTATTTACTTTCTGATTAAGAAATTATGAGATTACTTCTCATATTATTAGTTATATGAAATAAAACAGCTTATAAAGTTATGCATACTTATTTTATAAATCATAGTTAGGAGCATTTAATGCTCTGTGAGATGTGTGACATATTTTCTGTGAGCAATTCCAATTATTTCCGTTTTTTTTAACTGAATTTATTTCCCAAAATGGGAGATGGAAATGAATTGGAGGTATGATTCATCTCATAAGTTTATTATTAATTATAATTTAATATAATTCATAATAAAATTATGAGATAAATCAATATAATTTTATCACGGGACATGCAAGAACAAATTAACAAACTGTGAACTCAGTTTTGCCACAGGGATCTACATTCTCTAGGCCATTTTGTCCACAAATGCCTCTAGTACATCACTAACAAACTTGTGAAAACATAATTTTAAACGACTTGCTTGAATTTAACTTTAAATTTTATAAAATAAAGCCCCAATACAATTATCATAATAAATGTCTTGAAAATAATTTTGTTCTCAATATTGGTACTAATTTGTGAACATCAACTCATGTAAAGGTTGGCGAGGGGGATATTTATTGTTCAGAACATTTCTTTTTCTAATTGAAAATCAATTATAAAATTCTATTTAAGGGGAGGTTGTACAGACTATCTCTGTAATGGTACTTGTGTTGTCTTTGTGTACCGTTATCTCTAAAACTATTTCATGAAGTTCTTTGAAATTTTACACTTTTATAGTAATGTTCTTATCACAGTGTTTTTTTCATAATGAATGATGATTCAACATAATTTACATTGATTAATAATTTTTTGCCCAACATACTTTTTTTTTTGGGGGGGGGGGGGGTAAATATACTCAATATCTTAGTCTTGAGTAATTGAATTCTTCTATAAGATAAACAAATGACAGCAAATACATGATACATAAGTGCTCAAAATTTCATAGAGTTATGTACAATAGCTTCTGAGAAAAAGGTACTTGGAAGATTAAAAAAAAATATTTTTGGGAAATGCAGGATTTGTGTCAATATTCATAAGACAATCCTGGTTCATATTCTGAGTGTTTTGCATCTTCATCATTCTCTGAATTTTTCCTCTTTGTTCCCTGAATCTTACTTCTTTTCAACGTTTTTTCTACCTTCTTTTCTGCCTTTTGGCCCTATAGCTAAGTAGTAGTGTAGTGTAGTAGTGTCTTGTAATGACTAAGTCACTAAAAGACACTTGGTGTGACTAGACATTTAAATGGCATTTTCAACATTAGGAACAAAATATCTCACAAATGTGTATTGCACTATGTTTCTTGAATATTAAAGATTCAAAATAACACGAAAATCTAAAATTTTGATCCTATGACACGTACAACCTCCCCGTAACTAAATGTTAAAACATTTCATCTTGAAATAAACAAACAACACTATCACTGGCTTACAAATGTTTGTAGTGATAGAAAAACATTAATTTTACCATTAAACATACAAAATGAAAATAATGAAGTTATATACTTAAAAAATTATATATTTCAAATCATCTTAGATTATGTTGAAGTTTGTGAGAGTCAACATAATCTCTGATGTAATGAAAGCAATAAAACACTAGAAAATATAATTTTAGTGAGCTTCTTATATACTTGGATAAATTTTTGCAGCATTTTGGATGGTTTCCTTGTTTACCTCCAAATGATCCTTCGAGACAGTCCCAGGTATGGATGTCATAGATCTATATGTTCTTTGATTTAATCGTACCAATCCTATTGCATAAATTTTGTCCTGCCTTTGCATCTTTTCTTATGTAGTATTGTTTACGTTTATCATTACAAATATTATCAGAGATGCCCAGAGACAAGAACCACTAGGGCAACTTGCCCCAGGCTCCATATTAATTGGGGCTCCTAAAATTAATTTCCATTCAAAACAAATAAAAAATATATTTACTTGTTAAAATTAACTGTAATAAGTAGAGACTGGATTATATGCATGCATATTGTGCAAATTTTTGAGATAATTGCATATTTTGAACATTCTGGCATATAACAGCATATTACTATGGCACTATTTAAAGAAATCCGACTCATAAATTGCAGGAGAGATTTCTTAGAAGTAAGTCGGTTTCGATTCTTCCATTCTTGGGACACTAATAATGACATAGAGAAATGACAAGACCAGACAATTCCATCAACTCAATTCTTGCAACAAGACCAATGAATATGTTCAACTTGCAACAAGAAGGTTCTTCCTGGAGAAATTGTTGATGGTCTAAATATGATTTAAAACTTGCCCAATAGCGGTAGCGGTACATTTTGAAAGAATATTTTCAATTAACAAACATATGTATACACATAATTTACAAACGTATGTAAATGTATACATATACATTTATTTAAATTTTTAGGTTAACAATTTTAAAAACATGTCTGGTAAAATGTTTCACAAATACTACTGTGTAGTGAAGTCTTTTACTTGTAAACTATTGTTAAAAGAAGTATTTAATAATACATGTACTACACAGCTAAGTTATTAATATGCTTGTTTTCATTTTTAATCCATATTTCCTTAAGTTTTATTTCCTGCGCATTTGTATGTAATTTGGCAGAAATCTCCATTTGCCATGCATTTTTTTAAAAAGAAACTGAATATTGTGCATATTTTTTTCAGAACATGCTTGCATATAATCCGGTCTCTAGTAATAAGTTATTTCAGTTCATGGATTCAGTTTATATATTGGAAAAGGTCAGAACTTGTTTGTAACAACACTCTGGATTTATCTCTGCAGATCTAGTCTTCTCTGGCACCCTTGAATATTATCACTTACAAATGATTTGAAACATTTTAAATTTAAATGAATCAAAATTTTTAGTGGGCCATCAAAAAATATGTCAATTAGAGGAAGGTGGATGCCCAACTTTTACAAAACAAAATTATAATGAAGATTCTCACAGTAGTTGTACAAATGCTGTTCCATTGTTTTTGTATTTTTCCCCAAGTTTGTTTATTTGTTGTTTTATTTGGCAAGAGGGCCACCAGGTAGCATCTCTGTGTATGCGCCTCCTACCACACGCTCCTTTGTCACTACATAGCGGCCCAAATTGGTTAGGAATCAGGACAAGGTAGGGCTTAGGATGTTTCACAGGGGTTGGACTAGCCCTTGCGAAGCAGCCAAACTCTTTTTTTTTTTCAAACAAATTTCACACGAGATTGTCCAGGAATCAAACCCGAACCTCCGTGGTAAAAGGCAAGTGACTTCGCTCTGAGCCACGTGTCAAGTTCTGAGGTATCTACCAAAACCGTCGACATCTTCTCATGCCCAGAGGATACATAGTTTTCTTTCAATTTCTACATGCATTGGAAATAAGTCAAGTAAATGTTTTTGGATTTTTCCCAAGTTCCTGAGTGTTGTATTATTCCTACATTTCCCATTTACAGCAAACTAGACTGACAGTCTTATGTATTCTCTTTCCATCAAGAAATTACACAAACTACACAACAACAAACATACTACGATTGGAGCTAAAGTGAACACAATAATATTCAATGTATTGAGAAATATTGACAAATGAGATTGCAATGTTTCTGCATTTGTGACAGAATCTGATGGATATTTATAACATATTCTCATTTTACTTTCATTTCTTTCATCATGGTTTATCTACTGAAGATTTTTTTAATTATTTTTTTCTACAAACAGCAATCTTACATTGAAGTGGAATGTAAAGGACATCAGCCGGCTGACAGGGAACATTATTCCGAACTGCACCTCTACCCCCAAAATGGCTTTCCAACTTCGTTCTTTCCTTATTCTGCTCAAAAGCATTATTTAGCACCACTTGTTGCTGTTAAAATAGAAAATCCTCTTTGTAAGTACATTCATCAATTCTTAACTTTGGTTTAGAGTTTGCAATGCTGTAATACTGACTTCAAGAATTTTATATTTGTTACATGCGTAGTACTTTGTAAAAGAGAATTGGTTGGATTTCAGTGATAAGAACTATTTTTTTACTGTGAGATAACGTAAATAAGAATTAATGTTAAAAGAGATTCTTCAAATATTATGAGAATTTAATTAATCACCAAATATAATTGTTGAAACATTTGTTGTAGCTGGTATACTTGTAACAATTGAATGTACTTCAAGATATGAGGGGAAGGCTGTATCATCACTAATATTCCAAGTGATTGTGGTAGGAAGATAGCAATGTTTAATATCTTAGAGATAAGAGATGTGAGTATCAAAGAATTATTCAGATTACAAAGTTTTAAAAAGAAGGTTCAGAAATATTCTTCCACTATTTCAAATGATTCCTGATAAAACCTTTTTCACTTTACTTTTACCTACATTGCTCTATTCTTCCAGCCTGCACTGCATACAACTGTACAGAAGCTCTAATGGAAAGTTAGCTAATAATGAAAAGATTCTATTGATTTGCACTGAAGTGTAATGCAGTCATGAAATGCATGTGTGTTATGCATTACAAATGGAAATACAAATCAATGGTTTGTCATGTTATCTTGGTTTGAAATGGAAGGAACACAAAGTTTTGGAAAGGACTTGTGAAGGAGGGAGAGGAAGTGCTTGAATCTTGAAATAGATGAATTTTTCAATGTTTTGGTACATCTATTTTTGAAGCATTATAATTTTTTCCGTTTCAATATCCATTTTTATTCATAAATTTTGATCCTTTCCATCTTTTTCTCTATTCATTTACACTTCTATAAAATTTACGCTTTTTAAAGCTCAAAAACAGACAAAAATAATGTACATCACCACATCAAGACACCCCATTACAAATTAATAGGCAGATTTATTTTTATTTTATGTAGTTGTTTTTTTTACTGAATAAAATTCTCTAATCATTTGGTCAATTTGTGTAATTTTTTTTAATTTCCCTCACCCTCCAACCAGTCTTCCCCTCACCTTATTTCCCCCCTTTGTTTTGAAAAGCATTTTCCACCTCACTCAATTGACCACAAAACATCAGTGGGTTAACATGGCTGTAACTTTTGCTCTATGGACCTACAACTTAACATAGGCCATAATAAGATTTATGGCTTGTCCCTCATTTTTCATTTTCATGTTTCCTTGATTAATTATGAATTTCCCCTTTGAAGCAAGGCGAGTCTCAACTCTCCTTTTGTCTGAATAGTGAAGTTTAGTTCTATTAGGATTTATTGTTAATATATAGAGACTTTACCTTAAGATGTCGTTGCATTAAGTCCATGAAAGGTTTTTATATAATGAATTAATTGCTCACTTACTGAAAATGTATATCTAAAATTTTTTGATGGTGTATGATTGTCATGGACCTTCTACTTCCATAAATGAATAAAATCCAATTCTTCAACAATTGTTTTGAAGTGTCTTAACAGCACTAGATGAATGGTTTACTTGTGTTTGATCCTTACGATGGGTGCACTTACCTTTGGCACCTTGCATCATCTTTGCTACCTTGTTTCTTGAGCACTGGATCCAAATCTCAGCACAATTATCACAACAAAATTTTAATAATAAACATCCATACATCTCTAGATCCAACAACAAATTGCAAAGAGATAATTCTGTGTATGATCATTGACCTGTGGAATTTTTCTGAATAACTAGTAGTTTTCTAGTGGCATGCTATCCTGGCTTCAACACTTTCGCCCAGTTTTTTCCTCTTCCTTAAAGCCTCTTTATAACACAATTATAATTGAAGTCACTGTGATTGTTGGGGAAACATTACATTGGAGAAATCTCTTCCACTACATAGATTATGCCAACCTTGCTGGTACATGGCAGCAAGCATGGCAGTAACAGAATATGGAACAATGTGTTGGGATCTACACAAAATTACGCAGTTTAAAAATTTGGAAAGGATTCAGCGTACGGCAGCTAAGTTTACTTTCAGGGACAAGTAAATAGTAGGGTGGGATTCACTCTAAAACAGGCGATCAGCAGCAAGACTGCACATTGTATTAAGCTTATAGTGGTTATCCAGCTTGGAAAGAAATTAATTGGCAGCTAAGTATTTCTACATACATCAGTAGGAGGGATCACAGACACAAAATAAATTTAAGATCGCAGAGAACGGATGTCAGGAAATTTTCTTTCACAAATCGAATGATAATGGAATTGAATAGATTGCCTACAAAAACCTTTGAACCCTTTCCTCGATGTATTAGGAAATTAATGTACTAAGTAAATTTACTAGTAAAGGAACTTAACTAAGAATAATAGGTTAGAGTGATGTGATATAATATGAAGTGAGGTGTCCTCCAGTGTAGAGAAATAATGAAGGAAGTGATTTAAGGGTCATAGTGAAGTGCAGGGTCAGTGCAGTGTGGTGTTAATTGAACAAACATTCAGGGCGGAGTTAGATTATAGAAGTTTCTTTTTCTTATGGTAAATTTAATGTTTTATGAATCAGTCAGTTTTTATTAATTATTATTGTTAGTCTTATTAGCTGTTGTAATTATTATTGTACTACTACTACTATTATTATTATTATTATTATTATTATTATTATTATTATTATTATTATTATGTAATTTGAATGTTAGTTATATTACCATTTTTATATAATTAGCTGCTACAGAAGCAGCATATAGAACCAAAGATATTCTTCCATCTTCTCACATATTCATATATCCTAACTGAACCACCATCATGAAATCAATCTCTGAACATCCCAACCATCTCAAATGCAGTGGTATGGAAATGCAAAACTCCACCAAGGGAAAGACAGACATCACCCACACCTGCATCATCATCATCATCATCATCATCATAATAAAGCTTGACAAGTTTACAGGTCCCTCTGTGGTATCTACAGAGAAACTCGCAGCAGCATCAGATGGTTGCTTTTAAAACCCATTTTCTACTTCAATGTGGCTAAACCATATGAAGATAATAAGAACAGATATTGTGATGTATAAAAAACGAGATTGAAAGAAAATGTAAGCCTTAAACCAAGATGACAAAATCACAACACTTTTGTGTCTACAGAAATACAAAGTCGAAAGAAACTACAGGTATGGACCAGAACCTTTACCGTTGATGACAATGATGGATGATGATGAGTAAACAGAACAAGTTTATATCTGAACATATGTAACAATTGAATATTCCAAACCTAATTTTGATATTAATTAACAAATAGACTTTGAAGCTGGAAATAAATTATTTTGAACTCTTAAAAATAGTATATTTAAAAAAGTATTCAATGGAAATTTCAATTTTGATTTTTCTTGATTTAGATTAAAGAAGGATCAAAGGTGGACGATTTCTGATTTTTTAATGAAAAAATCTTTCTAAGATGTTTGGTAAGGATATAAATCAATTTTTCTCATATGAATATGAAACATGATGAATCTTCACATCAATTCAAGTTATGTCTATTCTGTATGACAAAATAAGACAATAATTATGACACAAATACTAATTTGTAATTCCTTTAATTTAATTTCAAATTTCTCTGGTGACATTATTAAAATACAATCAATAAAATATATACAATAGGCAAGTACTCTTTTATAAAATGTTTTGTCAAGACATGAAATACATGATAGGCCTGCACTACCCTGAGTGAATGAAATGAAAGGAACAATTCTCTCACTTCTTAAGTGAGGGCAGCTGAATTGAGTCCATAAAGTTGCAATATAAAATAATATGAACTTTGACATTTTATCAATTGTGACAAGAAAATAAGTACTATCGTCAAATTAAATAATAAGTAAGAAAAGGAAACCAAGGCAGAGCCGAGCTGCAAATGCTCACAGCAGAGAAGAGGAAGGCCATGCCCCCCACGGTAGATTGGGATATGACAAATCACTTTCACTTTGCCAGAAAATGGTTTCATGACACAATAACCCTGAAATGAAGGCACATGGCAATACAAGTGTAGAAAGTTAAGTACCACCTATATCACAAGGTCACTGCAGAGCTTTTAAAAGACTCTTGTGTGTTCATAATTACTTCGTATGAGTCCACAGTGAAAGGAAGATTTTTGCCAATCCCATCCTGTTAGCAGCTCTAAAGTACCAACTACCACCGGACTCCATGAAGCCTCAATGAAGGATTGCAGCTGGGCAGCAGATTTCTCGAATTGGACAAAGAGAAGGGGGGAAGAAGTCATTCGCTGCTGCCAGTACTGTCGTGCCAACTGCACACACTGCCACGCGATGCAAATCACCTTTGTTTCTAATCAACCATCACTTCTAAGTGGACTGAGCCCTCCCTTTCGTTTTTCTGCTTGCTGTACCGGATATTGTGCGCCCAAGCTCTGCACTCAATGTTGATCAACACATTTCCTGCAACATACATTTTCAAAATTACTCTCAACTTAAACATTGGAAATAGCATTCTTGTAATACTACAATTTGATTTTACTAAATTTGAATATATTTTACTTCTTAAAAGCAGTCTCCTCTCACAACTTTAGACGTGAAAAGATGAATTCATGAAAATTTGTCCAACAAAAAGCAATATGTTAACTGTAACCTTCTTTAACTTAACTGATTGAAGACCTTTTTTGAATGTATTTTGAATCGTCTTTTAACAAGAAAAGTGTACCCTAGTATAAATAGAGATTTCTTTGCTAAATAAAATCTGTTTTAAAAAATCAGTTTGTTACAAAAGACAATGAACAATTCCTTTTTTTTTTAAATATGCGTAGTTAAGTATAATTTTGAAAATTTTCAAATTTGAAAATTGGAATTTCCTACACTTCATTTGTTAGAAACTTTCAGGTAGTTATCACATTGCAATTCAGCAATGAGAACACGACACGGCAGCTTGAAATTCTCAGAATAAACTTCTCATTCCAGGGTGACATTACCAAGTGTATGGAGTGGAGTTGTGGTTGTTAGAATTTATATTGATGTATTAACTTTCAATGAATTAAATTTTACAGTAGAATGCTCCATGATTAGTAATGAGTTTTACAACTGAAAACTGAAATATGGTAATATGAACAGAAATTGTAGTGTTATAATTTTATGAAACTGTTACCGTTACTGATACCAGGGTATGTGCTGTTGTAACTCCATTAGTTTAAAAACAAGAGTAGCTTTTGCATAATTTTTATCTTCAGAGATGAAAATAATTTCTTTTTTCTCAAAAATGGCTGCAAATTTTTGGTTTAATTTTTTCCCTTAAATAGAGCAACGTATGCTTAAAAAATGACCCAGATCTCTTTTTTGTTGTACTCAATGAATGTTTGAAAATTGGAAATATTTCAAATAAAGCAAGAAATAGAGGTTGTTGTGGTACTACTAGTTACTTTATTAGCTGACAACTTTAGTAGAAAGTACTTAGACCCCCAACATAGTATATCAATAAAATGGAATGTACTGATTAAAGTAAACTGATTTCTCATGCAACTAAATTGCAATATTTAATTTAAATAATTTAAATACTTTTTTTTCTTTTCATTCTTTCTTTTATTTCCTCCCTTGTTAATGCAAAAAAAGTGAATACCAAGATCATCTTGCTTCTGGCCAAACCTCTGACAGGAGTGCATGAATATGATAGTAGTTGAAGATACTCACGAACAGGTCGCTTCAGCTGCACAGCCACCAGTGGGCTCACGTAGTTGTCAGTGTTCATATATGGGTAGTAGTAGGCAGCAAAACCTTGGTAGGGCCAGTACTGGAGCTCCCCAATGTTCTCCTTGTCGGCAGGGTTCTCCCCTTCACATGACACCCAGATCACCTTGCGCTGCAAATCAAGCTCAATTAGTTATTCCTACATTACGACCATTGCATTCAAAATTGAACTATGATATTGGATACTTCTCTCGTTATTGGTCTAATAAATTTTAACTGTGTTTTTCTGATTTTTCTTTGTGCCATATTCTGTAAAATAAACTTTGAATGTAGAAGTACTGTAGTGAGAAAGACCCCCTAAATAAATAAATAAAATAAAATAAAAACAATGAAGAAATTCATTTTCCAAATAAAAATGTTAGAATCAAATGAATTCTATATAGTCTTGTTTCATTGTGCATTAAAAATTATCCCTACAATACTAGTTACTCACTGGCACATTTTTACAGATGGCATCCGTGTAGTGGTGTGCCATGATTCCAACTCCTAGCAATGTAATATTCTCTCTGTTTAGTATATACATACTAGTAGTGTATTCAAGAGCCCTAATGCAGCAGGGCAGTAGTAGCTAGCCTTTTATTAAAGCTGTTAAGGGATTGTCCATAAATTACATATCGCCAATAAGGCGGGGCAAGGAGTTTGAGGCATTACGCTGCATTACATAGGGGCAGGTGGTATTAGTGTTATGTGTTGAAGAGACGATGGAACATCTACTTTCGTGCACGGACTGCCCTAATGGTGTGTCCAGAGATGCCCTGGCCCTAGGACACCAGAGAGCCTTGGCTCTCTCTACTTACCTGCAAAAAAGAATTTAGCTGTCGTCAACTCGAAAGAAAAAAAAAAGAAGAAGAAGAAGAAGTGTTACGTAACAGTCATATTTTTTAACATTTATTGAAATAGTTCCTTTTTAACTGTTATACTAAAACATTAAAATATTATCTAATTGATTTGTTTTAAAACATAAATAATTTAGTTATTACAATAAACAGAAATATTTTTCATAAATTTTGTATTGAATCTGTAAGATTATGAAGAAAATATTCATAACTGATCTGCAGTATTTTGTAGAAAACAATAAAACTGGCACAGTAGACTCGCATCCATGCGCTATCCAGATCAATAGGGTGTGAACGGCTTGTGATCAGAATTTTCTCGTCTGTACGTCCTTCCTTCACTTAAAATTTACCCCTAATCTTATTGTTAGATGCAGTCAACATCAACAAATAATTCAGACTTTAATTAACATAAATTTTAATACATACAAATAAAATGAATACAATTGTTTACAGAGCTATAATTTACTTTCAATTCTTGCATTTACATGGCGGTGGGGAGTTGTAGCAGTTATGTAATTATTTAGAGAGGTTCAATCACGTGTTACAAGGAGAAGAGGGGTTTTCAAAATACTCCACATTTGCATTACATAATTTATGGATGGCTCCTAAGTAGTACTGTGGAAGTTGTTTCTGTTTTCAATTAGAATTTCTGGAGAACTTTAAGAAAGTTCTTTTTAGCAATAATGTAAGGAGTAAATCCCCTATTTACAACCTTTTCCCAGTAGAAATTGTGTGAGTAAATTTTACTCTTCACTAGTAACACGTTATAAATTTGAAATATTGTATTCTAAGGTTACAAGCTTTCAACGGGCTTTCAACAGAAAGAATTTCAATATTTAGAAGGCCATTCTTTGAACAATATTTTTTCAATTATCAAAATCTGCAAGTTGAAATTTCAGCATCTCTCTTTTTCTTCCACAAGTACCTTATAAAATTGTGCAGGGGATGGTTAGCATTTAGCTGAAACTTTATGAGGGTGCATATGATGTATCCATGATCCTGATCTGCCACCCAAGAGCAAATGAAAGGACAAATGGATGGCAGTAACAAATGATAATGACCTACTGGGGAAGGCGAAGCACATGAAATAGTGGAACTCTGAAACCTTTCACAAGTCCATAACGTCTTCCTTATATTTAATACAGTGGCGTAACGTTCGTGCTCGCAAGGCCCACAATGCGAGCAGAACCAGGTGTAAGAGGGCCTATTTTTAGGTGATATTTTAGGTTATATTTCAGGAACTAGCCGTACTTGTGTTTGCTGTAACTTTTTTAAAGGGTGCCCGGATAAACGTTTTTTAGCAGCTCACACTTATTTTGTTTCACTACTGATTCAGTACCACATTGATTGACCTTCATCCCACATCGGTCTCAGATGTATATGGGTATTATAGCCAGGTAACTCAACCACTGATACCACTCAGCAGAATCTGCAAGAAAATTATATTGTACTACCTCACCTCTTCAGCTGGCAGACTGTCAATGTGCTTCTTTAAGTCATCAGGCATCGAATCAGGGCACTCTGCAGAACTTTCATAAGGTTTAGGAGTCCATCCTATAATCTAAAACAAATCACTATTCTTGAAATGGGAACCAATAAGTGACAATTTTATATTTACTTTAATTCATTATCAATTTCAAATTGCTAATTACGAATAGGAGGAATTACTAATATATTGCTGGTGACATTATAAATTATGGCTCGTGGCTTGCTCTTAGTCAGTGTGCTCACTTTCCAGTATGCAAACCCAGGTTTCATACCCAGTCAAGGTTATAGTGTGTGTTTTCTTTGCAATGTCCCAATATATGTTGCTATGTGACAATGTGAAAATTCACTTCTTAAGTTGAGAAGACCTGAATACAGCATGGGGATGTCTACATGCTAACCACATGTACCCCCTTCAACCATGGCTGCAGGAACATCGCCGGTAGGCCTAAGCCCATTCATGGGATGTCAGCCAAGTACATACATACATTATAAATTAAGAAAAAAAGGGTGTTGTCAAGGCTTTAAGATATTTAAAAAAATCTTGATACTAAGGCAACAAGTTTTTACTTTCTTGTATACATAAGTGTGTTTTTTCTTCATATGAAGACCTCAAGCTTTGTAGATATTGAACAATATATATTGTTCAATACTTACAAAGATTGAGATTTTTTTCTTCAAATGAATTTTGCTTCAACTAGTTCTTAAATTAATATGATACTCTTTTTTTTTTTATTTGTATTTTTTGCGGAATTTTGAGTGAAATATGAGGCAATAACAATAAAAAGTAATAAAAACAAGAATTTCTCATAAACTGCTTCAAATTTTTTCTTTAAATGTTTTGTACGGATAGTGCTTAAAGCACTGAATAACATGACAAACATCATTTTGATGTATTAGTTTCATTATTTAAAATTTACACACGTAATTTTACATATATGTAATCATATCGTTAATATGCATGTTCTTGGTATTTTTCTTCATTATTGTATTTGTGAGTTCAAGTACTTCAAATAATTTCTGATGAAGTTTCTCGAAACCTCAAAAGCTTTCTGTGAAAATGGTCTCAAATTTGCACATTTTCAGAAACACTCAAATATTTTCTTAGAAATGGCTCAAAACGTTCGCAATCAAAACTTGTGCACATCACAAGATTTTACTCATTTCAAATATTCTCAAGGTAATATCTCTGTTCTACCTTTAGGGGCGTGAAAAAAATAAGAAAACAGGAAACAAGTTGTGCTACAGAATGGCACAGATTTTCTTGCACTAGATATTTTTTGTTTTTCGTCTAGGCTAGCTTTTTGGTATTTTTACACCCTTTTCTCAGTTGCTACCAATCAGTGCTAAAACAACTTTTCAATTTTTGGATCCCTAAAAGCAGAATTGAAATAGATCTTTAAGAAAATTCGAAACAAATAAAACATAGTATTATACAAATTATCTTTGCAAATTTGGATCCGTTCTTGAGATGTTCTTTGAGCATTTCTGAAACTGAAAATTTGAGCACAATTTCACACAAAGATTTTCAGTTTTCGAGAAACTCCTTAAGTAATTGTTTAAAGCTCTTTGGTTCACATATGAAAATATTTCACGTAGTTTTTGCAAAATCAAAGAATACATCAAAATGCCATAGGCATAATGTAATTTAGTATCTTTAGGATTATCCATGCAAAAATGTTAAAGAAAAATTTTGGACCAGTTTTTCAGAATATGTCATGTGAGCATTTCTGAAAATGAGCAATTTTAATCTCCTCACTGAAAACATGTGTTTCTCGAGAAACTTTATAAGAAATCTTTTAACCTCGAAAATTCAATCTACATATATAAAAATCAATGTTAGTGTGTGTGGATTTTATGCACTGCTGAACCGTTCATCTAACTGCAATAAAACTTTATCAACTTATTGTTTGCACTTGTGCGAAGAATTTAGGCATATTACAATATTGTAAGTCCACAAAATGGGGTTTCAGTTAAATGCATTTCCCAATCCACCCTAGCTTCATCGCTGCTACGTGTTGCCGAGTGACGTGGGGGCGAGGACAGGAGAAGAGGGCAGCACAAGACATAGAGAGGAGAAAAGAGAAAGAGAGGGAAAAACTGAGAAGGAAGAGAGCAGGACATCTGCTCCATTCTGCTAAATATATTAAAAAGCACACACAGTAACAATGTTATTTTAATGATTAAAAATAGAAATGTGAAGAGAAAAATTTAATATATTTAAACAGAAAATGCTTTTATGTTAAGAAGCTATTCAAGAATATCACATTGGTTTAAATCACATTTCATAAGAATATATTAAGGCTGATTTTTGAACTATGGCAGTGGTAAGTAATAAATTATTGACATGTTGGAAAATAGTTCAGTCCAAGTGTGCCATCCATCAAACAACTCATTCAAAATTTTTTTCCGCAATTTGTCACCAATTATAAAAATGAACCATGTAATTCAAGAAACATTTCTGGTGATTCTGATACCTTCAAATCGATTACAGTGTCATGAATGCAGATGAAGTTGTAAATTATCCAATTGAGTTTTTAAATTCATTGGATCTTCCTGATGTGCCATCTTTCAAATTGTCACTAGAAATCGGTATGCCAATTATTTTACTGCAGAACATTAATTCATCCTGATTGTGTAATGGAATCATTGTGTAATGGAATCACTGTGAATGTCAGAAGCAACTATTCTTAATGGAAAGTCGAATGAAGAGGTTGTGCTCATTCTACAAATTTCCATGATTCCCACCAATATTTCTTAATTTCAAACTACTCCAGTGCCTCATACAACCTGCATTCTCAATGACCATCCACAAGGCACAAGGTCAATCACTTAAAGTGTGCAGATTCAACCTACAAAATTCATGTTCTTCACATATCCAGTTGTATATTGCATGCTCACAAATGAGGTAGCCAAAAAAATATTGTTAACCATAAAGCACTGAATAATTAAGTCAAGAAAATTGAATAATTATTATTTCAATTTCTACTTTTTATCATTCAATTTCAGAAAATGAATTTAGTATTGACAAGAAAATAAATATCATTCTTTCTTTCATTCCTAATTAAACAAGGTAACTCTTTCAAATTTCAAACAATAATTCCACAATTACTTCTTCAGTGGCTGCAGAGCGCTGGGTACCAGCTAAAAATAAATACAAAATGCCCGTAATGTAAAAATTAACAATGTCCGTGAAATATTTTTTAAAAAATTTAAAAAAAAGACGCAGCATTTCTGTGATTTGTGAAGAATCTAAAGAATACATTAAAATTGTGTTTATGTTGTGTTATTCTGTGCATGTAGCACCATCTCAGCATTGATCAAAGATCAGAGAATCTGAATGAAAAACCTACATTTGTTTATCGATTTCAATTATTCAATGACATCTGGCAGAGAGTAGTAAAATTATGAACATGAATTGTATGTGAATTTTTTGTAGTGAACTGTTGATACTTACACCTGATTTATACGATTTCTATGTCGTGTGCTATAGTTATAGACATCTGCATTGGTTAGAAATATTTCCCACCCTTGAACCCTTTTTAACAAAGACCACTGAATTGTAAATCAAGAGACAGCGATGGTAGAGTTTTTAGCATAATAAGTAGCATCTTACAAGAATCACTTGGGTAGTATTTACTTATTATTGGTACAATTCTTTTCTGTAAACGAAAAGTCTGGGTGCTGTAAGATGTATTTCCCCAGAATATTATGTCATAACTCAGGCAAGAAAGAACGTTCACAAAATATAAACAATGAGCAAAATGAAGGCTGACTGAATTTGAAAGAATACTGAATGCATAGCAATCGTGTGGTGTTCAATTCATTCAAAGTGATGTTCCATTTGAGATTTGACTGAATAGAGAAACCCAAAATTGTTGCTGCCTTAACATCAGTCAAAGGCATGCCATTGATAATCAATGGAGAAGATTGTTTATTTGGAATGGGAAACTGCATTGAAACCATTTTCTCTTTATTTACTATTAATTTGTTATTACAGAACCAATTTAAACATCATAGTTTCTTCATTACAAAAAAATATTCATAGCATCAGCAAAGAGAACGAATTCACTTCCTTTTTTGCTATGTGCTAGAGTTAGAATTCAAATTCAATAGTAAATTATATCATAATATATTTTATTAAGATTATATCTTATATATTATATAAGATATAAAATTAACATTCACATTTATATCTTTTCCGCAGTGACAACAAAAACTTTTCAAAAAACATACTTTACTGGTGTGTGTTTGCAAGCACATGCACAAGTGTAAGAATTCACAAATACATGCACAATTGAAAAGAGTTTTTGGAGAGTATGGGATCAATGAAAATACATAAACCAGTAACATGTCCTGTTCAAACCAACATATTGTTTTGATAATTGGTGTGATACTAAAGAATGGAAAAATTTACTTTGGTAAGCAAAAAAAAACTCATTAAACAACTTGTAATGCAGAGTGGACACGCACTTTCCATCCTCTCTGATACAATTTGTAACTACTTAAAGAAAATATTAAAAACTAACCTGATATTAATTGGTCAACTCTCTTATTCCAATGTAACAAAGAAAAAATGAATAATATGTCCTCAACAAATCAAAATCAAGTAAAAAGTAATGCTGTACTAATGTTTTTAAGGAATAATATCTGATTATAACCCATTGAAAATTTCCCCAAATTTGACTGACACTTCTATAAATTCCCTGATTTTCCCCATTTTTCCACGTTTCCCAGAAAGTGTTCACCGAGACATACACAATTTCATTGCTATATCTCAAGTCAAACTGTTGCTTTAGCATGCAGATGATTATTTAACTAACACAGTAACTTACCTTGTTGAGTTTCACAAAGAAACAAGGTGCACTGTTACGAAACCCATAATCATTTTCATGCACACAGTTGCCAAATGTGCTCAGTTTGACCTCACAAACCTTACCAGCAGGTGCAGACATATTAAAGTCACACACTACTTGGTTATCATATTTCACTTCATATGCTGTAACAATAAAAATTGTATTTATCATTTTGTTTTCTTATGGTACTTGAAAAACATAATCTCTATTTCTAAGTGTGTAACAAATGTTATAAAAGTAACTTTAGTGATCATTGTTTATTCTTTCTTATAGATACATAAATAACAAATAAACATTCCTGAACACTTTTCGAAAGTTTCTGATGAAACAATCATACCAAATCTTAATAAAATCGATTTACATTTCTCTTTTCACAATCATTTTAGCTTTTCATGTTTTAGCCTTGAAGATTAGATTTTCTTTAGTCTAAGTAAGTCTTTCCAGTCTTTCTTTAGTTGAGTAGACTCATTACTTCACTTCAAAGAAAAAATTGTGGGCTTCTTTTCCAAATAAGAAAAAAGTTCTTACTGTGGCCCTTTTTTTCAATGATGCCCGAATCCCTGGTTCTATTTTGTTACTTCCTTTACTCTTTCTCTTTCTCATTCATATTTTGAGAATATTGGAAATCTGGCTGAGAAATATATTTCATACGACACAAGACTCTTAATAAGATTTAAAAGTAAGTGAATGTATGAAAGCACATGTTATGCAGTAATTTAAATTAAGCATTCTTGCAGTTAACTATTGTTTTTACAAATACTACACCTAACTACAAAATTCAGATAAATCATTTAAAAGTTGACTGCACAAAGAACATATCAAATAAAATATATTACATGATTGTTTGAAAATATTCTTTTTCTGTTGTGTTCAAGCATTTTGAGACGCTGATTGGTTTCATCATTCTCTTTTTGATTTGCAGTCAAGCAAATCAACCATTTGCAATTTCAAAACTTGCAATTATTATTAAATATTGTTATTGTTAAAACATACTTACGGGACAAGAATTCATCAATTCTGTTTGTCCAAGACGCAATTGTCTCATTGTTAGCCGCATCATATACGATCATGGAGCCAGCATTCTCCACATCTTCAGCAATGGGGCGGAAACCCATACCTGCAAGTACAAATACCTGTTAAAATACTCCATTTTGCAGACAAATGCCAATCTAAGTATATAATTAAGTCAATTTAAAAAATCTGTATTTAAAATGAGAATCTTTTTATATACTATATTTAAAATTTTAAAACACCTGTGTTTGTTTTTGACAACAATACTACAATTTAATAATAATAGTAATATTAATAATAGTAAAGCTAATAATATTTCTTTTAAAATTTTTTATTGGTCTTTGACCCTCTGCAGCTATGTAAGATGATTACAATAGATATAGAATATTTATATCATGTTATAGAGTAAACAGAATTCTAGTATAAGATTCAGAACAATCGCAACTTTCTTTTTAACCTTTTACAGGTTATGTTTAGCTAGGCGAAAGTGAATTGCTGAAAGAATCTGTAATACTTTGGAATAGAATTTTCTGGATAGGAGGGAAAAGCGGATGGGAATGAGTGTCCATTATGCAATGTACGTAACATATGTACATAACCTAATGGAATGTACCAGGAAGCTTTTGTAATAGTGTGTAGAAATCTATTTTGGAAATTTTGCATTTTGTTGATTTTTGTTTTGTCTGTGGCAGCCCTGACTGGAGAAGCATATAAGAGTATGGAATACATAATTAATTTATGGAGATGAATAGCAACATGTAATTGTCTTACTTTTTTGGGGGGGATGATTGTTTTTAGAATAAGATATAACTGATGGATTCTTGTGTAATTCTGTGTTGTATATTTTGCCACCATGCAAGTCTGATCAAACAGAACTCCAAGGTATTTGAATTTGGGGGGGGGGGGGGGGGGGGGAAAGCCAGGAGATATTTTGTGATTGATACGCGAGATTTGGAGAGGTGTCTGGTCAACAGAGAGTAAATATCTTTGCCTGGCTTTTATTTAGATTTATTTCAATATGCTATTTTTTAATCCAGTTGTAAACCAATGTGAGGTGATGTTGGAGATCTTTCATTGCAGTTTCAATATTGTTGGTGGGGGAATAAAATTCTCTATCATCTGTGAACAGAGCCATTGCAGTATTTTGGGTGGTTGGTGTATCAGATGTAAAGATTACACAAGGTGGGGGGAGGGTGGACCCTTGAAGCACTCCTGCAGTGATGGTGAAAGGTGCCAAGAGAGCTCCGGTGAGATGTGCAGGAAATGTGTGCTTGGTAAGGAAACTTTCTGTGATGCTTGACATATAAAGAGGAGTACCAATGCTGAGGAGTTTAAAAATTAACTCTGGATGGCAAATGGTATCACAGGATTTGGCCATATATAGAAAGACTGTGCTTGTGGTCATGGAATCCTCCTGTGATATCTTCAATTAGGCATAAGATTTGATGATATGTAGATGGGAGGGATTAGAATCCATACTGATATGGTGGTGTAGCTTTGACTGAGCTGAGGTAAGAATTTAGTCTACAGTGAATATTTTTCAAACAGCTTTCCCAATGAGGGTAGCAAACTAATCAGTCGATAGCTAGCTGGATAGCTTTATTCCTTTTCCCGACTGAGAATGGGAATAATAAGTGTGCATTTCCATTTATCAGGAAAATACATATGTTCCAAAGCGACATTAAATATTGCTGTAATATGCACTATTACTTTTAGGAGAAGGGATTTTAATAAAATAGTAGATATTAGATTATAGCATTTGTTAATTTAAGGTTTCCTAGAGAAAGGAGCATGAGCTCGATGCTGAACTTCGCGGGGGGGCTACCACATGAGGCAGGGTGGGGGTGGGGGTGGGGGTGGGGGTGGGGGTGGGGGGTGGAGAGAGAGAGAGAGAGAGAGAGAGAAAGAAAGAGAGAGAGAGAGAGAAAGAGAGAGAGAGAGAGAAAGAGAAAGAGAGAGAGAGAGAAAGAAAGAGAAAGAGAGAGAGAGAGAAAGAAAGAGAAAGAGAGAGAGAGAGAGAGAGAGAGAGAGAGAAAGAGAAAGAGAGAGAGAGAGAAAGAAAGAGAAAGAGAGAGAGAGAGAAAGAAAGAGAAAGAGAGAGAGAGAGAGAGAGAGAGAGAGAGAGAGAGAGAGAGAGAATTTGGACCAGTGGATATAATATAATCAAATTTCATGTTGGTTAAGTTTTTCTGTATTATATTCGTGAGATATCTGTATTATATTCGTGAATTTTTTAAACAATTTTTCAATTGAAATGAAAAAATAAATACAGTACATTACATTTGTAAGTTTCCAAGATGCAGATGCAGATTGCAGATGTTAGCAAAGCTATTTTTGTCAGAAACAAAGTACAATCAATTTTACCGTGAATTTGTGGGCAATTTCCTTTGCAATAATTCAATTTTGGGATGTAGTTGAGTAGTTCCCAGTACCTAGTATTTGGTTCCAAGAATTTCACCATCAGTGATTAAAATAAAACATTTTCAATGCATGAGAAAATTAGAAGAGACTCCACTATCTTCCATCAGAAGACAGCTCTGCCTTATACCAGCTGTCTGGCTGCCAATCCCAATGGGCTCTCACTATTGAACACGCACGTACACTGAACACCTTTAGTGGTGTTTGATACATGAATAAAAAGCAGAGCAAAGCAAAGTAAAAAGAAAAATAAAGAAATAAAAAAGACTGTGCGAGACGCGATTTCTCGAGCTTGTTATCCGTGTGCGAAACAGTTATTTTTTCACAATCTGCCAAACATCGCGAAGCGTTTGCGAAACATCTGTAACGGTTTTCGATCGTCTTTCATCTTGACTAAGTCTTTGTTTATTATTTACAAACAAAAGTGTTATGACACTGAGTGGAATCCATTTACTTTTGTTTAAATAAGGTATTTCTTGTTATTTGATATTTAATTTATATTCCTTTACTTGAAACATTGCGTTTCTCACACGGCGTATTCAAAAATTGTTTACGCAAAACGAGCGCGAGGTGATTTCCCGCACTCGTCCCTCACTACGCTCGGACGACTATCTAGACTCTTGCGCGAATCACCTGTTTCGCGCCCTTGTTACGTAAACTACTATTGTGCGGCTCCTACAAATGAGCATGAACGTGCACCATTGGAAACGCGCTCTGAAATGCTCCAGTTTAAAGTTTTCCTGGAAGCAAAGTTGTGGCAAACAGGTCAGTCGACGGTCAGTTTGTCTGGATAAGGGTCACGACGCGACGACGGAATGACGTGAATTTACCTCTGAAGGAAATATCTCTGAGAGATAAAGTATTGTGCATCACATTTGCAGGAACCTTTGCTCAAATATCGTTAAATGGCTACGTGAGTTGTTTCAATTAAAAGGGAAGATTTGTTATCCTCTGAAAGAGGCCAAGGCACAGATTAGGAAGGAGAATCAGCGCAATGGACTGCGGTTCGCGAAATATTACAGAGTCACCCCTTGGAATTCTGGCAATCCGTGTTTTTGAGTGAAAATTTAAGAGATTTGGATCAGATGGACAGCAATCTATACGGAGAAAAGTTGATGCAGCCGTTAAAAACACACGTGCCGCTGTGAAGCACGGGAGGCTTTCTGGTACGACATTGCTTATGAGTATGTGCATCCGATGTAGGGAGTCTTCATTCGACTGATTCCACACCTGATTTATTTGCATATTTATCGATTTTAAAGGGAAATGTCTAACAAAGTGCAGTGACTCTTGGGCTGGGGCTGACGTGTGAATTACATCCCGCAGCACAATGTGCCGCAAACACACAGCGCCGATTGTGATTGCTTTATAAAGTCTTCTTCATAGAGTACACTTGGTACACCAAAGCATCTGGACACGCCCGCACAATGGCATGATGACAATTCTATTAAGAACTTCGGGTTGGAACTGAAAAAACATTATTTGTTTTTTGTGAAAATATTTATTGATCCCTGCTCGACAAATTTTTCTTGCAAAGGTATGAACAATTACATTAACATCAAATAGATATGAGGAGAAACTTACAAAGTAACCTCTAAACATGCTACTGACATGTGAAAGTATTTTTGGGGGGATTGATTTTGGAGACATAATGATCAGGAAAAACGTGATGAGAGGAATAAAGCTTCAAATAAACTAGAGGGTCCTCGCTGAAGGATGGAAGAAATTCGTGCGTGAATTTCCAACAAAGCTAGTAAGACTAATGTCAGCAATACTGGAGGCTGTTATTCGTGGTGAAGGTCGTTCGACAAAATATTGACATAATTTCTCCTTTTCTCTTAAGAGTCAAATGCCAGTGTAACGTTTATATGGTGTCATTACGAGACGTTTATTTCTTAATTATTCGTGTACTTCAAGTTATATTTGTAATATATGCACAAAAAACGTTTGCATTAATGTCTAGTTTTGCTTTGTTCCATACATCTGCAATACATATTTTTACATGTGTTTCTGTTTTCTGACATAGCGTACAGGTCGATTTTCAGACACCGTGAGTGTGCTTTAAGCGAATAATAATGAAGTCCAGTGTGAAAGATTTGTTGCAATAAATACAGAACACGCCGTTTTCGTCTAAGTCAACATTTGTATAGCTATTAACATACCTAGAAATGTTATGAATGTTATTACTGCAATGCCAAAAGTGAAAAATCGAGGCGGAGCGTAGCGGAGCCGAGAACATTTCGTGGTATGTTCAGTATTTTATCAGTCACCACAAAATCTCAATGTTTTTGAGAAAATTTTCATTACTGCGATATGAATCACATAAATTCTGTTGTTGCGGCACGATAATTGATCTTGTTGGGTATATCTTGCGATATTTCTCTTTCAACTATACACTTGTATACCGTGGCACGACATCGTGGCTGGAAGATAGTCGCTGAAAATTCGTCTGTACCTCAAGAAATTTTGAATACAGCTGTGGAAGCCACGCGAGATTTAATCCCAGAAAAATCTAAACCAGGATACGAGAAGGCATACGAAAAATTTAAAACTTGGCAATTACAAAATCACGTAGCCGTGATTACAGACGTAATGCTTGCGTACGAGTACTTTAAGAACTTGGTAAGGTAATTTACACTTGTTCCTTTTATAAAGACAAACTGCTAATTTACCAACTATTTATTTTTCAAACTGCACAATTAATAACATAATGAACATCCCCAAAAAATTATGACTTTCTTTCATTATTAATTGTCTTGTAAATTACCACGCGATTTTGACGTAATAATGTTGACTTGCAATGAATGGGTGGTTGTTTATTTAGGTTACTAAGGATGTTAAAACCCGTTGCTAAGAATTTTAAATTTCTTAACCTACAGGTAGGTACAAGTGCACTTAACAAACTTATAGGGTTGCATGTTAACAAGGGTTAATGACGCATGTGACCGGTAAAATAAATAAAAGATGTTCTGCATCATTACGATATTTTCAATCGCAAAGCGATCATCCTCAGAGCTTGCGTCTAGGCTGAAAACGAAATTCTGAACGTTCTTTAGTTTAAATATATTTTTGATACCTGACATTTTTTATTTATATAATTATTAGAAGGTATCTACCGCCCCAGCATCCTTATTGATAAACATTTTTTCTTGTAATTACGTATGTATTATACATTAGGAGTAACTTACGCAGTATAGAAAAAATTAGGAGTGAAACTATTTCCAGATTTTAAGGGAAATACACGTTTTGGGATCCCATAATAGTTCCATCTCAAATCGCACAAGAGTCGACACAACTTTTTTTAAAGGAACGATATTTTCTCCCGTAAGTCTGGACATAAAAAGAGTCACGTGCTTTTTATTTTCATGAAAATCGATTATTTGTGTAGTTATGCCTGTATTAAATTTTGAAATTTAAGCGTACTTCGCAAAATATCAATTGATGCTCCGAATGTACTTAATATAAAAAATCCTGTTTTTTATTTAATATTTTGAATTTTGTAATTTATTCCTCAGTAAAAGTGATTTTTTTCAAAAAATAAATATTTCATGAAAAAATTACAATTATTAAACAGAAATTTGTATATATCAAATAAAGAAATTGAAAAAAATGTAGACGTATTTCTTGTTCAATTTTCGAAAAAGTGGGCTCTTGACCTGGCTCTTAAAATACAAGAGTCCACTTGTCAAGGGCCACGAGTAAAATTTTCTGAACATCGGTCGGAATACGAATCTTGTAAAGGGCATAGTGCTAAAATTTGTACTGTGAATTATGTGTACCTGTACAGCACTAGTGGCGGTCACCGTGCGAGGTAAGACGGATGCTTCAAAACATTTAATATTTTTACTTTCTCGCTAATAATAATAGTTAAGAGTTACCGAGAGTTAAACGTGCTCTGTGCGCGCGAATTCGAATGTATTTTGGTAATGGACGTGTCAGGCGTTTTTCGCTTCATTCGTTGTTATTTTATGTTGCAGTTTTCTTCGGTGTGAGCTGTGTGCGAGTTCGCTGTAAAAGTTTGTTTTATTGCCTGAAAGGAGCATGAAATACCTGGGTTGTTGCCGATAAGGCCATCGTCTTGCTGCCATTTTGGGACGTTGTCGTCTAAAGTGTAACGCAGGCCTTGCAAGCAAATGGCGAACAAGGCTGCCAGACCAGCGTAGAAGCACAGGTAGAAGAAGACTATTCCTCCTGCAAAAAGATGAAACAGTGATTAGTTGCTAGTTGAAGAAATAACATCAAGAGCAACTTCAAGAGGAAAGTTATTTTTAATGTTAAAATTCAGTTCTTGGGTACTCCTCAAAAGAAACACTTAATAGCTCACACGACACATTTTTAATTGAAAACTTAATTCAAAATTATTCTAGTATTTAAAAAAAGTATTTCTTATTACAAAAATCACCTTCCTTTCAATATCATTGAATAAATAATTTGTGGTCAAAAAATTCACATTTAGAAGGAGACTATTTCTATCGCATCTGTTAATCGAGCAGGGGCGCTCAGAGAACAGAAGACGCCTGGAGCAGTAGATCCATGATGACCCTTCACTTCAAACGGTTTGAAAAAATCATCACACTACAACCAAAGTCAAATATTATTTTCTTTAAAAAACATTGAAGGAGAGCATTTTGTGAAAATGTTTCGAATTACATTTTAAATAGTTCATTTAATTTATTATAAATTATGATAAGATACACAGCAATACTTTTTTAAAAGTTGATACCTTTACACCACCTTCCGAGCCTTTATTAGCGGTTGGTTTGAATTACAAGTAAAAACGATTTTTTTAAATATATTTTGAATGAAAAAAAGCCAGGGCAAGTTGTACTAATAGCCCCCTTTTCTGAGCATTTAAGCACTCAGAGAAACCAATACACTAACGATGCCCTCCATACAGAAATCAAATTTTTAGTTCTAGGAATGGTTAATGGTTGTTGGTCATTTTATTGAAAAATCAATGATTTTTTAAATGAAATTACCAATAACAATTTACCATTCCCTGAATTGATAGTGTGGTCGTAAATTCAAGAGCAGTTATAATAATACTTCAAAAGTTTTCAAATTAATGTACGTCCCTTCTTCCCATGTGTTAATCTTCATGGGTAATCCGGAATAGTTTGTGATAATTTCAGATTGAGAAAATGATCTCAGGATTAGAATACGAAAGTAGTAATGATACAGGTATTTACCAAATTTTTAAGTTAAAAATATTGGTGAAGACATGTTTAATTGCTACTCGTTAGACTATGCCACTCAGCAAATTTGAGTAAGAATTCAGATCATACAAAAAATTCACAAATCTTTTCATTACAGCCTCCTGAAAATTGCGAATTATTTCTGTTTACTAAGAGACATAATGTGTTCTTAACTTAACACGGCATTTTAAAGGACCTTCACTTTATTTTACTACTATTCGTCACATAAAAATACACTATTCTTTGCTTCCGCCAAGGTTCAGGGCTGAGTCGAATGCACGTTCTTTCACGTGACCTTGCATTTTCCCTGTATAATTTCAGCATTTCTATTTTCCTATTTTTCCAGGTTTTCCCTGTTTTTACAGAAATTGATCACCCTGATATCCTTTTGCAGTAACGTCCGTCACTCACGCTTAGACCATTTGCCGCCCGCCAAAGGAGACACCAATCGTCCGACCCGCCTCGGTCTCCTGGTGGGGAACTGATCAATTTTTAGAGATCCATCCAGAATAGTTTATTAAATTTATTTTTAAAACCTGTTTGTTGTAGTTTTTTGAAATTTTTTGGCATTTAAACGCGATTTGGATGACTTCTTGCACCTACAGAGGTCCTCAATAGCCCAATCGATTCCTCTCTACAAGACAAATCCATTGGCGCAATTCGCTTTCCTTTAGGATATTGTGAAATAAGTTTTTGTTGGTTTCAATGCACCTTGGCATTGGGCATTGGTGAAACACAGGATTACCATACCCTCTTTTGACATTTATATGAATCGATACAACTTGAATTAATCAGATTGACGCTAATCAAACCTAAAAAGACAAAAAGTGAAACAAGTATTTTAATCGCCCCTTTTTAATCTAATTTTCCATGTATAGACTACAGAAATAAATGTAGCTATACCAGAAAATGGGGAGGACAGTCACTGTAATAAGTTTAAAATTTATTTTTATTACGAACTTGTAAAGCACATATTATTATTATTATTATTATTATTATTATTATTATTATTATTATTATTATTATTATTATTATTATTATTATTTATTTGTGAAAATACCCACTGGAGACGACATGCTAAGCTATAGTTATTATTTAATGAAATTTAAGTCCAAACGTTTTCAATTGCATCGCACTGCTATTATTAAGCTATTACAGGACGGTACATGTGGTTCTAGTGACGATGATAGGGACATATAGCCAAGAAATGTGGGTTTGCGATATCGTAAGAGTTGATTGTGTTGGGTGATTAATTGAGGAGGTCCATATAAAACATCAGTGTACGTGTGCATGTCCTTTTTAGGGAAATTATATTTGTGATTTCTCCATGATTTTCTTAATACGGTTGCAGAGTATGGTTACGATCTGTGAATTTGAATTCACAATAACGATGGAATATAGAAAGCCGTGCGTGCACTGTGCACATTTAGCTCGATTAGGTTAACTTTCTTTACGTTTTGAATGGGGAGCTACTATTGACATGATATTTGCTTTTGAGTGTTTCCAATTATTGGTACCATTTAATACAATTATTGAATCAGAATTAAGGAACTGTTTAAGTAATTATATACGAATTGTTACACAAAATTTAAGAAACAACATTCAATGAATGAGTGAAAAGAAATAGATACCCAGGAGAATACTATTCTTGTAATTCGGGAGAAAAAAAAAACAGGCAAACCATTCATTTGTTTTAAATTGCTATAATGTGAATGATTTTAGTTACGATTTGAAATTACCAAGAGATGCTACACAATCAGTTTTGTGCAAGTTCTATATTGGACTTATCGGTCTAATAGTGCACCACTTATCTCTTAATGTAATTCACAGACTTAATATGTAGAAAATTCAGTGTTAAAAAATTCAAGATTATCATTTAAGGACCGGGTGTGACAAACGTGTCTATTTTGTCTAAAACTGATTTATGTTATTTTGTGGGTTTATTGTTTCATAAAGCACACACTATTTTATTTTCATTGTATTATTTCAAAAATCGTTCACAAACCCCATTTATATTATAAGCGTACGTTCTATCGTGATTACGGTAAAACACCATCTCTGTTGTTGACTACAGTCTCCCCAAAAAGGACGTGCAATTTTAATATTAATTTAGCAAATGTGTTTATTAAGTTTCAAAATACGTAACAGCGCTCAATACATAAAAAAACCTTATCGTTGCCTCTAATATTTATAATAGAGAGGCTTGAATTCGTAATATTGAATCGTATAAACGTTTAAGGCATGAAATTGTTTCAAACCCAATTTTGACAAAGAAAATTCAGAGTACCCCACTCTTACAGCGGCGTCCTATGCTTCGCCTGCACAAGGAACCGTCGCGTGTTGACGCTGGAGGGTCCGGGTGGGCGCCTCCGCGCAGAGGAGCCCCAACCGCAAGCGACGAGGGCGTCCGCCGCGGCGGCGTGAGCTCCGGGCTTCGCGGAGGAGGCCGCGACCGACACGATGCGGCGCGGCCGCGCGCCACGCGCGTGGGTGGGTGGGTGGGTGGGTTGGTGCACAGTAGGGATGGACGGTTATTATATAATAACCGATTAATATCTAATCGACGATTTATTTTATTAGATTAATATGGATCAAATAATCGTTCCGAATTAATCGATTAATCGTATATAATCGATTATTTTTTATTTAAATGCATAAAATCGGTAATTTTTAATTTGTAAATTAATTAATCGTACGATAGCTTTTAAGCGTTTTAATTAAGCGTTTAGTGGCTTTTTAGAAGCACGGCGGATGGTCGTAGAATTTTTAGAAACAGTAACACTAATAATTGTGATATAACGATGTACTTGCTTGATGATTCAAGGAAACTGGTAATTCATTTCTTTCATATTTCATACTGAATATAATACCATCATTAAAGTACTAAAACATTCATAATGACTTTTCATTTTGTTAGTTTTACTAACATGAAATTAATGGCGTATATATGACTATTAGGTTTAGTAGTTGGAGAGAGAGAAACAGACAAGGAATTCCGTTACCAAAGTTCAAAAGTAGAGATGTACTTTAATATTTTGCTAGTTTTGAAAATTAAGATTTAAATTAAATAATCGAGCTAAAAATCGGAAAAATTAATCGATGTGTACATCAATCGGTGTAAAAATAATGTACTTCAATTTTTCTATTAATCGCATAAAATAATAAAATATTGTACTAATCGCAATTAAATCACCCCTTCCCTAGTGCACAGCTGCGGTCTCCTGCTACGCTCAGCGCCCGATAAAATAGGGGGAGGGAAATAGTTCGGAGAGTTCTACATTTTCTCAAAACCTAATTCTAAAGCCGTGAAAAAAATTCCGAATTTTTCGTATTAAAATAAAATAACGTGATACATTACCTATAATGATAATATTATCATTTCAATGGTTAATACTAACAATAATGCTCTCGTGACTCAGTGACTAAGTCGCTTGCCTTTCAACACAGGTTCCGGGTTCGATTCCGTAGAATCCCCGTAGAACCTCGGAAATTGTAACGACAAAATGAGTTTACATGCCTTACAGGGTCTAGCTCAACCACCGTGAACTGCTGTAAGGCATACTCCAATCCTAATTCCTTCCCAATTCCGGCAACTGAGTAGTGACGCAGGGGCGCGAACGCGGAGATGCTACTTGGCGGACCCCTTGACAACTGACTGCGACGAGACGTGACGGATATGACAATATTAATGGAAGATTACTTCCAAGCTGATATTATTGGCGGATTACTCCAAAAACGCAAAGCGCACGCCTCCGGGGCTTGGAGACGCGTTGCGTCAATTGAATACACAACAGATTTTCAAAAAAAATAAAACATTTGAACTGCAGATGTCAATAACGTATCTACTTACTGGACATACACAACGGAAATGTACAACACAATATTGAAGTGTAAAGATATGTCGGGATAGGTTTATTAGCCAATAAATTAATCTTTACGTCAGACATAATTCAACCTTCATGTTTATTAGTAACAAATGAAGTAAAGTCGTGTTTATTAAAGTGATACGTTTTCTAATATCAGATATTTCAACATGAAAAAATGAGCTTATTAAAGACAAAACAAGTGCGGAAGAAGTTTTCGAGAATCGAATCGCCGCTACAACTTTCATAATAAAATATTAGAAAGGCGGACTGGCAAGGAGTTTGCGTTCATTGCTTTGCTAGCATCCGCGTCGTGCGGTTTTCAGTTGAAGAAGGAAGAAGAGCAAATTCCGACAGCCCCGTGGCTGCGCAAGTGGCCGCGGAGGTGGAGACGGAGACGGAGACGAAGGCGGGGCCGGGGCCGGGGGCGGTAGCGATAAGCGGAGGTCAACAGCGTTTGCGTGTCGAGCACACACGACAGGGTTGCCAGATTCCTCGATTCGCCCTCGTGTGATAATGGCCTGAAGGCGCGGGCCAACAGGCCTCCGCGAGCGAGGGACACGTGCTTTCGGGATGACCTCCACTTCGGGTGCCCGCACACACCGAGCACGGCTCCTCCCACCAGCGCAGCGGTCGAAGGCAACCAGAAAAACTTGTTTTTAATTTCAACCTGCCTACATTAGTTGCATTGCCATCTTCGCTGTGTATTGGACCTCAGATTTTACTTTCTCGCTACGGAGCAGAGTGAAACGTATGTAATGATACGCGATTTCTGGCGAATTTTCGACAGAAAAACTCCTTTTGCCGGACACTGGTAACGAAAAAGGGGAAAAATCCAGTTGCTTAATATAGGGAGGGGGGATTCTTTAATACGTAGTGTAGCCAGAATCCACGATTTGTTGGTACTTCTCAGCGAAAAATCAAATGACACGAAATGTCTGTCCGTCTGTGAAGATCGCTAGCGGCTAAACCGTTTGGCCGATTTTCTGCACAATTTATATTCCCCGATCGATTTGGCTGATGTCGCGGCCCCTTCAATTTGCAACCGATATTTTAATTTTGGGAGCTACTGTAGATGAAACTCCCTGGGACATTTTTCAAAGTGTCAAAAAAATTCCTCCATTGTTTTTTATTAAATTTGTTTATTGAATGGTGTAAATGGCGTTTAAGAGAATGATGCAAGTTTCATGTTCGTTAAAAAAAAACTATTTTTTCGAAAAAATTTTTCCTAAAACTACAATTATGATCGATTATATTAATCCTTTTCCGTTTAGGAAAACGATTATATTACTCGTTTTCCTAAAACTACAATTATGGAGATACACTGTTTTCCTTAATGAAATCTGTTCCTTAATGTAGATTTCGAAATAAGATCAGGTTCAATTTTTCGAGAATTTCATTCCTTTTCGCGTTGTTTTGCGTGAACATACGGGCGAGAAAGTGCGTGCTGTGTTAGCACCACTAGTTTAACCGAGACGTCGATGAGAAACTGAGCCATGTGTTTCGGCTGGAGCCCCAGCTCGCCTGCCGGCCGCAGAGACGAGAAGGCGCGGTCTGCGCTCTGCGGGCTCAACTCTCGTGCAGCACGGCCCAGCCCGCTCCCTCGGGCATGGAAGAACCATCCACACGACCTCAAGAAAATCCGCAAAGTAGTTATGAGCGGCCGAAGAGACGGCCCACCATATCAAGAGAGAAGAAATGCTCTAGAAGACCGGGTCTGAAACACGATGGAAATGGCTGAGAAGTGACTGAACGTGCGGGCGCGCGGAGTCGGCCGCTGAAGGCCCATATGCTGTGAAAGATGGTGAATAATCACGGGCTCTCTCGGGAGTCCCAGTGAATGTTAAAAAGCTCGTTACACTGATTCCGGAAGTCTTGCTCGTGACAAATTGCGATGAAGCAAGCGATTCACCACTGTTTAATTTCGGATCCGCAGGGAAATGCTACTACCTGAACGAAGTTTTAAGTTTCTGTTCACGGACAGAAATCGTCGATTCATGTCGCCTTTATGATTTTCCTTTTTAGAATAGAATGTAATTAATACATTCTTGGAATTCAGATTTTGTGAGTCTTTAGCAACAGATAATGTAGAATTGAAAATGCAGAGTCAATTTTGAAGCGTTTTAGAAGAGCTATTGTAAGCAACAATATTAAGCAGCTTAACACTTTTTTACGGTTCTAAAAAGCTTGCCACATCGCTGTCCTTGTCAGATTCATGATAAACATTCCATAATATATTATACTTTGCATTATTATTATTATTATTATATTATTATTATTATTATTATTATTATTATTATTATTTTGGGCGAATGTGGTAAAGGGTATCTCATTTTTGCCTTTTTATCAATAAAAAATTACAAAATGGCAAATAAAATCTTGATAAGAAATATTACATAGATAATTTCTTCGATTTTAAGAAATAATGACATTTGTTTTACACTGTAAGAAACATTCTGCAATAATAATTTCTAGATGGAAAGCCTAAATAATAAAGTCTAAAGAACATTTTTTTTCTACTACACACTTGTAGACACAGTATTTTGTATTCTTTGAATTTCGTGTATCGCATCCATCAGTACAAACAAAAGCACAACGCTGCAGGTATAAACACTGCTCGTAACTTTAGGTATTAAAAAAAATAATAATAATTTTACTATAAGTTCAAGCTCCACTTTTCAGTTCTACAACGAACAAGTGCCTCTCCTCCTAATCAAACATTTCCATTGGTTACTTTATTGAGAATTATTTCGTGATGTGATTTAAATTGGTATACATCAGAAACGCATCCGCCCAAATTCAAGCTCGTAGATGATTGAGAATTTCTGTTTTACGAAGTGTATGCTAGATCTCTTAGGTTGTACTTCAACATCAAAGGTGCACATCACCATAGGCTGGCAATTTAGAAAAAAAACAACTCTGGTTTGCGCTTAATCTTTAGAAAAGAATTACACCAGCTTGCAGCGATTCTCTTTCGTTTTTTTCGACATTACTATCATCCAGCAAAGGTGGGCGCCATGACAGTTAAAGAAAATACTATTCCGGGCAATGTGCGGTTGATATTGACGTCCTCGATCCCCGTCTCCTGCACACCGACAGAATTAAGTCTCGCTCAAGAGCAGACGACGTAGTGGGCTCAACGCACAAGCTCAATGTCACCTAAGTATGTCTGAGTCTCGCTTAAGATAGCCAGAACTCCCTCTTTCCATGGTCCTCCACATGTGCATTTTTCGAAGAGTTATCATGGATTAAGGTCCATTCTTTACCATTCTTGCTACGTTGTAACATAATTATCTGGGCCAGGATTACCTTACACGTTCCCATAGACGGTTTTGTCATTTTCTTCAGTGGGTCAGAGAATCAAGAAAACGAGAGTAATGCATAAGAATTTTAAAATAATCATAACACCGCTGCAACAATAAGCGATATTCCAACATTATTCTAGGCTTACCATGAAAAAAAAATCATCCCAGTCAATACGCATCAACAGTTGTGATTTTTTCATGGTTTTCGTACGTTCATTTCGGTAACTTTCTCTGTAACGATCTGGTTTGGAGAAAACACACACACACAACCATGAACGTTTTTAGCACATTACCAAAATGCTTTATTCAAGACCGTCTACAAAGTGACGCATACTTACACAGTATTCAGACATGACAGCTTTTCACACACACATTCAGACAACTTTTTTTCAATACCAGCCTGGAAACGTATCGAAAGTAATTTCCGTACTAGTACTGAAAGTACAACAATTAAAAAACAAGATAATTACCAACATCCGAATGCAAAAATGCGTAGAATGATCTTGTGATCATCAATGTAATTTGTGTACCACACGGATAAATTGCCAAAAAACTGTCTGCAAAAAAAATATTGTACATCAGAAGGCAAAATTAACTTTTCAGGACGGGATCCCTAAACTCAGTCTATCGGTCTCATTCAGAAAAACTCCCCCTTTTAGTTATGGACTCTTCCAAGCACTTTCCTTGTAATGTAAATATCATCTTCCTCATGACCTGAGCGAACACCCAGCAATTTTCATTGTGGCAATTAACAAACGCCATCCTGCCTACAGGAGATATCGACAATCGACTCTGAGCAAAAATCTCTGGAAATTCTCGAAAGAACGGTTCATTCTCTTGCCGAATGCCACATGAGCACCATGGAAGGAACGAAGCAGAAGGCGAGATTAAGGCCACTGCACCCTGAACACTGCCATAAAAGCAGTCGAGCAGGTTCACCAGGTCCACCACTGAAGCATCACGCCCTGAGGTAAATGGTAACATCGGCGTGCAGTTCCCAAACGTACGACATCCACGCCATTAAGGCATCGTGACTTTACAAGAAAAGTAGTTGTTTAGTATGTCTGTTTATGAGGAATCGAAAAGAACACATTGATACAATCACAAGCGATTAAACTTACAAACAAACAAAAATCCATGAATAATGATAAGAAACCCGAACTTTTCCTTATTAATTTGATTCGATTAATTTAGTGAAACAACATTAAAACCACTTGCAACGCATCGGGGAGACTTTCACTATTCGCACCTTCTCTGCTTGTATTCACTTCCCGAAATTTCTAAAAGTCGAAAAGAGGCACAAATTTGAGAATGTCGGATTGAACCTCTTAAAGAAGGCGAGGCTGCGTCTGTCTATCGAAAGCAAAAATCCGCACCGCGCCGCGTCCCAGTTTCGAAGTCCCCGGCGGTCGTGACACGGATTCTGCCGCTGCACGGGGCTCGGGGGGCGGCGGCCGACGCAACGCCCACACGCCTCATCCACATCGGAACTTGCAAACGCAAAAGCTTACCTCATGCATTCATGCATTCTGTGATTATCATTCAAGGGCGTCGACTGCTTCGGATATTTCCCGAAACTGTAGTGCACATTATAAAACTGGTGATGGTGGTATTCACAGTTAGAATGTCAGATCCAGCGCTAACGTATACGTCGACTTGAAAGGGGTTCCTCTTTCAAAGTATCTCCTTCAGCGGGGCATTGATCCAGAAAAGGAAACAAGAAAGAAAGAAAAGGAAACAAGAAAGAAAGAAAAGGAAACAAGAAAGAAAGAAAAGGAAACAAGAAAGAAAGAAAAGGAAACAAGAAAGAAAGAAAAGGAAACAAGAAAGAAAGAAAAGGAAACAAGAAAGAAAGAAAAGGAAACAAGAAAGAAAGAAAAGGAAACAAGAAAGAAAGAAAAGGAAACAAGAAAGAAAGAAAAGGAAACAAGAAAGAAAGAAAAGGAAACAAGAAAGAAAGAAAAGGAAACAAGAAAGAAAGAAAAGGAAACAAGAAAGAAAGAAAAGGAAACAAGAAAGAAAGAAAGGAAACAAGAAAGAAAGAAAAGGAAACAAGAAAGAAAAGGAAGGAAGGAAGGAAGGAAGAAACGCGTGCGGCCCGTGATTCGAAAGTATTGTATTGATGGACGGAAAACTGCGATTTGTGGACAGAGTTTTTTTTGTTTGTTTGTTTGTTTTCCCATTCTTGCTTGGTTTTATTCTTTTTCCAGAGTTGGACATTACATTCCAGTGCGAATTGCAGAAAAGAAGATGTGCGATGGATTAACGTTATGAATATATACATGCGTAATCCCTATTTAACACATTAATTCTTATCGAACAGCAGGCAACACCACCACACAATACTATCCAGTATTGTTTATAGCAATGTCCAAGCGAGAAACTACATATAACAGTGTCAAAAGTTTTAGTGCTTTTATAATCTTTAAACAATTACTATCAATACAGAAATGTCTAAAATTGGACCCAGATAAGATGTTATATAAGAGTGTGGGAATCGGATGCCGAAGAGTTTTTGGGTTTTCCCGACGTTAGTTCAGAGGAAGTACGCGCCGCTGTTGGTAACACTGTTACGGGCGAGGAGTGGAGGAGGAAGGCGTTTTGGAGGGGAGACAGTCCGTCTTGAGCCGAGCGACGAGAGAGTGTACGATTTGTGTTTCAAGAGTGTAAGATTGTAATTGTGTTGTGCCAAATACATGTTGTTAATTAATTCGATGTGCCAGACTTATAATTTGAGGACACCTTTCCCACAATTTGGGGGCTCGTCCGCGATTACGTTGGATTTCGACGAGGATTGAGACGGATAGCGACGAGACGTCTGGAACTTTCCGGCCGCCATTGTGAACAACAACCTTGAGAAAATACGACGCGCTGCACGACGACAATTTGGAATTTACGACGACAGTTCCAGATTGAAGGCATTTGTCAAGGTTGTTACGACGGTGGATTTTCAATTGACGACGTGACGACATTCTGGCGACATTCGACGTGACGACGTGGCGACGTGGTGTTATTCTAACCCTAATTATCGAGTGAATCAACGACGACAATAATTGCCGGAATTCGAAAATAAGTGAGTAGAAATAAAACGAAAAATTTCTGGACCTTGAGAAATTTGATTACACGATTCGACGCTTCTAGAAGGTAAAAAACTTTTTCACACATTATCGACGGTGTCCTATATTATCGACAGAGTAACAAAAAGTTTTAGAATTTTCCCGAGAGATGGCGACGTTGGGAGATATCGACAAAATAAATAAAAACATAACCTCTGCGCCTGCGAAAGCAATTCAAACCTTGCACAAATTAATATCCCAAAAGATAGGAAGAATCGGAAAAGGTTAAAGGAATTCGCGGGATTCACATTTGAATTAGATTCGAAAGATTTTAAATTGAAAAAGGAATTTATAAATAATTCATTTACAGAGGCAGAATTGGGCACTATATGTAGTATTCTTTGTATCAATGACGGGACGAAAGAAGTAATGATCGACGATGTGTGCAATTATTTGTCGAATTTGGGAAACCTTCTGATAAAAATCGAACAAGACGAAGAGGAAGAGAACGATTACGACGAGAATTTTGATACAAAAAATAACCTAAATGATAAGATGGATGAGACAAGGGATGCACTCAGGAAAGTATCGGCTGGTTTACAGAAGAAGCTGAAAATTGAGAAGAAAAAAATAGAAGACAGTTCGGACGACGAGTTTGATTCGCGTTCTTCTAGTGTCAGAAGTGAGTGTCATTCGCGTTCTTCATCCTCGGTGCAGGATCGGCCGAAATTTTCATTGACTTTCCGCGATATTGAAGGCACTTTGAAGACGTATAACGGCAGTGACGGATATCCAGTAAAAAAATGGATTGAAGACTTCGAGGAGACAGCGACTTTGATGGATTGGAATTCCTTACAGAAGTTTATTTTTGCCAAGAAATCATTGGACGGCCTTGCAAAATTATTTATTCAGGGAGAAAAAGGAATAACATCGTGGTCCACGTTGAAAAAAGCTTTGAGAGAAGAGTTTGATGTAAAAACCAACACGGCAGATATTCATCGACTGTTAAACAACCGAAAGAAGAAACGAGAAGAATCTCTGCAAGAGTACTTTTTGGTGATGAGAGAAATTGCTAGCCGAGGTGACATCGAAGACGACGCATTGATTCAATATATTATCGATGAGATCGAAGATGATTCTGGAACAAAATTATTGTTGTATGGAGCGCAAAACTTGAAAGAGTTCAAAGAAAAATTGAGACATTACAAGCAAGCAGCCGCGAAGATACCGACGAAGAAGACGTTTAGAACAAACTACAACGAGAATCCGAAGAACTCGACGGGAAAGGATATCAAAACTTCAAGTGACAGCAACACTAAACATGTAAACAAAGGCACGAGTAAAAGATGTTACAATTGTGGTGAGTTTGGTCACACGTCGAACGAGTGCGAGCACAAAGGAAAGGGCAAGAAATGCTTTAATTGTGGTGGTTTTGGTCACATCTCAGCTGACTGTACGATGGAAAGGAAACAAAATCCCAAGAAATCGGTGACTATGAATGCGAACTCTAAGGAGACCGATGGTTACAAGTTCAAGGACGTTAAATTGTGCAATCAGACAGTCAAAGCTCTCATCGATTGTGGAAGCCAGCTCAACTTGATAAGACGGAATGTGTATGATTCAGCAAGTGCACCCGAGTTGAAGAAGACAGATATGATTATATCCGGTTTCGGAAAAAATTTTGTGTCTCCGCAAGGATATTTTACAACCATGATTGAGATCGATGAGATTGAATTTGAGACAGATGTTTACGTAGTCTCCGAAGATGCTATGAAGATGGATATGATCATTGGAAACGACCTTTTGGATCAGGCTGAAGTCCCCATGAACAAAAACGGAGTAACTGTGAGGAAACCACGATTAGAAGCCCATCTCATGTGTATACAAATTGTAGAACAACCGGAAATAAAAATCGAGAGTACTGTTAGCAAGGAGGTTAAGAAGAAAGTAGAAGATATGGTTTCAAATTATGTACCGAAGAGGACAAAAACTACTGATATGAAAATGAAGATTTCCGTGAAGGACGAACAACCTATATACAGCAATCCGCGAAGATTATCACCACAGGAGAAGGAAATAGTAGACAAACAACTTTCTACATGGATCGATGATGGAATTATAGAACAAAGTTCTTCCGAATATGCCAGTCAGGTGCTCGTCATTAAGAAAAAGAATGGTACATCCAGAATTTGTATTGACTTCCGTAGGGAAGGAAAGTGGTGAAGGATCGCTATCCTTTACCACTCATCGATGATATACTGGACAGACTGCAAGACGCACGAGTATTTTTCACGATGGATCTTAGAAATGGATTTTTCCACGTTGACGTTGAGGAAGGTAGTAGAAAGTACACGTCATTTATCACACATGCAGGTCAATATCAGTTCAGAAAGGTTCCTTTTGGATTATGCAACAGTCCTGCAGTATTCCAGAGATTTATCAACACTACATTTCGACCATTGATGGCACAGGGCGTCGCTTTGATTTATATGGACGACATAATTATTCCCGCAAAGGACGACGAAGAAGCTTTGGAGCGACTTAGGCAAGTTTTGGAGTTGTCCTAGGACTACGGATTGGATATTAATTTCGAAAAGTGTCAATTCATGAAAAGAGTCGTACAGTTCCTTGGATATACGATTCAATACGGACAAATTCAACCATCTTTGGAAAAGACGATAGCAGTTCAGAATTTTCCAGAACCTAAGACGAAGACAGGACTACACAGCTTCATTGGTTTAACGAGCTACTTCAGAAAGTTTATACCTGAGTACGCGTTGATAGCTAAACCACTGAGTGACATGCTGAAGAAGGATCAAGAATTTCGATTTGAGGAGGATCAGCGAAAAGCATTTCAAAAATTGAAGGACCTTCTAGCGTCCAGTCCGGTTTTGAACATATATAACCCGAAGTATGAAACGGAGTTGCACACGGACGCGAGCAAATTTGGCTACGGTGCAGTGCTTTTGCAGAAGTGTCCAGATGATGGCAAGCTCCACCCGGTGTCATATATGAGTAGAAAGACGACTGAACAAGAAGAAAAGTATAGCAGCTACGAGCTTGAGATACTAGCTGTTATGAACGCACTTAAAAAGTTTCGAGTATACCTTTTAGGTATTGATTTCAAAATGGTAACTGATTGTGCAGCGTTCCAAAAGACAATGGATAAAAAGGATATTTCGCCAAGAGTAGCCAGATGGGCAATGTCATTAGAGGAATATTCTTATACAATTGAGCATCGCGCTGGTTCGAGAATGAAGCACGCTGATGCACTGAGTCGATATACTACTGTTCTTTTTGGTTTTGCCGACATATTGGCCACGAAGATTAAAAAGGCTCAAGAAGAAGACGAAGGAACCATAGCAATCAAACAAATTCTGAAAGAAAAGCCGTATGATGATTTTGAGTTTCGAGACGGATTATTGTTTAAATTCAGCGATGGACGAGAAACTTTAGTGGTTCCACGAGGCATGCAGACGGAAATTATTAAAGCTGCTCACGAAAAAGGACATTACTCGTGCAAAAGGACAGAAGAAGAAATTAAGCAAGAGTTCTACATACCGAATTTGACAGACAGGGTGATTGCGAAGGACCGAGAGCAACTACATCTTGTGCAGAGTTTATGCAGCCATGGCCACAAGATTATCTATCATCCGAGTCGGATGATGGTCAGGAAGGCCGAGTGTGGGAATCGGATGCCGAAGAGTTTTTGGGTTTTCCCGACGTTAGTTCAGAGGAAGTACGCGCCGCGGTTGGTAACACTGTTACGGGCGAGGAGTGGAGGAGGAAGGCGTTTTGGAGGGGAGACAGTCCGTCTTGAGCCGAGCCACGAGAGAGTGTACGATTTGTGTTTCAAGAGTGTAAGATTGTAATTGTGTTGTGCCAAATACATGTTGTTAATTAATTCGATGTGCCAGACTTATAATTTGAGGACACCTTTCCCACAAGAGTAAAACAAAACAGAAAAGATGTTTTCCTTCAAGCAGAACTACAAAAATGGCGTTGGCGAGGACACGTAGCCTAACTTAACCAAGAAAGATGGGCATTCGCAGCAACAATATGGAACCCAAGAATGGGATGGAGGAATCAAGGCAGACGAAGGCTGAGATGGGCAGACGAATTCAAGAAAGAAACAGGCAACAGCTGGACACGTGCAGTTCGGGAAAGATTCACCTGAAGTACCGCTAATCTTGGAGGGCAGCTCAGTCCAAGTGAGTTTATCGCCTGTGTTAAGAAAGTGCAAGGAATTTTTGAAAGTATTAAATTAGTTAGGAAGAGCAAGAAATGAAAAGCGATAGAAAGTGTTCAGTGTTAAGAAAGAGAATAAGAAAATGATTAGAGAATAGTACACATCGAATTACAATTAATGTAAGAATTCGCAATAAGCCAACTACCCACCCTGGCCTTTGCCCATGGCCATTAATGGGATTAAACCAGGCTAATCATCTCATAATAAATAATAATTAATAATAACAATAATAATAATAACAATAATAATAATAATAATAATAATAATAATAGTGACATCTGTTGGACTCTAAACAATATTGTACGACCAACAAATTCAAACTGATCGCATGATAGCAGCCGGATATAGTTATTCGGGATTTGGAGGGGGGGGAAATCGAGCCTATTTGTAGATGTTGCTGTGCCTTGCGATCAAAACATCGCAAGAAGTACAGGTCACACCGATAGTCATCGGAGCTCTTGGTTTTGATCCGCAAAATGTGTGTAAGAACTTGGACAAAATCGCAGGTCTTTCAGAAGACTGGGAAGTGCAAAAAAATCTCTTTAATTGAAACAGCCCACATTTTGCGCAAGGTACCGACAGCCCCTAAATCTGTTCTTTAGGTAGCTGGTTGCAACCTGGAGTAGGTTTTATATTCAGCTGACTCATAACATCTTTAGTCAAGATGTAGAAGAAAGATGATGATAATGATGATGATGATGATGATGATGATGATGATAATAATAATAATAATAATAATAATAATAATAATAATAATGTAATAGGAGTCTGTATACAATGGTCCAACTCTACTCAAATGTGAGGCATTTCATATACAATGAAAACTACGATAAAAAAAATATATCACTTTATGCAGCTCAGAATAGTGCATTAATACTCCATAGTCAAGTCTAGTGCCGAGGACGGACGAAGAAAATGAGTGCACTATTTTAAATGTTCTTTTTAAATTATCATAAACTAAAGTGAATGGAACACAAAAAGGTGGTGGGCAATCAATATTAAAACCGGGTCTATGAACCGCAATAAACACAAAATTACGAATTCTCCCATTCTTTCACAAATTTTCAAAATTCCTATTTCAAAACTAGAATCTTATAAGTATTTTGAAAATTGCGCATACTATGAAATATTATACTTTTTTTAATTTAACGTCAAAAACATTTAGAAAATGGATGACGTACTATGGGGAGAAGTGTATTACGTTAGTACGTTTTCCTAAAAATTGGGATTCCTAAACCTACTCATATACAAGTTGAATTCTAAATACAGATGGAAATGACCTTTTTTTGGCAAGAACTGATACGAGAAATTCGCTCCAATGAAATAAAAACTAGCTTCATCGGAAAAACAGCTACAAATTAGGGCTATTATCCCTCATCGCGTCATTTGTAAAGGAATAGACTTCCCGCCGTGAGAACATGGAGAATGACAATCTAAATAACTACAGAACTCCGGCAAGCGTGCACAGATAGCGAAGTTACATTTATTTTACTTCAAAATTACTTTACAAATATAAAGTGTAAAGTCCCCTATGTGACTACCGTATTACTCTAGCTAGTATAACGTAGACTACACGCTAGGCCCCTATGTGACTAGCATATTACCACATTGAATAGTTTAATTGATAAATTAAAAAGAATCTTTTTTTAACAATATTGTTACATGGATAATGAGCTTTCATTGCAGAAAAAGCTATCCCAAACTTCACTGTTTCTTAGACAATAGTCTGACTTACTAGGTTTTCTCATACATTTCAGCTTCTGATGAACCTTGGATTCGGAACACACTAAATTTCTATAAATATCAACAGTGGAACCTCTAACTTGGGATGAACCGGGGTCCGGGGTCGACCTGAATTAACGAAAATTGGGTTATCCAAAGAATGAGGGATAAACATTAAAAAAAATGGACTTACAAAACATTGTTAATAAAGACTAAAAATTATTATCAGTAAACTTTACCTAAAACACACTTATTTTGTACTTGCAATGCGTGCAATATTACAAACATCGGTACAAACTAGTCGGTGGCCCTGAGAATGCCCCAGAGCATCACCAGGGCCCTTTTCCCCCCTCAGCGGGCTGCCCCACGTTCCTGGCGAGGGGAGGGGAAGGAGAGGGTTGGCAGGTGGGGTGAGGGCAAGTGAATTCCAAAATTATACCTTTTTGAGAGTAGCAATTTATCGTCTGTGGAACATAACTTCATTTAATTCTGTAAACAACACAATACTTACTTTCCAAACTTGTCGGGGTTAAAGAGGGCGGAGTAAACAAGGTTCTACTGTAGTGTAAATGGATTCCCTTTACAATAAGTTTAGGTCATTGTAGATAACATTTAATCTTGTTAATAAGTTGGCGTACATTCGAATCAAACAGAGATTTTTTAATTTTTTTTTTAATTTGCGATCCAGTAATTCGACGTTCATTTCTGGGGGCACTGATTTTTATCATCGTCCGATTTCGACGAGACCATCCGGTACTATTCACACCGAATTTCCACAGCCCCCATCCCATAATTGTATTCGGAGGAGGCCGCGCCTTGGCACATCCTCCGTGCGCGCCGTGCCTCGACTGTCCATCGGCGCTCGCGCCGCCATCTGCATTCTGCTGGAGCCGCCTCAGGTGCGGGCGACGGCGGCACCGGGGGGGGGGGGGGCGAGGAGGGAGGTGTGGCAACACCGCATTGCCCGGCGCCGTTCGCGAACTGCCCGCAAAAACAGCTCTACGAGTCGAGAGGCCTCCAGGTCTCGGTGCCGAGGTGAGACCAGCATCCAACGACACTTTGGGCGCCCCCTTCGGAATCAAAGCCAAGGAAATAAAATCTAACATTAACACTAGGGTTGAAAACCGTCTATTGTTTGGAAGGAGAGTCCATCGACGTCAATTAGTCCTCTCGTCCTCCTCTCTATTTTAAAGGTCCTCCTTTTAGTACATTTTTAACATTGGTTGTCATTTATTTTATCTCATGACGAACATTGCTACGTTGGATCGTTTATTGTTTAATTGAAAATAGAAAACATTAATATCTTTTTTTTTCTGAATGCTGACACACGCATGATTGATAGTGTCTCTGTCTAGCAACTACAATAAAAAGACGCTCAGACCATCTTCATATGCATTTTGTGTTCACTTGAATCGCAAATGGAGAGAAGAAAGAAAGAGCTGATGATGGTGTAATTAAATATTTATAAAAAGAAAAAAGTTGATGTGGTTTGCTTTTTTTTTTCTTTTATTTTCTTGCTTATCGAATGTTCTCCCTTTTACTTGAATGTTGTAGGCAACCCTAATGAGCTCGCAATGGGGGGGGGGGGCTTCTGATTGAGAATTATAAGGACTTGGCACGGAAAGGGGGAGGTGCCAGTGCCAGAGGGAGTGAGGAAAGAGCTCTGAAGGGTGTGGGAGCGGCTGTGGATATGGCACTCGCTGACCTTGAGCGCCTCACGCCGCGTGTGGTTGCGCGTGTCACGTGCGTCCACACAATCGGCTGCCCCCCTTCCCCCGCCACCATCCCTTCTTGTTTACAATTTTCTCATGTGCTGCGCTACCGCCAAACAAGTCTGTTAATCAGAACACTAATCGAGAAATTACTCGAAATGATATATTCCAGCAAGTTCAGAGCTTCCTTCGTTCCAATATTCGCTACTGCATGCCATTCTAGGTTGATTATGACCCAAACCGCACCACACTAGCCCGTGCCGTCCTCGATAGAGCCACTTCCTCCAATTCGTGTACAGCAGGTCGTCCCCTTTGGATTATAGCACCCCTTCCAGGAAAACACTGGTAATTTCTCCAATCCGCATCCCATACCATGTGCACCACGCTCATGTCTGTCGCAGTCTTCGTACTACAGGATAAAACTCAAATTCCAACCTTTTTGTAAAAAGAGGACATTCAAAAATATTAATCACTTGAGCAATCGGCGCAAATCATAAGTATATTGAAAGGATTCCCTCGAAGAGAATAAAGACACACCCGAATTTTAAGTAAAACTAAATAAAACATGTTATATCAATGTACTGCGAGATTAAAACCCTCGAATCAATACAGAAGTGAAAGGCGCACCTCCATCTTGACACGCATGATATTGTTACACTTTAACTTTTCTTCTTTTTAATAAGTTAATAGTTTTAATAATACGGGTAACTTGGAACCACACGTTTAAAATGTCTAAAAAAAATTGAGTTTTCTACTCATTTTTTGACGTAGTTTGAAAAGAACAAGGTGACCACTTCCTTGATCAGAGGCCCCAATACGGTAAAACCGCGGCTCTACTTATTTGTTAGTCAAATTAGTCCCCACCTGTACGTCAGTCAACTACAACTTCACGTCGAACTTTTCAATTCAGCTTTGTCAACATGCACTTTAGAAGTTCATGTAATCGTGCTTCAATGAGAACTCCCGGCAATAATGGATAAAGGTTTAACAGGAAACCGGATCACTTCATGGCGCATTTACAAGCAAGGCAAATGTGCCATTTTTTTTTCATTTAAACACTGTGATATGTATTCAACATTTTCATTTTGTGAGAATCCACTGATAATTCAAAGTGTCAATAAGTTCAAAAAAATGTACTTCCAAATGCTAATAATAATGTGGAACACACCTCACATTCGAATTTAAAAATGAACTCCTAGACGACACGAATCATAAATGGGTAATACTTTAATACGAATGTCTTCAAGGCTACAAAGTTAAGTATGTGGGAGAAATTATTCGACTTATCATTTCAAACAAACACTTCAGCACAAAAATGGGGAGATCATTACCATCAACATGAAAATAACATCAGTAGACATTAACGTATGTACTTCAACAATTATTCACAACACAAACTCCAAATACATACTCTTACACGTGCAACTAGCTTTCAAACAATAAGTCTGTTATATTTAAATAACAATTCGCAAACACACATACCAAGGAAGGTACCAAGATACCTTTGCTTACCATCGTCATGGGAGAGTCAAGTCACTTTTTCTACGTTAATCAAAAATTAAACTTATTTTGTTAACAATCTTACCACCCCAACCACCACCAAAAGGCCAAGCTTTATTTCTGTAGCTAGTCTTACTACTTTCTACACTTCTTTTAGAATGAAATTAGGAAGTAGTACCTCCCGTCTTATTCACGATGTTTTCAAGAAGCTATGGTGCTCACGGTCGCCGTCTTGTTTCTGTTCCCAATATCTTGCCTTCAAAAATGCCCTGGGAAATATCCTGGCTAAGAACGTGTATATTGAATTTTGCTTTGCTATCTTCAATGTCTTAAGTACTCTTTTCTCTCTTTATTCTTGGAGAGTTACCATTTTCATTGTAACAAGGTTTGGTAATCCTGCTACAAAATTGATCTTTGTGGTCTCAAGTTGTGCTTTCTTCTGTTTCCCTTGCATCCTTTTTTCACATCTCTCGTCTTTCACATTCAGCACTCCACATACACTGTAAATATTACTTTGTTTTTGTGTATTGTTAATCACATCTTATAAATTTAAAATGTCCCAATTTAATTGCGAGAACTATTCCTTAGAACGCCACATACAAATGTCGCGATGTATTTTCGTACACAGTCTTCTGCGTTTCGCCGCGGAAGCAATCTCTCGCAATAAACATATTTAAAAAGTTTTGTTTTCAAGAATATCTTTGGGGGCACGCACAAACTTCTGGCATCGCGGTTGCCAAGCAGTACGTTTTACTGAGAACAGCCTCCTTGAAACCGCGGAAGAGTTAGCGACGAGACGGTAACAGTCCCTCTGATCCGAGAGCAAACTAACGTCATCGTCTGTGACGACAATGAGCCGAGGAGCCTAACGCCTAAGTAATACTCTTAGCCAACACCGCATTGCCGCAAAGCGAAGATCTTCCACAAATGAGGTACGATTAACGTTTCTTCGCTTGAAGTAAAATGAACATCTAAATACTCAGGTCACTCAGTGAAGCAAGGAGTAAGAAAGGATGAAGACTGTTTAAATTAGTCTCTCCAATTAGTCTTTGCAAGGAAAATTTTGAATGAAGTTTTGTTCGCTGAACATTGTAAATATCCTTTTGCTCTCCCAGATTTAAATAGCTATTTTTGAATGTCTGGCAAAATTAACGAGTTTCACTTCCCTCGTAAATACTATCAATCTATCTTCACTGATACTTTATTTTCATTACTGTACATTAGCGGTAAGAAAAACCTAAAGAGCAGGTGTATCTCCATTTTACCCCCCCCAAAAAAATACATTACATAAATAAAATAAATAAAAACGTCGAACCCTAAAAAAATATAAAGCAATTTCTAATTTGTATCTGTGAAATATGGTTAAAGAAATAACATTAAAAAATTCAGCCTGACGTTTCATTACTAGCTCTTAAACAACAGCTGTTTAAAACAATAAAAACAAATTACAAAAAGGGCGTTTTTTTAACAAATAACATTATGCAATATTAAGTATGAAAATGCCCCTCACCCCAAAAAAAATTATTTTGTTTTGCAAAACTCTGCCCTGCAGTTTAGCCGGCAGCCACCTACTACTGTGTTAACCGAACTCCGGAGACTCTGGACTCCCGAGAACGCTTCCCTGTTGGCTTGTCCCCCCCCCCCCCCCGGGATCAGGAAAGTCCTTCGCTACCTACTCGGGACGTGGCCACTTAAAAAGCTCTTCTCGGGACAAGTCTTTTCCGACCCGAACGGGAAGGGGAGGGGAGGAGGGCTGCACTAACAGATTTCCTGGACGTAAACAACCGAAAGGTTGTTCGCGCTGACGTTTTTCTTAGCAGAGAGAATATTTGCTCTTGGTTGATGCAACGTAATGCACAGGATGTACATGAAAAATGCAGGGACAAAAGGGAGGGGGGAAACACAATTTCTCCGGAAGAGCACATGTTCAGTGAGCATTCAGTCGTGTTTGCTTCGTGCTGCCAGTAGGCAATTATTTGGGAATAACTATTCGCGTTTCTTTCATGTTGACATATCCTCCTATTGTGATGCAAGCTGTACTTTTAATGCGTATTACTAGCTTCTGGGAGCAGGACGAAGTCCCATGAGCGCCACTGATGAGTCAATTTACATTTTGAGTACCTGTTATAAAGACGGAGATATTAAGCCGCAAATATATACGGATATATATTCGTAGCCGGAAATATATTCGGACCATATTCAAAAGGTGAGAGGCATTCACCCGCTTTTGCCTCTCGTCATCATCCTGGACAACATTAAAAATGTTGAACTCTGAAATAACGCGACCAAAATTCTGAATTCTCCCGAAATGGTTTTTATTAACAATGAAAAAAGTCTCTGAACTGTGAACGCTGGAATCTGAACTCCAAGATCACGATATTAAAATAAATACTGTATGAAGATGTGATAAAGATGTTACAATTGTTAATATGTTAAAAACCTTTAATATCTTTGAATTTCCAATAGTTATTTTCATCGTCCTCTATTAAGGAAAAAAAATAATTAATCCTCTCAACGAATTGAAGGTTTGAATTTTCAATTCATAAAACCTGATTCAAGAAGCGAGAAGCTAGCTTTTTTATTACAATATCTAACTAAAACTTTAGGGGAAACCCGAGATGAAAGATGAACAGTTTGACGAAACAGGGGCGCTATGGCTGGAACGAGAAGCCAGAAGCCGCTTCGCCCACCATTGGACGCCGGTCCCAGAGGAAAAGGCGAGGTGTTTGACCACTTCACAGACCCCGGCGCCAGAGCTCAATTGAGACACACAATGGACTCATAATAGAAATGTAATATCATGAGAGACTTCGCCAACTAGGCAGACTCGTTTTTAAGACGCTTGTTCGCTCTGTAACTTAATTCATTACATAGATATGTCTCAATTATGACTATAGTTTATCATTGAAACAGCTCAGTTTAGTGGTCGCAAGAGCATTTCTTCTTTGGTTGCTGTCCTCTAGAAAGGTCCGTTGAGAGGGTCGGAAAAGAAGAGGCAAGGGCTGTCATGTCCGATGACAAAGGGTCGGAGAGAGATTATGTTGGGTTTGCTCCAAATGTGGAAATGAACAGGTACACATCCCCTCCCGTGTCCACGCTCCCGCCCCGCCCCCGCTTCGCGATTCTCGGGACGCTCCACTCCTTCACCTTGGTCGGCGAACGCGCTGCCCCCCCACCCACTATGGGGCCTCGTGGCGCGCGCGTGTGCGTGCGTGCGCAGGTCAAGGCGCCCCCCCTCCACCTGTCCCCACGCCGCCGGCACGGCCGAGGACGACGCGGCACACGGCGGCCGTCGCATGTTCTCGCCAGGAGCAATAGCACCATCTGTTCCAATGGCACTAATCACGCCTGATCCTCCAACCCGGAATGTCAAAATTAAGGGAGGGAGTGAAAATGTAATTGGAATTTACAGTAGTGCAAGCACGATTTTTATTTGGAGGACAGGAGAGGAGGTATGAGTAGCAGGAAGTTTAAGTGTAGTGTCCAACTGACTTGTACAGAAAAAAGTGCAACCAGGTTCGCGAAGCTAAACGGCATCCTCGTGTTCTGACATGTACTGCGCACCGGAAGATATTTCGAATGCTTCATTCGTAGAATAAGTTTCAGCACACGCCGTTTTTATAACTAGATGTAACAAACAACTGCGAAATGACAATTAAGAAGGGCAGTAAAAGTAAGATTGCAGAGCTAAACGTCAAATGAGCATGATATACTCTTCAATCCTTCCACGCTGATAACTAATTAATGCACACACCAGAAATGCAAATAACACAAATACTATGAGCTTTACGCTTAAACTGATAAACGAGGAACTCTGGTCTCAGGAAATTATCATGAAAATAGAAAGTTCCTTTCAAATCTCAGGAGTCGTGCACATTTTGACTGATAGATAATAGTCATTACGTTGAACAAATATTCGTAAATGTGAAAATACACCTTTTTCTCTTTGGGTACTTTGAATATATTACTTTCATTACTGCTAATGACAATTGTCGAATCTGCGTCAGTAAAAGAAAAGTACAATCATGCTCTATCAAATAGTCAATACGATAGTATATATAGTCAAATATACGAGAGTATTCCCACCTCTCTTAAAATAAGAAAAAACTAAAAATATTACTTTTCAACAACAGTATTTCCACATGCTATAGTTAAAAGTGATTATGTAACACGAGAAAAGAAACTTTTTTGTACTATTTATGAAACGTCATCAATATAAAACCTCAAAATATGCAACTGCTACACAGGGAATTACAGACCATGAGTGCATCTAAGAGATTTAACACGAAAAATTAATATTTTTGTAGAACATTGTACTACACAGAATTCAACAGACACACCTGGATTCAACAGACCAAACTGGATTCGAGCCTTTTAAACTCATAGTGTGAGCTCCTTATATAACAAATTATGTCCTGATGTGGCAAAATATGTTTAACTAGCGTTTTCATTTGGAATTTAAGTGTTTTATAGTGATTGAAATTCAATTCTGGTATATTTTTCATTTGGGATCCACTGAATTGTATGGAAATGGCTGTTTAAGATTGTATTTATTATTTATGTGAGAAAGGGAATGAAGGTTGATAGCTTAATAAGTAAACCTCCGATTTTTGGACATATGCCTACTTGGTTCCTTAAGGAGGTTGTGGAAAATAATTGCAGATGCTTGTGAATCATGAAGAAATAGATCTACTAAGAGCATCTAATAATTCCTAAAATGTCCTAAAAGGGCGGTTGATGCCTATTTTGACATTTTTGTTGTTGCAAAAAACAAGTAATTTTGATGAATTATATTTTCGTTACTCATTTTTGAATTTGTTATACCACAACGCAAATTTCCCGAAACGCGATCATTTCTTAGACAATTGTACCATTCCCTGGGCAGCTGCGCAGTTGACAAGTTTGAGACTTATCGCCGCGGTGTGTCGTCTCTGCGAAGAATCTCAATCCAGGCGAAGAAAGTCATAGGTCAGGCAAAAGTCGGTCGTACAAGTGAATCTAACAAAATAGACCCCAGTCGTGAACTCCAAAAAAGTAAAAAGGGTCCTTTCGAGTTTTGTGTGTGTGTGTGTGTGTTTAGGGGGGATCGAATAGAAACTTGATAGATTTATGTCTGTGAATAAAATAATATACACATTTTTTTATGCCTAATAGTGCGTAATTTCAAATTTTTCATTTGTAGGTGCCTAAATCTCTTTTTTATGCGTAACATTCCGAAACCTATTAATAAGATAGGCGTGACATTTGTAGGAAGGATTTCTTTATTGTAATGCAGTAAATCGGTTTCTGGAGATTGTACTGGCAAGGATAAAACAAGTACAATATCATTAATTTAAATTAATAAATTATAATTTTTTTATCTTAATATATAAAAGAAGGTATAGTACCTTGAACATATGTTTACCGCGGATCGGCAGTGACTTAGGATTCATCTGTTGTAATAGTTTAAAACCACTCAAGTAGCTTATTGAAGAGAGACGTACTTTGTAATGATGAGAGTTGCATAGTTTTTCTTGGAAAAAATAAAACTTCTTTTCACCTTTTGAAAATAGGGATTTTGCCTCCACCACCTACAATTAGCTGTTCATTGCTAAATGCACTGAAGAACAAGACATATTCCAATTCATTTGATTTTTCAAAAATTAGACATTTAATTTTTTGACATTTCTCAAGTTCATAATTTGTACATTACGGACGTTTTTTAAACATATAATTGCATTTGTTAGTACAAGTGCTTTCTTAAAACGTTTTAAAAAAATTCAATTTTTTCTGCGAAAATGAACTCAAAATTACATTCCAAAAAGCTCGAACGACAACTTCTGAAAAATGGCTCCACATTTTTTCATGAAACTTTTGGTACGGATAGTGCTTAATGCATGACTAACGCCATTTGATTGTTTGATATTAATCAAACGTAATTTTCTTGGAGTATCTCTTACTTGGTTAATATTCGTAGTGCATCCGCGTTGCAGATTTTCAAGACGGACTCGACGGCAAGTATTGTGAAGCCATCGTGATTTTCCTCTCGAACACCACGCATACTTCAGACAAAGACAATTGATGTTGGTTACAATGAACCGTGAATACAGTAACACCCATTATAAAATTAAAATTATTAAAATTCATAGTAAATAAATATGAGTAACTAAACACGTTTTAAAGTAATACATTCAGAATAATAGGCCATTTCCATAAAAAGTGTGCTTATAAAGGAGCGGCGACAAAATGCTGTCGGGCAATTTGCAGCCCCTCGGTCATTAATAGGGGGCCGGATTTTGATGACCTAAAACATCGCCAATAATAATTAATAAAATGCCCTTAAAATGTTTTTAAAATGTCCTAAAATCAAAGAAAAATTACGTAAAAAATGTGAACAAAACCGGTTCGGATGAACAATTCAAAACTGTTGGCTTCGTTACTGATGTAATCGAGGTTTATCCTTTCTTTCGATTGACCTCAGCTTGCAAACTTTTGGTTTAGACTGTTCTTTACCAGAAAATCTGTCTTTAGTTATCTCGAAATTGACTGAACCGCCAAAGGCGCTAACAGGCATCGTTGAAACCTTAGATTACATACTTACAACCGCTGACATTACAACTTCTGAGCCAAGAAATCAAATAGGCTACCAAGTATAGGTATTCAGGAAATTGGTAAAAAAAAAAAAAAAAAGTTGCATCTCGTAAATATTATTTGAAGCAAGTACCATTAAAATTATATTAAAATCGATCAAATCAGCAAAAAATGCATTAACAATGACGAAAATGGGATTTCTTATTCAAAATCAACGAAAAATGCAAAAAATATGTATAAAAATGGGTATTTCCTTTTGTCATAACATAAAATAAATTTCTATAATACACGGCATTTTTCTGAAGTGAAAAGAAAAAACGACAGTTCATTAAAATCCGCCCCCTAATTATTAGAATCCATAACGCTCCTGGGGCATAAATATTATTTATGTAAGCTCTAGTTATGTGGAAAAGTGGCGGTCTGTTGGCACAATTTCTGCGCGCGCTTTTATCATCGACGTCCGCCGCCTAGAGAACAGGGAGTCCGTCTTCGCGGAGAGCTTCGCGGAAAGTCCGCCAGGGAAAGTCCGCGTGCGGGTATTCCCCTTGTAGGAGTGGAACGGGAGAAAAAGGTGAAGGAACGAGAAGCGTGCAATAGGAAACATTTTCGCGACCTCATCGTGGACACTATTCCATTTTCTGTCCAGTAAAATATATCAGACCAGTAATTGTAAAATGTAAAAAAAAGCGGCGCTGTCAATGAATCACGCCCAGACGCAATCTTCAACTCATTCGTTTAGATTGCTGTTTACAGACGACGAATTGTTAAATCTTTAACCGGCGACATCCTTTAACCAATTTTTTTTCATTCATGTATAGTTTCATGAAGTAGACAATAACGGTAAAGTATTACGCAAAATAATAAACAAACGATTCTGCCGAAATGTCTCTTGTCAAATTCTCGAAGTAGTAGTGGATGGCGTCGCGGTCATGCTTAATCTATCCCCTGAGCATTGCAGTGCCCCAACGCGGCTCCATAGCCCTTCTGGGGGAGCGGTTATGTCAGCGGCTTAGATTCGCGCGAAGTCGCGGGCGTAGGCAGGGAAAGGCCGGGAGCTCCTGGAAATCGGGCGCACAGGTTCTTTCCGCTGAACGCCGGCGCAGGGGCCTTCGGTTGGGAGGGAGGAGGGGGGAGGGGGCAGGAGGCCTTGGCCCGGCCGGCTGCCGGCGCCCAGATTTCTCCGAAGGGGCGTCGACAGCCGCAAGCAGGTCGCCGTTGCAACAGCGACCCCCCCCCCTCCCGGTCCCCGCCACGGCCCCAGCAAGCGGTGCACAGCAGGGGATTCTAATGCCAAACCCACACGATTCGAGCGTGCAAGGGGGGGAATTCTCATGATAGCCTTAGACCACGGGGTGATTCCGTTGCTGTGGTCGAAGACATACACTGCATGTGCGAATTCTCATGTTACACGTACGGCAAAGATTATTCTAACGCGGGAGGACAGATGCCCATATACTGTCGGATTCTAGTTCGTTGACGCTCGAGCGTTCTCTGTTTGGAAGACCCTGGAGTCACCGCAGGGGAGGGACAGGGAAAACGCGCTCCCCAACCCATGTTTTTTTGGAAAATGGAGTATATTGGGGAGGACTTCCAAACAATCTGCACCTCTCTCTTCGTCCCTCCCCGCCCTAAAAAATTCGGTGCTGGGGACGCCCGGGAGAGAGACCTTGGGGTTCCCTAATTGATGTCTCGTTCGCACGGACAGGTCCCGCATCTCACCAGGCTAGCATGGAACATTCAAACAAAAGTTAATATCCATGGACAACAGGCGAGTGTAACAATTTAACGGTCGCGTTTCATGTCCAAATAAGATACAATAAATTTCCAGAGAAAGAAACGTTCACTATATGCCAACATTTCGCCCGTGGGCTGCAATAGTGCCACAACTCAAAATACGTCTTTTGAGTTAATGGATTCTAGTACTGCACATTCTAGCAGCAACTGCAGCATGTCTTACGTATAGTGTTTCACCAACAAATGGCAGAAGTGTGAATGAATAATGATTCAATTCAATACATAGTGAAACTTCAAATTAATTTATCTCAACACCTGATTTGTTTACTTGTGCCATTATTTCAGCCCACGAACGATTTGTTAGTGGTTTACTGAATACTTCTCCTTAATGCTCATAAAGTTATAGCTCGAAGGAATCGATGTCGCTCTACACAAATGAAATGTATGTAAACGTTATAATTATTACATTTATCTCTGAATATGATGCGTTGTTTCAGCTTTTAACATATTTTGTAAATTAAGTTAAGTGCGTAGAATTGGTTTCAATTCGGAGGCTAACTTGACAGACTGAAATCGTGTAAACATTCGTGACAAAAATGCGCATTCACATGTTAATAAGAATGCCAATTAAAAATTCATTAAACATTTTTGAGGTAAGCATATTATCGCCTCAGCACGCCAGGTCAGTGTGGCTTGTGGCTGCCCCTAAATGAACCCATGCGACTCTGCCACGCAGTATGCACGTCGCTAAACATCTGATCACCGACTGCAAATAGGGAACAAAAGAAGCGAGCGGATGTGGGCAACAAAACGTTGATTACACTTCGCTGTCCACGCAGCAGCTCTTTGCCAAAACAAAACACCGGGCTTGAAGGCGGGAGAGAGGAGAGAATTACGTTGTGAGATAATGCAATAAATGCTTTAGCAGCTGTTTATACTGGAACAGCAAAATGTAATATTTTTAAGCAGATAACTTTTCTAACACCGAGGTTTTACAAAGCTGCAATGCCTTTACGATTTACTCCTCGCGTAATTACCAGATCTTATTTGAGTACACATTTTGATTTTATTCTTGAAAAATAATACAGAGCTTCTCAAAACTTTAAAAACTGTGTCCCCTTGGTTTTGTACCGACCCCCCCTGAGCTGGGGCTGATATATTCAGTACTTCGGGGAAAGGGAGGTGCAATTTTGGTTCGACTCCCCTCTCCCCCCTCACCAACAATCATTCAAATGTTTATCGAAAAAAGTATAAGCACTTACGTGAAATTGCAAAATAGAATAATTACAATGGAAATCCTCGCTTGGGCGGGATCCGATGCCATCTGTAGATAGCAATTGTTTTGATGGGGGGGGGGGGGGCATGCAGCTAGGGCCCGAGGCCACGAACCTCTGCTTGACTGTAGACCGACTGCATCCGGCGGTCAAATTTTTCTAACCCGTTTACCCACCTCTCCAAAAAGGCGTAGATCGACTACATCCTATTCTGTTTTCCTCCTTACTACAAGGCTTGAGGTTTACTGCTACTTACATTGCTTACAATTATAGTGATCAATTTTAATTGATCAACCTCTGTTTCTATTCAAGAAGCTCTTGTAAATAATTTTAGAGCGACTGTCAACGCTGAAAACCACCGCCTATAAGTTTATGGAAACAAAATTTAAAACCTCCTATCACGAACATATTCTTGCCTCGCGGATATAACATACACAATTCCGAAGATTCTTTCATAATCACCTGTGTTCGCTGGTCTGGTGCAAGAACGTCTCTACGAGCTACTAGCGAATGCAAACCGAACTAAAATATTAACTCCTTCCGGAACATCTTACGAACGAAACGAAATACATTCTGGCCATTCCTTCTCAGATGAGGAAAAGTGAAGGGGGATTAGCTGGGAAGCGAGAGTGGGAGAGAGGGAGGGAGAGGAAAACTGACTGCGGATGCGGCGGCGATTCCTTCTGCCTCGGCCTAGAGACCTCAGCGGCAGCTGCCTCAAACAAAAAAAAAAGCATTGAAGAACTGTCGTTTTACTCAACCAAACGTCTTCCTGTTTTCTTTAAAAGAAAAGAATTATTATTATTATTATTATTATTATTATTATTATTATTATTATTATTATTATTATTATTATTATTACTATTATAAAAATTCCTCTTATCTGATTACATACGACCGAATTGCTACGTTTCCTCGCCGAAGCCCACATTTTGTTCGTGTTAACGAGGGTTTACTGAATGAAGGGACGACCCCACTATCCGCTACGTTCATTTGCAGCGCAGTCCTTTAGGGACAAGGCGGGCCCTCGGGCGGAGTGCCTACTTCCGGCGCGCGCCGGAAGCGAGCGCCGGGGTGACAATTGACGGCGGCGGAAGGGCTCGCCCAGCGCAGGTCCAGCGCGGAGGGCGCACGTGACGTCACTTCCGCTTCGGTGGACAGTGTCGCGAAAAGCGAGGAAATAGGGCGACCTGTCCTTCCCCGGCCGAGCACCGCCAGCCGGCTTCAATTAATCGAGAGCTTGTGCCACCTTTGGTGTCGCCACACGGCACCCGAGCGTTGGATTCGGTGCTTGCGTCTGATGGCAAGCTTTGCATTCGCTCGCAATGAGAGCGGGATAAAGTACTTTCTCTTCCGAATATTACCTGTATATGCTTTAGCTGGACACTGATGAAACTGGCGAATGTTCAGTTATACAATTAGTTTATTTTCAATTCATTTTAGAATTTGATACCGTTACGCATTCCTGTACTCTTGCAGTAGCGATAAGTTTTCCACTAGTTGGATCTGTGGTAACGTATATTGCGAATTGGTATGCCTGCTGCTTTCCTTATATCAATTTGCAAAATTCCAAATTTTTCGACTTAAACATGTTTGTTGCAACCCTGAGTAATTCTGTATCCACAGAACATTTGCGAGGTTATGTGCTAATGGTGTCGCAAATCGTACAAAGCCACCAACTCTTCAACGAATGAAGTGGATACTACGTAACGCAACAATCTTTCAAACGAAATTCATAGGGTAAGGAGATAACTAGTCTTTGGATATAGTATTCAATGCTAAGGAGTATAATTTCATTGAATAACAATATTGATATAAGCAGTGCTTGATTTATAAAATTTTAGGTTCCAGAACGCTCTTAAAATTAATAATTAAATAGAAATAGTCAAATGTTCATTACGTAATTGAATAATTATTCCCGAGGTACCAGAACGCCGTTCAGTCGCGTTCCGCCAGAAATCAAATGAAATAAGTACGTTGCTGTTGGAATTTTTCACGAGAAAAAGTGATCGAGAAAGTGACCAGACATAAATGTTTAGTAGATGCGTATAATACTTATATAATGGTGGTGGCGTTAATAATGGAATTTTTGCGGCGTGTCTTAGAGACGAACTGAAGAATGTGTTCCATCCCTTAAGATTTCTCCGTCTCGAGGAAGAAAACTTCCCATTCAAAAATGATTCCGTTGTTCCACCCCATGTCTTGAAATCCGCCCGCTGAGCGACAGCCAATCGGATGCAAGAACGCGGCCGAAGACTTCCTCGTTCCCAGAATTCGAATTCCTTATTCAGTCGGAATCTCTCTTGCAAGTTTTCCTCATTGCCTCTACCCCACCCCACCCGCACCCGTGCAAAGTATGGGCTGCCGCAGATGCTTGGGCGTACTTGTAAGAACTTATGCTAAATTAACACTGAAGCTACCATGTTATCGAGGTACTTTTTTAAAATTTATTTTTTTTATTTCATCTTGCTCTGCATACACGCTTATCAGTTTTTACACTTACTATTTATGACAATGTAGTAAAACATCGCACTGCATCTGCATGATAGACACAAATTTTCATCTCCTTTCAAAATAATATTTTATAGGAGGAGTGTGCAAACAACAATCAGGATAGCAAAGAATAGTAATTTATGACAAGAGTGGTAAAATACCATTTTATTTTGAGAGTGGGAAAAGTTGGGCAGGAGGCCAATAAGCCAAGTGGCGCAAATCTACGAACAAAATAAAATCACTTTTACCACGTCTGTCTTATGTTTTAACACTTACTGACTTTTATTTTATTTTAATTCAATCTCTTAATTGGTATATACTGTTACATTAGGATTAGTAAGTAGCTGTTGCGATCCGGACGAAAGTATTTTGTTTTTATGTTGCATACACATTTTAGTTGAACATTTGAGCATCGTCCCACTCAGCACTAGTGCAGAAATTTAACTTTTAGCACACTGTGCAAGCCTTAAAAAGAGTTCGTTCATACTCCTGGCTGTCTAAAACAGATAATTTCCCTCCACATAAGTACTCATATAAATTTTAGAATTGGAATAAAAATATTAATCGTTTTTATTATTGTGACATGTAAACAAATTCTTTTAAACATTCTAGTATGTTTCATTGCTTTCAAGCGTTTTTCGCCCTTATTTTAGTTAGAGTAAACGAGTTTTTACATGCATATTTTAGTAAAACTTAATGCCTTTTTACCTGCGTATTTTAGATAAAATAAATGCCTGAACTTCTGGACTCTACATGGGGATTAATTTATATATCCATACGTACTCTTATTCGGAAATTGCCAGGATTGTGTTTAAATAATATTTGTTTACTCAAATGATTAGAATTTACAGTTCTTAATTTTATAGTTTGTGGTTCATTTTCATTCGTTTTTGTAAACTCAAATTAATAATTTACGAAGTATAGAAGTCCTTCATGAAGCCAGCAAAGCCGAAAAAGGCGTAATTTTGAAATCTGGCAGAAGAGCAAAAAATGCAAAGAATAATATACAACATCTAAGATGGAAGTAAAACTTCGGAGTGTACTGCAGTCAACATGAGAGGACGCCCGAAGTCTGTGTGTGTGTGTGTGTGTGTGTGTGTGTGTGTGTTTCAATTTGCCACAAATATACAGTCATTTGCTATTGATAGCAGAAAGAAGCTGATTTCATCAGCACGTCTGCGATGGATTACACAAGAAAATTATTCATTCTATGAAGAAGTCCTGCAGGAAAGAGCTCTCCCTGATAACTGAACTGAATTCGCCGACTAAAATGAATTATTACCAATAAACATTATAGATAAAGAAGTATCAAAATTGTATACCAATTCATTAATAAACCTCATTGTGATTGTGCTGTTGATGATGATGATGATGATGCCTGAGGAAGGGAGATTTATAGCACATTTTCCCCTCACCTATCGCCTTTGAATAAAAATTGTCTTGCCCAAAAACAATTCTGAATTATCAAAAGTAATAAAATGTGAACAATTAAATGGACATTTCGTCCGAGTTCTGAATATATTCCTCAATCTGATCTATAAATTATTCAAAATATCAAATGGCTTATTCTCGCAAATAATTTGTTGTATGTTAGCTATTTTGCCAGAAGCCCTTCGATTGCGAAAAAGGAAGAGCCGCGGATGTAGCATTAAGTACGTCACTTGCTTTTTGCACAGTACCATCGCATTGGTACCAGATGGTACTGGCCTTTGGTTGTGGAGAGCGAAATTTTTGTTGCTATGCTTCCGAAATAAGCTTACGATTATGAAAGACCTACCGCGTCGCAGCTTGCTTTCGGATGTCTGAAGAGAATCGCCTCGTATACCGATTCGTAGCCCTGCCAGAACGAAGCGAAGGGCACCAGTGTTCGGAAGCGCGGAGGACCGCCGGAGGGCCGAGGTCGGGGGCGGGGGCGGTGGTGGGGCGGTGGAATGCCGGCTTATCTGTCGGGGCGTGACGCTGTGCGGCGGATGCCACCTCGCACGGCGCCGCCTCCGATTTCACATTCCGGTCCCACCACCGACACCGGAAGCCTGCCTTTGGTCAGTCTCCCGCACTCGAAGTGAAACATTCTGCCAACGAGGTAAAATCTTCCACTTGCACTGGGCAAAACCGGTGTAAAATACCGACAAAAAAAGGGACGTCGAATAGCAATTGCGGATTCTTCGGCGGCGCTATTAAGGAAGAAGATTTTTTTAAAGTTACCAACACTTGTGTTTCTCCATAATATCTTGGCCCGGCAGGTAACAAGGAGCAATATGTGTGTGTAATGGAGGATCTGGATTCCTACACCCAAAACAAGCACCGAGATGAGGCCAGGGGATATCATGCTCAAATCTAAAGGTGCAGGGCGGAGAGCGCGAAGCTGCTCTTCCACGGAAATTCCCAGGGCGTTAGATGTCTTTTACCATAGACGCCAATATCGTAGAAGGCAGCCGTGATGAGGGAGGTGCAAAACCAAAAAGCTGGCCTCGAGTCAACAGAAGAGGTATACAACTACTTCGAGAAATTCTTTGCCGTTCTGAAGCACCACTACTTGGAATTAGTTATCATAAAATTTCCTTATTGCATCCCGCAAGAAATAAGAGTGTTTGATACCGCATAATCGCTCCAAAATTAATGCCAAAACCATGTTATAAAATATTCAAATTTTCTGGAAAATATTTATTGAATCATACGTAAGACGAATAAACAAATCTTTCTCGGAATAAATAGATCACCACGAATCGATAAGCACAAATATCGGAAGCGTGTCTCAGAATAATTGTTAAAAAATTATTGAATCTTATACACGAACGCGCACGCGCAGTTTTTACACACCACAGGCGAAATCGTGATACCCTAATGTAAAGGAACGTCTTTGCCGCGAGAGGTGTATAAAAACTGGCCATGAGATTGAGAAGAATTGCAGCTGTTCCCTGAAAAAACTAACACGTATCCGTACTATACTGCGATTAAAACAGCCTCTCTTGAATGTCACGAGCTGGTGGGAGTAGGAAACACTCATCGAATCGCGTGCTTCGTTACGACTCACATTTTTTGGTACTGAAGCTCCCGATTGGATGAGTTTTTCCTACTCCCACCAGCTCGTGACATTCAAGAGAGGCTGTTTTAATCGGAGTATAGTACGGATACGTGTTAGTTGCGTTAATTAATACGCGTGCTTCGTTACGACTTGGTACTGACTTTTTTGGTACTGAAGCATTGGATGAGAGGGACGCCCTCTCTTTTCAGCTTGTGACCCTGAAGGGATGCTTTTTTATTCGACCTACAACGCAGCAATCGCGAGCTAACCTTCTCCGTAAAAAGGAAGGTAAAATCAGTTGCCAGAGACGAGACGAAATGCACTAGGAGCTCTGAGTGACGCCCACGCGAATGCCCCCCCCCCGCGCATAACCGACGGGGGGGGAGGGGGGCGTCGAGTGGACCTTGCCAGGAGCGAGGCACGCGTGTCATCCAATCACACGCGAGCGAGGAGAAATTGATTAAAATTTGTACGTACACAATTTGGCATTTTGAGCCGGTAGTCGGACTTTCCCGGCCAGCTAATGGTGTTACTCATGCCTGGGCCTAGTTAGTTAATTCTCAACGCTTGGGCGGCAAGAGAGAAATGCGACGAATGTAACATTCTCTTCGCCGTATCTAGCAAACACCGCGTGTCTTAGATTTTCTTCGTCACACAGCTGTAGAAAAGGAGACTATTTTAAATGCAAGCTACAACTATTTTTGCCCCGACCAATTAAAATTTTAAACATAAAATAATGAGTAAAGACAACCTTGTTTTAACAATTAAATTAACTTTAACAGAATGATTGGCACTGGCTGATTCCGGGGAGGGGGTGCTTTGGGGTCATGCCCCCCCCCCCTCCAAAAGACCTAGAGTTTTCATTTACCTTCCTTTATTTGGAAAAAATTATTTAAATATTTACGATCGATTTATGTAATTATTTAAACAATAGTATCGTATCTTAGGTACATAAATGAATAAATGAATTTATTTTACACCTTTGTAAAAACCACTACAGTTTCATAATAATATTATGCATAATATACAATACACAATACATACTTAACATACATAATACACAATCATACTAAGAATATAATACGTTATATACCAAGCCCATTCCAGAATTTATCAAAACTACTGATCCCGTCACCTTTGTCCTCTAGTAACCACCTCACCTTATCCTGAATATCCCCACTTACCCACATTCTTGCTTGCTCAAAACCCAGACATCACTCTAAAATATGTTCTCAATCTTCTTCTTCCATTTTACAGATCCTTACAGTACATATTCCTTACAGTATATACTAAGTTCCAGTTATTCCGTACAGCGCAAATATAATATACAATATAATAATAAATATGTTTATATTTTAACAAAAATCTACGATGCCCACCTACCGAAGAAAAAAAAAAGGAAAAGAAAAGATGGGCCGTATCCGCCTCTTGACGGTGGCTGAGTGGATTCCCAAGCTGTCCGCGTCGCTGTCGCCTGCGACCCGGGCAGCGCGCGCGCCGCGAGGCACGCGTGGCGTGGCCCGGTGCCGGGAGGGGTGGGGGAGAGGGGGGGCGACTGCTGCGCGCCCGTTTCCGTGATTCGCCCCGAAATAGAAGATGCTGGCGGAGGTGGCTGCTGACGCAATCGCGGGGGGGGGGGGGGGTAGTCAGAGCGCTCACCCCAGAGCGTCGCGTCGTTCGTCCTCCCCCGTCCCCCCTCAGCCCAGCCAACGCCTCGCCATGGCCACCAGGACTCGCACCGGCCTCTCGCTTCTTCTCTTCCAAACAATGACGCACACATACACTCTTCATTTGCATTATTTGGTATTGTCAAAAATCACAACGACGACGCATGCAGTTGCCCTCAACGAAACCTTTGCAGCCGGCGGTCAATACGTTCGTTTTCGAAAGCCTCAAAAGCTGCCAGTTACTAGCGAGGTCACCTCGCCTGCTGAAGATTAGCATTAAAAGTCTACATTATTTTTCTTATCCACAAAACCCTCGTATCTGATGACGTTTTCTGCCACCCCCGACAACGATAATAAAAACGTACTTACATCATTGGATTCAACACCGAGTTTATCTCATGAGGGTTACACAAACCTTCAGAGATTCTTATTGTCAAATGGAATTCTATCATAAATGATGCATTATCGATAACACATATTTTACAATATTAAAATGAAACAAAAAGCCAAAATGCTGGAAAAGACTAACATACCGTTTCGTTTATTTTAAAGAAATCATATTCTATAAAAAGCAAAGGCGATGATATTCAAAATGATGTTAAGTTAGGGTTAGAACGATTCGTTGGTCTTCATTTCGGCACCACTTGAGATAGCCGCCTACTGTTTCTACCTCCATGGTCCGAAAAGCACAAAAGTATGAGCTACAAGAGCACATACGTTTTCGCACTCAGTGTTACCCTTACATAATACAGCAATTTCTGTGCATATGAACACATCTCAGTCATCAACTCTTTCATATCATAGAACATTCGGTCAGAAAAATAATTTATTTTAAGCTAATATATCAACATATATCCGACTATTAAAACTGCAATTCATACATCTCCCTACAACGAGAAGGACTGCAATACACTTCAATAAAAATGCGAGCAGAATCGCATTTTCCCCTTCTTTCCCGAATTTCAGGAAAATATGTTTAAAAAAACTTGGAACCTTTGTTTCGAAAACACTTCTTAAAAAATGGCGTAAATTTCATGCGGAATTATGTAAAGTACTTATATTTTCGGGAAACTGCATAATATTACTCGAAGACCTGATTATAATAATTTCATTAATAAAATAAATTGTTTTCATTATTGTAGTAGAAAGAAGACGATAAAAAATTTTATAACTACCACAATATTTAAAGAATCCGGGATTTGCACAAAAGTTTAACCAAAATGTTGGGAGCCATTTAAAAAAATACATCCAAAAATAGAAGAATTTGTTTAAAACTCGTAGATACCTCGTGTTTGCTCAGATCGATAGGAGAATACAAATGTTTGGACAATTCGTCTGAACTAACGTTAACCACAGACGAACAGACGTTTTGCCGCCAATCATTTTTCGGTGTCAAGAACCTACAAAACATATGGATTGTGACTACACAACGTGTAAAAGTAATTTATTATAAAGAGGAATAAGATTTATCCACTTCTCCATCACCAGGGCCCGCCAATAACAGTTTTTCTCCCCGAAAATCGCAGAGGTTTCCCGGCGTATTACAATTCTTCCTCTAACACTACGAATGCAGTACGCGAGAAAGTAGTAGCCAAAAAAGTCTTAGACCAAATGCAAACGCGGACCAGATGCACTTGCAATTTAGACCACGGGAGCTTTTCGGAAGGAGACTTCAATGTATCTCCCTCCACCCACGCCCCCCACACACCCACATATTAATGCATCCAGCACTTCAATTCTGTACTTTCAAAATTAAACCTAGGCTCATCATCTTCATTGGCGACGATGTCTAATTTGAGTTTCCCAACACAATTATTCCGGTTAAATAAATTCCTTCTTCTACACAAGCGGACTGAGAGTAGTGTAACTACTAGGCGGCGGATTTTGATGCCCTAAAACATACCCAAACATGATCAATAAAATTTCTTCAAATACTTTAAAAATGGTCTAAAAACAAAGAAAAAATGACGTAAAAAATTTATCAAAACCACTTCAGATGAACAACCCAAGCCGTTGGATATGAAAATTCTGTAATCTGGACTTCTTCCTTTGTTCAAGTAAACTCAGCTTGCAAACGTATGGTTTGGACTGTTCTTTAAAAGAAAATCTCTGCCTTTATCTATCCCGAAATCGGCGGAACTGACAATGGCGCCGATAGGCGTCACAGCAACCTTAGATTTCATTGTACTCGCCACGGCTGATATTACAATATATGAGCGAAGAAATCGAATAGGCTACTCAGGAATTCTGTGGTGAACATTTGTTGCACCTCGTAAATATTGTTTGAATCAAGTGCCATTAAAATATTAAAATCGACGAATTCAGCAAAAAATGCATTAAAAATGACATAAAAAGGTAAAAAAATGACTCACTGGCTCAGCCGAAATAGACAAAAAATCCAAAAAATGACATAAAAATTGGTAATTTCGTTTTGTCATAACATAAAATGAATGTCTATACTAAACGGCATTGTTTTAAAGTGAAAGGGGGAAAAAGGCATTTCATTAAAATCCGTTACTCCTCAGTAACTAGTAAGCCGACTGGGAAGTTGATTGAGAAACTGTCGCTTCGTCCTGTGCAGAGCGGCGCGGCGGTGGCACGGCCTGGGCCGGGACTCGGGGCTCGGGCGTTGGGCCGTCGCGTCGCTCGCGTTGGCGTGTGGGTGGGGTGGGGGGTTGGGGGAGGAGAGGACGGTGTCGCGTTTCTCACAGATGGTCGCAGCCTGCTAGAGAGACGCGGTGCATTACACGGGGACGACGACAAAGTAATTCAGCTTAGTGATGCGAAAACAGTAACAAAACATGATTTTCCCGAACATCGATGTTCAAAATTAAAACACCATCCAAGACTTAACACCATCGATGTTATTCAATATCGATATTTTCAAGCTGGTTTAGAACATTCAATTCTTGTGTGGCCAAACTAAATTGACAAATTTTTGTGCAAACAGACTAAAAACCATTAGTTATTATTTCGTATTGTAGATTTTACAGTATTGTGATCGTAGGAATTTTTCATTCAGAAACAAAACATCGGGAACGTTAAAATAAAGCACAAAACGTAGATGTTTAAAAACATCGTCCTTAATATATCGATATTTAAAACGTTGTTTCTACAAAATCATCGAATTGATCTCGCATCCCTAGTTCTGGGGGGCAGTGGCGGAGAGAGAATGTAGGCCGTTAGCGGTTTGGGACACAAGAGAGGGTTTTGCCTTCAGAGTGGTCCATCAACACACTGGCTAAGATGGCATCAATGATGTCAGTGGTACGAGTGGTACGAGTCCCACCCATGCACCGCGATGGCAGGATTCTCGACCTAGTTAGATAGCCGCTGACTAGAGAATTCAAGCTAGGGCTGCTGTGATCGGTGGATTTCCGTGGTCTCTCCGACCAAACCAGACGAATGCCGGAGAAGTACCCTATCAAACGGGCCACGGCCGCGCAATCTTTTCTTCCTCTTCTTGCCCTATCCTCATTCTTTCTTACAGACTTACATGCATTGCCAAACCACAAAGGGAGTTCAAAGCTTCTCCCCCCTAATGCGGTGGGTGCCCAAATGGAGGAAGATACCTTAGGTTTTAAATATGATGGAACGGGTGGTATTTTCCCAGCCTGTTTCCATTTTCAAATAGAATTCGAGTTAAGTTTTGCTTGGTTACATATAAGAAATACGTTAATAATGTTTATCGAGTTTACAGAAAGAAATAAAAAATTAAGGGCATTGCGTTTTGCAATTTTTCCATTTATCCACTTTCATTCAGAAAACTTCAAAGTAAAATGTCCTGGCCCTAATGTAATACATAACACGACAATATTAGTTTCAAGTATATTCTCCCTTAAATTTGACTGTCATTTTATTTTCTAATCCATGTTCTCTGTAGTCAAGGTTCAAATTACAATTTAAGGATATTACCACGTACAAAAGTATCAAAAAAGTTTACAACCCTGGAGAAAATTTGCGTCTAGCTAATGGTTTCGTGCCTCCTGGAGTCGACAACAGTGACAATGGCTGCTTATTGCGAGCAATCCACAAAAAATTGCTGTATCGTGAGGATTTTTTTTAAACACCGATGTTTTGGACAAATATATCGAGCCGAAGAAAAAAGTGAAAGAAAACATCGATGTTAATAAATCTATGTTTCTACTCGAAAATATCGTTGTTTTAAAAACATCGATGTTATTTTCCATCCCTAAGCTGAATGCATTTCAAGGAGAATCTCATAATGGACGGGTGAATTTCAGACATGCCTTACTAGTATTTCTCAAGACTCGAAGCGAAAACATCCTTTTCGAAATTTTGACTTACTGCCGTTTGTATAAACGCGTACTACAGGAATCTTCTCGAATATGACATTAAGGCATCTTGACTGGTGCAGAAGCAGATCCAGTACAGTATAAAGTAGGCAATTTGAGGGTTGGACGACCTCTTAACGCACGAAGAACAAAACGTGCATCCTCGCGACCTCAACATTTTGCTGGAGGTAAGAATGGTATCAAGATATGCAAAGTGAAAATCACTCGAATTTCATTTAGGACAACTAAATTACCACTGATTCTAAAAGATTTAAAATAATTTCCGACTTCAATGCTAACCATCACTATTACAATAATACATTCTCATTAACTTGCCGTTTTGTGCTTTATCATTGCATAATGATGTCAACAGTGTGAAAAACAAGCCGTGCACATTTCCGCCGTAGCATTACCTAATGAAATGACTCACGATCCGAAGTGGTGAGAACTTCCGTGACCGCAGGAGCAACTTCGCGACACACGAGGGGGAAACACCGTTGTGAGACTTCTGCGACAGAAACTGCTATATTTGCGTTGGAGATGCCCTGTTCTTAAAATTTATCGCTGAGCCATTTCAATTTTTTTTTTTAGACATATGAGCTACAAACAAAATAAGCTATGCATATCTCGTCGCAAATATAATATTCAAAATGTGAGGAAAAAATGAAGTGAAAAGAGGTTTAAAGAAGCCGATTGGAATTTACTGGGTGTTCTTGGCTAGAATTACCAGAATTTTATGAAATGTGGCTGATAATTGAGGAGAATGTATCCAAATTTTTCCATTTCTGATGTGGATCATCACATGAAAACTGAGGCCGATACAGAAATTCTGAAATTGGATCTGGGGAATTATCTTCCAGAAACATTGTGTTTTCTTGTTGTTATAGAAAAAAGTTATTTGTGGACCAGAATTATTAATGATATAAAGCAATAATTTAGAATCAAGATATTGTTGAAACAGTGTCCCCAAATAAAGGTTCTGTTATATTCCATTTAGATTGAACATTTCTTTCGTTACTTGAAACATTTGTTTTGATGGAAATAGCTCCATTTGAACAGACACTCCTCAATTATCTAATGTAGATATTTATCGAATTTGACTACGCACACAAGCTATGAAAAGTGAAAGACGCACGTTGTCAGAGCATATGGACATTCTACTTTGTCATATCAAATTCCGACTTCACATTTTCTATTTACGCCCAGTGATGCGCTTGCACACTCCCTCACAACCACGCTGTGGAGTGTTCTGGGAGCAGTATTTTACGAAGGAATATTTCACTCAGGTGAGGCCAAAATTTCGATGTGTGATATTTTTTAGACGTAAATGTACATTATAAAATAACACCTTAAATAAGTCCGGCCGGGAACAACACTTTATTATATTAAAGAAATACATGCAAGCGTATATTATATTTTTTGTATTCCAGCGTTATAAAAGAACCATTTCTGTGGCAAGAAATCGTTCATAATCGAGCATTTTACGGCACAAATGATGACTTATTAGATTTTATGTCACGAATCATTGCGTCGTCACACATTCAACCAATCGTAGCGAGAGAATTGGAGGGAGGTAGAGCTAATCGGAACAGCCGACCACCGTTTACTCGCACGATGTCAAATACCCGAGTCGTCCAGGGAAGTTGTTTCGCAAAATTAAGTTTGATTCTCTCTGATTAAATGTATAATGCTGTTATACAAAAAAAAATACAGTATGCAACTCGTTTGTAATGTTGCTTTATTACATTCGTACAAATTTGAAAATTCGCTCCTAAAGTCGCTCGTTTTGAAAACTCATGCAATAAAGCTTAACTTCATAAAGTAATTGCATAAACTACTATTATGACATCTGAAAATATTGAAACCTATTCGCTCATTTTGTATTGTAGTTGGTAATATGCGTGCCATGGCAAATTTGTCTGTGTGTTTCGTTATTCAAATAATTATTACTTTTTATTTCAAATGCAAACAAATAACACTGTCAACACCCTTTCATAAATACTTCTTTGATGAACTTTAATCTTCATTCAAGAGAAAGTATATTTCCCCAACATTTACACATGTGTTAAAACATTACTTTGCACGCACGTTTAAGATCTAATTTGTCATCTCGCGTCACCCCATGGGATGTGGTGTGAGCTAAACTTTCACGAGGTGTGGTAGTTAAACCTTTGGAGTGTGGAGCCACATCGCGAGGCGGCGACTGGACGAAACTGCCTTTGGTCGAACACTGCCGCAAAGACGTGAACACAAGCAAAGCGGCTCTGCCCCTGCAAGCGGCAGGCGACGAACATCCCTGAACATAAAGAGACTCGAGTCCAGGCACACTGAAGGCAGAGGTAGCTTGCTGGCTTTCTGTCTTTACTGACCGGGTGGATTCATCGGAAGCTAAGCAAGATGCGAGAGGAAAGAAGAAAGGTCTTTCTGAGGTCAAAGCTGATCTATTCCTTACTGCAGTGAATCATTTGCAATGGCTAGTATATTATTACTACTTCAGAAACGTTTAGATCGTTAATGACGAACCTGATTACATCAACAGAAATTAAATATGAATATAAATTATTTGAATATAAATACGTAAATATGAATATCTTAGTTGGGATGAGTATCGACTAGTTCCGGAGTTCACTTCAAAGTATTAACAATAGTCTGTGCATTTGTTTAAAGAAGTTAATATTGTGCAATGAAATCTTTAATTTTCGGTGGTAAATGCAAATCGTTTAACAACTTATTTTTTTTCTTTCTTTGTTTTTCTTCTTCTTCTCCTTCTTCTTTGAGTCCTCCACCTTGAAAATAGATCGTTGCACCTTCGAATACAAAAAAGTTTTGGGAATGGCAAGAAAAGTCTCCAGTTCTCTATGAGAAATATAACCGTCCTTCGCACAGTTTGAAGGTAATAAAGCAACATCAACAAAAATGAAAGCAGAGTATCTGAACTTCTGGTATCTTTAAGTAACTTCTGGGGCAATGATGGAATATTCGGCCAGTGTTCCCCTGGTCCAGAAAGCAACTGCTGAGGCCCAGCATGTAAGTCCCGCGTGCCGTCAAGCGCCGGGTTCTCAATCTGCCCCCGCGCGTCCTTCCCTCAGAAGAGCGGAGGCCAGGGCACCGCCCGGGCAGCGGCGGCGGCGGCGGCGGCAGCCTGTTTGTAAACAAGTGCAGCAGCGGGGCGTTTCCGCTTCCCACGAAAAACACGCGAGCAGCGGCGCACGCGTCCGAAATCGCAGACGCACAGATGCACGGATGCTCTCTGGCGTACATCTCCCACTTTACATTCGCTTACACGTTAACCGCAACTGTTACTATCGATAACTGTTGTTTTTTTTTTAATTTTTTATTATTATTTTTGTAGTATTTCCTATACAACATAATACAATGATTAAAGGATGCTAATTGAAAAAAAAATGTTCCCTACTAATCACGAACTCAGTAATGAATACAGCAAACTCAAATTTACTATCAGCGATATTTTTAAGAAAAAATAGATTTAAGTAACTCTGAAATCTGACTTATGGCACTGACACATACCAGAAGGAACACTTTTCTTCGTGTAGATATACTATCACTCAGATTGCATCAGGAACCCATCACTGTTCGAGAACAAGAACTGAAAATCATGATGTCATTTAAAAACGGTTTCAAATTCTGCGAAAATGCCTCCGCAAAAAACAAAAAAACCTACCATGTATTCTAACAAAAGGGGAAATACATTTCCTTTCCAGGGGTAACTAGGTGACCCAAGTTTTCAAATTACAAATAGTAATAAAAAAGGACGACTTCTCCTGTTTATGAGCAAGAGTTAATTTGGAAAAGGGTCTAGTACCTGGGCGTGCATCAACATTTCAACAATTAGAACTGTACGAACGCGTAGAACGCGTTTGTTCTTCCAAACGCTCTCTCGGCGTTGCTGAGCCACAAATGGTAACGCCTTCCAAGTAAAGGAGAGCGCTCCTCTTCCTGGCTTTCAGTTTTATATGCACAGGGATTTCTATAACGTTCTTAGATTACGTACGCTCTGCGTGATGTCAACGAAGACATTTCCACTCGACAACGGCGAAGCAGCTGCATCACATCAGGTTTATTTCGCAGAGGGGACACCATGAGGTGAACGCACAACAACAGACGGTATCAGGAGCGTTGCATTCAATTGTCATTCAACTTGTCAATTCGGTTTATGAGAAACTCAAGAAGTGCAGTCGAAGTCAAACTGTTATGCCATCGGAAAGCTTCGTTCTTTGGCAATTTTGTTTTCACGAATTTCAATCTCACATACATAAATCACCTTATGCCAACAGAGGTTTATTCTGACAAATATTTTAATTATTCCGAGATATAGCGTGTACTTAAAAAAACGTGTTGTAATGTTTCAAAATTCCGCCCAAACTCGTTTCCTTGATTTGCGATATAAACAGCATGAAGGTAACTGTCACGATTACTGCGAAGAACGGTACTGAATGGCCTGTTCATTGTTGGCTAACAAATAGCGCACCATGAAAAACTACAAACACACAAACCTTCGTCTAGGCAGAAAAAAACAACTACTGTTGCCAGAATGATGTAACAGTGTTTAAGCACCACATAAGTATACTAAAAATAAATTGATATCCCTAATTATTACATCAATTGCATCTATCTCCATCTTCATGTAATGCGCGACATTGTGAGTTCCACTCAACGGATTGAGTCAAACAAAAAGGGAGATGAGGTCCACTGCTTCATTATCCACAAGACCACTTTCAGACAGCAGACGAAATCCGGTTTGGGAGGGATTAAATTAAAGAGAACAAAAACTGATTCACGGAACGGGAGAACGCACGCCTACCAAGTCTATTAAAATACGTACACACAACACAGAAATCGTCACGCGGAGAACAAGATACAATCATTGTAGCATTTGTTCTTGAGAGGGGGTGTTCATTCTATTGTCTCAACGCTTGAAGACCAGCAGCGAAACGTTCGGGCCCGGAAGACCTCTCAAAGCGGACGGGCCCGGGTAAAAGGAAGCTTATTTTTACGGGATATTTTTATTATTTAAGGTACTGATACTACTAGTATTCGCTGTACACTTTTATAACGGGGGCCCGGATAAAAGTTTTGCGGAAGGACCCACACTCATTTCGTTACGCTACAGCTTAAGAAAATAGCATGAGGTAATTCTCTAGGTCGTGCATAAAAAGTTGCTACGGATAAGAAATGCCAGTTTAGAAATCGACAAATGGAAAAGTAGGAGTATTACATATTCAATTGCAAGGTCACCCAAAAAACCCAACGAAGGTTTGTGCCGAAAGTGGTGAGAATGGATTTTAAACAATCACTGGCCTGTTTTTAATCGTTTGGTGTCCTGGTACATTCTGATAAGCAATTCCCATCCCATTTCCCCTTTTCCTTCTGCGAATCTCCTGAGAAATTTTCCCTTTCCTTCTCAGTTTCTGGTCGTGGATGCTGCATGCTCATCCCTCCCCCGCCGCGGGCATTTTGTAATGTAATTTCACTCTATTCAAAATACCATATATTGGACGCATCACATCCAATAGAGTATTCATATTATACTTTTTTTTCGAGCTAATAATTTACGAAATGTTAAAGTTGGGGGTGGAGGAAGTGGAACTGGAAGTGCTCCCCCCCCCCATACACACACACACACACACACACACACACACACACACTACTTTCTGGATCAGTCCCTTTTGCTTCCGTCAGTGGTCCAACGTACACGGTCAATGAACCACTGGTCTACCCCTAACTGCCCCACAGGTATGGTAATGTAACGAACAGCCTTTTCCCTCACCGGGAATATTCCGAATGTGGGCCCGCACACTTCCGCTTCGGGCCTTGGAAATGGACACGCTTGTTGTGAAATCTGATAAGAAGTTTGCGAAGACGCCTTAAGAAACAACACAGCGGGAATCCATCGAGAAAAAGGTCTACTTTAAGTTCGAGTGTAGACAACGCAAAACACGCGTGTCACATTGCGTGAATCGTCCTGCTCGGAGCTCGGCGTCGATTTCCTTTCAAGAGCACCTCAACAATGACCTAACAAAAGGAAGACACGAATGGAATTACGATTTCACGTAGCAGTTGGCGAAACTCAGATACGTCGTTTTGACATTTTCAGATCGCAATTGTTCGTACGACGCAGCGGCCACTTCATGCACAAAATGAGAAAAATACAAATTTGAGGGTTCCCACTTGCTTCAGTGTGGTCAGGATTAGAACGAAGTTAATTAACTACACCTTACTTTATGGTTAAAGAGTAAGTTGAGAACAACTTATTAATATTGTCTTTGCAATAATGTAACATGATCCAGTTCGTTTTTGTTCTCTCACTTTCAGGAATAACGAGTAGTCATTACCGAGTCGAATATTTTAACACCACCAAAATTTTGTAGTGGCTAGAACTGGAACCAAATTTTAGAAATAAATGAATAAAAAATAAATCAAATTAACAATCTGTTGTTTTTATTCAAGGGGTCTATTCAGAAAGGGGTACTATCCTAATTGTATATTTTCACATAAATGTTGAGAAAGTGGGCAAACGTTAAAACTCACCCCAGGATTGCCATGTGCGTCCCAGCACGGCCTTCTTCTCGGGGTTCCACAGCAGCAGGCGGAAGGCCTCGCAGCGGCTCAGCTCCGGCGGACGCTCGTACGGCATGAAGCCCATCGTCTCCTGGTCGGCGGTGGGGGCCATGGTTGCGGCGCGGCGGACAGAAACAAACTACTCAGACGGACTGCGCGCGAGCGACTGACGCTGTCCTCCCGCCACGCCACTCTCCGCCGCCCTCGCCTCCGCCGCTGCGGCACGTGACAGCTGCTGCGCGCGCCCGCGCGTCCGTGGCGCTGCACCGCGGTGGTCAGCCGCAACACGGCCGCGGCTCCAGAAGGGTTAGCAACAACCGGCAGCCCTTGTCTTCTCGTTCTGTAGTTATTGATATTGAAGAAAGTATAGCTCAGAAGGGGCAAAAATTGTGAAGAGAAAATGTAAACACCAAAATAAATGCTCGAAGATATAAAACGATAACAATCCTTACCCGTTTATTTACTCCCTACAAAATATCCATGGCGGAAAGATCTTTCGACCATACACATTTTAAGTTTCAGAAAAAATATGACCATTAACATAAAAACATGCAATTTCATGAACTTCCCAGCTCTAGTCATTACTTACGAGGTAAGACTCAATGAGAATGAACCAAATGAAGCAAACATAAAATAGGTTCTATTGAAATTCATATTTATTTCTTGTATTTGATGTATTTAACAAGTAATTTTATTAAACACTAACTAAACGCAAGAACATTTTTTAGCGTTCTAAGTTCATCATGGAAATTGTATTATATAATCACTAAATATTTTCTTTAAACTATTATTTAAAATTTATTTATAAAACCTTTATCTAATTTAAACATAATTATTGCTATTTTTTAAATAAAATAACTCATAGTTTCTTGAAACAACTTTCACATTTTTAATTTTTCGGGAAAGAGGGTGGGAAGGGGGTACATTTCATAATTGCCCCGGGCCCAAAATTGTCTAGCTCTGGCACTGACACAAGTTCAGTCAATTATTGACGGTATTGAATGCAGGGCTGTTTCAAGAAGCACTGAGGCCCCCGGCGGATTCGAAAATGAGTCCCCCCCCCTACACAAACACACGCACGCATCCGCCTATATATCATTCAGTGATAAATACAGCTCTATGAATTATCAATAAATAAGGGACTGCAATGTCCTGTCAAGAAAGTAGAGGCATCAGGCGAATGTAGTAATAATAATAATAATAATAATAATAATAATAATAATAATAATAATAATAATAATAATAATAATAATAATAATAATAATAATAATAATAATAATAATAAAACTTACCTGCTTGTATTTATAGTTATTAACACTCCACTCTTCCTTTATTAATTATTATTAGTGTTCTTTACTGAATACCTTTTCTGCACTTAAAGGAGGCAAAATCGTGAATTGTGTCTTCAAAATCAATTTCTGCCAAAATGTCATGTTCAATACTTATCAAACTTAAATTGTTTAATGTGGTTATGCCATGCAATTTCGTAACTCGTCTTTTATTATCTTCAACTTGGGAAATGAACATCCTCCAGATACCTTGGTCATGAAGAAAGTGAGGAGAATTTTCTTAGCATTTTCCATATTGGGGAATGATTAAGAAATATTCTCATTATTCATGTAATTGTACAAGTTTTGAATATTGATAGTTTCTGCATTATCTCCAGTATATTCTTGGAAATATTTTTTACTTAGTTTTAGATATGCAGCAAAATGGTGACATTTAAATATTAGATCTGCTCAAACCTTCACTATAAAATTTGCAAGGTTTTCGCAATATTTTGAAATTTCTGTAACTCATGCAGACTTTTCAAAAAATAAAACCTATCAACAATGTCTACGTATGCTTACTTCGGAGTTCTAGACTAGAAACCAGAGTGTCTATTATTGGTAGGAATGCCTCTACTCTGAACTTTTCTTTTTTCAGAAGTTACTCTTTACTACATCCACTATCTGCAAATTCAAAAATGGAACTAAGTTTTATTTGACGACTTTGTGTATTATGATATTCTTTCTCAACGGATTGCACTTTTGATTTGGACTCATAGTCGTCAAAATCATCTTTCTCCCTAATAAATACTGTAAATGATTTCATCATCTTAACTGCTAGAGACAAATTTAATTTTTCACTTTGCATTAGTTTACTTGCTACGTTAAATCTACTGAGGATTTCATTCCACAATCTTTGGGGAAAAAACTAGTTCAAGTTTATCAAGATTTTTCTCTAATCCTTGAATCTGAAGGCGTGTCTCTGACGACTGATTTGTCACATCATTTCTTATAGACTGAAGACATAATCATATTTCATTATATCCTTCACATAAAGCATTTACATGATATTATATGCAAATTATATGAATATAATATGCATATAATATACAATGACACCAAAGGAGTAAACATCACAGTAGGTTAGGTAACGAATCAGATTACTACACCAAATTGCTAATAAATATGGTATGAAAATCAGACCAAATAAAACAAAAATAATGTCACTTCAAGGACTTGAGCCTTTAAGAGCAAATATTGTTACATATGGCCAAATAATTTAACAAATGAATGAATTTAAATATCTTGGATATCATTTTCAGTATATTATATCAAGAGATACGGAAATAAAACTGAACACATATTTCACATACTCCCGGGGAACGTTAGAACGAACTCTAAACCATAATGTACAAAAAGAAACTCTACTTAGATTTTACAAAGTTATTGCCTTGCCATAACCGCTTTATGGAAGCGAGAGCTGGACATTTACATCAGATCCGCTGCGGAGAATTGAATGTGTATAAATGAGATTTCTTCGTTTTGAGGCAGGATATTCAATATTAAACCACAAAGAAAATGTAGATATTAGAAGAGTATTAAATATCTAGCCTGTTATATTTTATAAATCATAAAGAAATATCGAGAAAACTGGAAAGGTCATCCTCTGAGAATGCCAGATCATGGGATAAGTAAAGTTATTCTTCAATGCGCACCGAAAGGAAAAAGAAGTGTAGGACGTCCCTTGAAGAGTTGGCATGAACAATTTCGAAACGGAACAGATCAAGAGTTTGTTGTCGATGATGATGACTTACTACACGAGTTCACCTTCACTCAAAAAACGAATCAACAAAACATGGTTGTGGTCCGCAGGTAGCTGACCCTTCTACTAAATGTTCCCTAAAAATAATGTGGATTAACTCTTCTTAGCGCAGGCCACTTTAGATATGAAGACAATGAAGTTTCTGATTAACTGTTGGGATCTTCGTGAGATAAAATGGAACGCTTGACCTGCTTCTCGAAGTGACTGAGGTTCTAAAGGACCAGTCTCAAACTTCGAAACGTCAAAGTGGGTGGCTTGATTAGGGAATGCAGTAGAAATGGGACAAGTCCTAAATTTTCTCCAATTCGAATCTTAAAAGTTTCTTTTAGGTGTTCCGAAATTCAATTTTCGGAATATCTATATTAAATGCTGATTTTCAGTGGGAATACTCGGCAATGCGAACCTTTTAACAATTAGAATTTTCCGAATAAAAAACAGAGTAGTTTCAAAAGGCAGGAAACTCAAAATTTATTTGTCACTATTAGCAAAAGAGGTAAATGAATATTACAGTCGACTCCGATTATAATGAACTTCTGGGGACTTCTGACCAAGCTGCCTGGTATTGGACTAACATTTTTGGTTCACTGTATCAGAGGTTCACTGTTGCCTGTGGCGGGCCCACGTTCCATCACCAACACGAATGGCTCACACAAACACATACTGTAACTCAGCTCATCGGAATGAATAATCTTTTGTTGAAACTTGGAACCGGTAGGGAATTGATATCCAGGACGTATTCCCTACGTTCATTATATCCGAGGTTTAGTGAGCACTATAAATCTACAACCGAATATTCTTATGCTTATTTGTAATGTAAGTGAAACATGGCCAATGACGTAGGTTCACTGTAACAGAGGGTTCATTATAACTGAAGTCGACTGTATTTTGTTTACATCTGGAGTAGTTCATATAAAAGGTACTTCTTTCATATAATAATTCTAGATACGATACAAGCTGATATACAGTGAAACCCCTCTACAAAGTATAGGTGTTGTGCCACAAAAACGACTACCTCGTCGTACCGACTCCGTCCCGTCGTACCGTCGTAAACGACTACGTAGTCGTTTTTGTGGCTTCCATTCAGCAGACAACTGATGATGATGGCTAAGCCATCGAAAGCTGCTCTTATAATAAATACTACTGTTGGCAATGACAACGTTTATAATTATTTCCCTCTACAAAGACCATCTCTATTACACGACCATCCCTCCCAATGACCGATTTAATAGCAATTTTCGTAATTTACCCTTTTTAAGAGAGCACTTTTAGTATTAAGAGACCACGTAAGAATATATTACACCGAATTTTCACTAGTTAAAATATAAATTGATGTAAACGGCATTCGCGCGACATGACTTGCGCCAGAGCTTCAATTCTCGAAATCGGAGGCGGGGAGGATTACCGGAGTAATGAAAGAAACCGCGACCGCTGACAAGGAAGCTCGCTCCATTTCAGTTTCATATCTTTTCGTGCGACGGAGGATATGAATGTGACCTAACGTTCAATTCTTTGATTTAAGTGATCCTTTCTTACATCACCTTCCTGGAAGAACATCTGGTGCGGTAGAATATCAATGTTGGAAGTCAGGAGTATCTGAGCCCTTCGCTTACCCAAGAACGAACGTTTGATTAATTAATTAATTAATTTAGTAGTTTAGTAGTTTTCGAGCAATATTGCGAGTAATATGCGTAATTTAAAAAATTGTAATAACACCATTTTCTCAGAAACGGCTCCAATTCCTTCTTTAAACTTTTGATAGGGATGGTGCTAAATGCTCTCTACAGGATAACCTAAACGCCATATTGCTCTATTCTTTTCCTTTTTCAAAAGTGTTTTTTTATGTAATTATTTTACTTGTATCTCATGTCGTTAATATTTATATTATCGACAATTTGTTCACATTATTGTGTTTATGAGTACATATGCTTTAAATAATGTCATAAAAAGTTTCTCGAAAATTTTACAGTTTTTAGTGAAAACTAGTTCAAAACTCCTCATTTTCAGAAACGCTCAAACGCCATTTTCTTAAAAACGTGTTCAAATTTTCTCTTCAAACATTTCGAATTGATAGAGGTAATTGCACTCTTTAATATACGTAAAGTTCATTTCAGAGTATGTTTTTTTTTTCTTTCAAAAGTGGCACAAATGTAATTTTTTTGAAAGATCTCTCACGCCGGTTATATGCACATTTCTAAGAATTTGTAAACACTATAGTATTTGTGAGTTAATATTCTTTAATTGACTTCAAATGAAGGTTTTCGAAAAACTCAAAAATTTTCTGTGAAAAATATCTTAAAATATCGAATTTACTGCAGCTTAAGTGCCATTTTCTAAAAAAACTGCTCTAAATTTTTCAAAGAAAATTGCCATTTAGGGGAAGGATTTATTCTTTAATATTCTTAAAATAATATATATATTCCACTATTAGAAACTGAAAAATTAAAGAAATTTGTAAAAAAATGTACTTTGGCGACGATAGATGGCAGCTGGCAAAGGTATGTGGCAAATTCGAATAGCTAGCCGAAACTATAGGAAATAGAAAACGTATACGGTCCGAGGCCATGTCTGTGCATTGTCTGTGCCATTCTGTTGCACAATTAGTTTTCTTTATATTATTCATTCCGACTATATCAGAGTCATCTTGAACATTTCATCATTGTGTAAGTCATTTTTCTAACTTGGGGTTCGCAGTGTTATTAAAGGCGCGTCGTGAATCAATAATGAAATTATTGTATGAAAAAAAACATGTAATATAACATATAAACATTTTACTTACCATAAGCACACATATCAAAAAAAGGAATTAAAGTGATGCTTGCATTGGTTTTTTATTTAAAAATTTCTCCATACGTAAATCTACGTTAGAAACACGCAAATCCAAATTGTTCGAGTAATAAAAGATGATTCTGCCGGTCTGGATGGCTGAGATCGTTAAGGCAGTAGTGCCTTAGCGATCTCGGACCGAGGGATCGCGTATTCGATTCCGCCTCGGGATTGTGATAGTGTTCGTCCTTTCACCCCTACCATCACCATATGTCATGT